>CM029012.1:141120514-141242769 GCA_016801055.1 Panax notoginseng | reverse complement strand
GTTAAAGCCCAAATATTTGTAATGTAAAGTCCAATGAAAATTATTGAACAAGCCCAAGTGTTTGTTTAATTGCAACCCAATGTATAAGTTAGGATTAATTAAACCTTAAGCCCAAAGTAAGAATCCAATGGATTAGGAGGATCCATGGGACAACCCCTGATCACATGGGTGATCTTGGTGACCAAGAAATATGTGTGATGAGCAAGTAGACTTAAGGGTAAGCAAAGGACAAGTTAAGTAACTTAAAGGCTAATGTAAGACCCCAAATTTTATAAATAAAGATGAATTTTCTATAAATATCATTTTTGAATATTATGGAGTTAATTTGATATAATGTTATAGTTGTGGGTAATATTTATAAATTTTGCAAAGTACGCAAGTTGGTATATAATATTCGATTGGTCGGGAATATTCGTTTTAACAGGGAATATTCGACAACGACACAATCATTTGTGGACCCCACAACGGAATTATTGTCGGATTGAAAGAAACGACAAAAATATTTTATTAAAAATAACGGCGAAAATTTTACCATGTTACTGTTGAACTACTCGGTAGTAAAAGTACAGTAATACGTGTGATTGCATAGTAGCACACGGTATTGATTATTAATGCTTATGTGAGAAGTCGCTCAGTTTGATTCAATTATTGTCAGTTAATAATATGAATTATTTAGCGATAATGACGTTTTGTTTTATTCGTATTAATTAACGTAATAAAACAGAAACATCTTTTTATATAAAACAGAATACTTTATTAAAGTTATTCTATAAATAAATATATTATATTTATTTAAAAATTTTTTCTTTAAATATGGACCGTCAGATTAAAGTAATCAATCTGGACCGTTCATGGATTAGTTACTATGCATTCTATTTTTCTATAAATAGCAGAATTCACTGAACTCTAGAGAGAGAAACTATAGAGAGAGAGAAGAGTATTCTGCTACTTAACTACTTCCTTATTTCAGCTCGTCTTTAAACGGTAAGGGGTGTTATTCTTTCTTATTCATGAAGAAACTGTTGTTATTCCATTTCTTATTATTCTGTTGGAATAACCTGTATACGCGGATATACCCTATAACTTGGTGACATTCTTCTATATTCTGTTGGAACATCCTGTCTGTGTGTTTTACACCGGACCTGGTTCCGTTTTATTATTATTCTGTTGGAACATCCTGTCTGTGTGTTTTACACCGACCCTGTTCCGTCTTGTTATTATTCTGTCGGATATCCTGTCTGTGCGTTACGCCGACCTGTTCCATTATTTATTATTCTGTCAGAATATCCTGTCTGTGCGTTTACGCCGGACCTGTTCCATTATTTATTATTCTGTTGAATAACCTGTCTGTGCGGTCTATCGCATGCATGGTGATTTCTTTTGTTATTCCATTCTTTATTGTACTCAGTTGGTTAAGTTTGACTTCTATACTCTATGAAATTTGTGGAATATCCTTGATAATTGCGGTTCATCCAGTATCTTTCATGAAAATATTCTTCTAAGTATTCTTGAATTTTACTCCACAAAGCACTATCATGTTGACAATTTGGACGTTATTAATTCCTGGATAAATTAATTCTTGAACTTGTTTTATTGAATTCTTATATCATTGTCATCATCCTCATGTTTTATAAAATGTTGAAATCATCTGTGGCCTGTAGTGGCATAGATGGACTTGTATGATTATGACCAGGGATTATTCGGTATAATCATGACCGTAATGTTAGAAATGATATGGTAAAAGTCCTCATTGGCCCGTAGTGCATTGATGGACAGTTGTTGGCATGATCATGACCATTAATGAATATACGAATATCCTTGGCCGTAGTGCAGGGGATTCGATGATGTGAATTATTTTATTAAGCTGAGTCCTCAGCGATCACAGTGTTGGAAAATCTTTTAAATCATAAAAGATAGTAGAGTTTATTTTCTACTTGACTCTTTTAATGAATTGCTTGTTCCGCTGCAGTTAAACTTGATGTCTATTATATTTTATCAGTTTAACATTGTTGAAGGCTAATGATAATTTATTCTGCATTATCTTAGTCATAATATTTCTTACTGGCTAGTTGAGCTCACCCTTTCTTTCACTGTTCTCTTCAGGAAATGAGAACGTAGCTGGGGCAAGTCGGAATGGAGTGATGGTCCGAATGATAGTATTATTAGTAGTCCTCACTATTCTATATAATGGTGTGTTAATAAATGTAATGAGGACTCCTTTTGAGTATGAATACTCCTCTAAAATAATATTTGTATTCAAACTCACAGTTTATGTTTTGTCGTATTGTACAAACAGTTGTATTAGTAAGTTGTATTTGTATTTTTGTACTATGTATCTGACGACCCAAGATGAGTGATGTATACCTAATTTTGGGGCGTCACAGTTGGTATCAGAGCTTAGGGATATGATCCCTGGCTAGGATGTGAGAATAGAACTAGGAGGGAGAGACGGGGAATTCCTTCGCTAGTATGACCTACCTAAGTTTATTTGCATGGTATTTAATTGGTCGGTCATAATATAAGGATAATATATGACATATCAATTAACTTTTATTTTGTGGCAGTATCTGAAAATGGCATCCGAGAATGTTGAGAATAGCAATGGAGCACAGGCGACTATGATTCACCACATATCAATAATCAGGATAATGTTCCATCTAGTATGACAATCCTCATGCAAACAACAACACTGACCAGATGATGAATGATAGAATGTTCAGAGGTTTTATGCAATTCATGCAACAACAGAAAAAACGGCTCTGTCCCACAACGTAGGTGGAAATACTGGAAACTCTCTGGCGGTCACCGCTAAACATTTTAAGGAGCTGGGACCACCGGAGTTAAGGGAGAACCCAAACCACTTGTAGCTGAAACATGGATAAAGCAGATCACCAAGATATTTGATGTCTTGGGTTGCTCCGAGGAGCAAAAGGTTCCCTTTGCCGCCTTTATGTTGCGAGGAGAGGCATATTACTGGTGGGAATCGATAAAGCGTACTCAACCTGCCGCACTGAAGATATCCTGGGAGAAGTTCCGAGAGCTGTTTAACGACAAATACTTTTCCCGAGAGTATTCGTCACATGAAGGAGGCGGAGTTTCATCAAATTGGAGCAAATAATATGACCGTGTCGCAGTACGAGGTGTAAGACCCGAATTTTATGAAATAAAAGTATTCAATTTTTCTTATAATTACTATTCAGTAAATGGTTAAATTGATAAAAGTTTAAAGTTATGGGTGATATATGAATTTTTTTTCAAAATATACAAGTGGTTATAAAATATTCATTGTTGTCGGGGAATATTCGTTTGGTCGTGGAATATTCTTTCTGTCGGGGAATATTCGTACGACGGCGCAGCCATTTGTGAGCCCCATAACAGAATAACTGTCGGGTGAAGAAAACGACAAATTTGAGTTTTTACAAATAACGACGTAGTTGTTACCGTTAACACTGTTGGAATACCCGGGTTAAAATACAGTAATACGCGTTATTGCATAGTAGCACACGGTTGCATAGTATTTTTGAAATTATTGATTCTTACGTAAGAAGACACTACTCAATAATTGTTACAGTAATTACTGTTCAATATTTTATTTTATTGATTCAATAATTGCTACGTTGAAATTTTGTATTATTGTTGTTCAATAATTGTTGCTGCACAGTATTTCCCATTATCAGATCAATAATTCATATTATTTGAATAGTATTATTAGATAGCATTATTGGCAATGTCTAGAAAGTTCTGTCTAAGGAGAGGTTTGGTCATCTAATAGCGCGCCAGTAAGGAGAAATCCTTATTGGAAAGCCCCCTCTTTCCTGGGAACGGCCTGGTTGTCATAAATGTGATTCTGTAATATTATTTGTGAATAATTAATTATTGATTCATATGATAAGAAAATATTTATTTTATGTGGATATAAATGAGGGATATATTTTGTGGTTAAAAAATGAAGGAGTTAATGTTGAGATTTTTATCCGTATTTTTGTCGGAATGGAGGTATTAAAAATCAGGGTTTTTGAGATATTTTGCGGGGGTTATAATTTTTAATCCGACCGTTGGATCGTGGTAATTTTTGGATATGTTATACATATATAAGTTGAGTATATGTCCACAAATTTTGAACCGTTAAAAATGAACGTATGATTTATTATGAATTTTACGAGATGACTGGTTCAGAAATTGTTGAATTTTCGGAGTTTATCATTTTGGTGGAAAATTCTAGAATTGGTGGGCCCCACTTGTGGTTGGTGAAGAAATGTGCTGAATTATATTTTAAATGTGGTGGGTGGGAATAGTAGCAGGTAAAGCCATCAGGTTGCAGGTCAAACCTACCAAAATTTTCCTATAAATAGAGGGCTAAGTTAGAATTGAAAATCACACCAGAAACATAAGCTTTCTCTCTTTCTCTCTCTATATTATGAAGCATATTTTGTGAGTTTTTAGATACTTGGTGAGTTGCTATTCATCAGTGCAAGTTTCCTTCAGCATCATATCCGATATCCAGTCAGAAGTACTGCTCTTTTGAGGTAAGGGATAGTAAGGGATTTTAAGGGTTGTTATGTTTTTCAGTTTCGTAATTTTTCTGACCTTCAAAAATTCTGAAAAAATTTGAAATGATATTTTGATGAGTTTTATTGATTGTGTCCAAAAATGGTGATTTTTGGATGTATAGATTAAGAGTTATGAATTTTATGAGAAAAGACTATTTTAAAAATAACCGCTTATAACTCCTTGTGTTAACTCCAAAATTGATGAAATTTTTATTGGGAGTACATGAATATGATAGGAGTATACTCTATAAATTTCGGAATTTTTGGATAAAAGTACAATTTTTGATAAATATCTAAATATTCAGCTGTTTTGGCCATATGAAAAATAGTAAATGAGTTTTTAAAATTCTGAGAAAATATATGTTCAATATGGGACTATATTCTGCTAAATTCCAGAAAAGAAATATTTTTGGAACTGATTTGGTATTTTTCATGAAAATGGACTAGTTATGAGTAAATGAATTAAATATGTTATGTGAAGTAAGAAAATTGGAAAATAGGATTTTATGGCTTGAGAATCCTATATGAGGTATATGCAGATTTTTGATGAGGGTTTTGATTATTGGTGATAAAATCTTATGAGTTTGATATTTTAGAATGATTAAATGCATTATTTAGTAAAGTGTAAACAATTTAAATAAATTGTTTATAAGCTTAAGAAATATTTATTCTTTCAATATCATTATACCGAAATACTGGTATAGATTTTATTGTGAAATTTCTACCTTTTTTTGTCGAGTTACTATTCATGAGTTACTATTCACGAGTTACTATTCACGATAAAAATTGGTTTCTTTTTCTAACCAAATTATAGTTGAGTTATGAATATTACTCTTGAGATTAAAACTATGTATTGATATATTGATTTTATTATCATATATAACATTTTTATAACCCTGATGTTGAAATTCTCTTTCACTAGAGTGTAAAGATGAGTAGATTATTGGTATGATCATGACTAGGGTTCTCTTTGGCCTGTAGTGCAAAGTTGAATTGTGACTGGTATGATCATGACCATTGAATTTATAAGTGAATATCTTTAGCTTAAGTGCAAAGGTGAATTGATCAACATGGTTATAATTATTGTTTATATAAATTCTGAAATGATTATATATTTCTTTGAGATATTAATATCTTTGGCCTGTAGTGCAAAGATGAAATATTGATGAATATCTTTTGCCTGCAGTGCAAAGATGAATTGTTGATGAATATCTTTGGCCCGTAGTGCAAAGATGACATGTTGTTGAATATCTTTGGCCAGTAGTGCAAAGATGAACAGATGTTGAGATAAACATGACCAACTGGTGATACAAATGAATATCTTTGGACGTAGTGCAAAGATGAAGTTATTAGTATGATTATGAACAGAAATGTGATTTGGTGTAACCATGATCTTTGATGTTTCAGGTAAAGATAGGTGATGAAAATTATCATCGTCCTGGATGAGAAGAGGAATTTAGAACTACAGTTATGATTATGAGTTATTCATATGATTGTGGACCAGAATTGTTGATTTATGTTATAGGGATAAAACATTGTTGGTGGATTTTTAACATGGAGAAGATAATAGACTTTATAGTCTATTTGACTCTTCTAATGGATTGCTCGTTCCGCTGCAACTATGGTTGAAATTTTTATCATTTACCATATGTTCTAAATCTCTGATTTATTATTGATGAGGGCTATTGATAATTTAATTATCTTTAGTCATGATATTCTTTACTGAGCTAGTTGCGCTCACCCTTTTGCTTCATAATTCCTTTCAGGTAATAAGAGTGTAGCTGGGTCGAGCGAGGGTAACGAAAAAATAGAACGGTGGTCTCTAGCTGTGGATGTTCTCCCGAAGCAGTATAGAAAAGGTCATTTAGTAGTTTTATTTGGTGAATCCAATAGGGTAAGGTGTACCCAACGTTGGAAGGGTATTTTTCCACTATCATACAAGATGTTTAACGGCATACAACCTCGTGTCATCATAAGACAGGGATGTGCTCATCCACTTGCTGAGTATAATACGAGCACTACCTATATAATCTTGGTGTTGTTTGAAGTATAATTCTCGATTAAAGACAGTGGAGATAATGATAAGTCAAGAGAAGACTCACCATTGGGAAGAATATGATAGTAATCTTCTCGTTTTTCTTTGGGGTCTATTGGGTCAACCAAGGATAATTCTGTGGCCATATGATATCTATCATAACCTAGACGCATGGCCTCCCATGTACGAAGGTTTCCTTGAGCACTTCCCAAAGATTCTAATTTCTAAAATAATTTTTGACTATACCTTTATGTAAGGTGTCATTGTGAGGTGATGTCCACGTTGGAACATGAGTCACATTGGTATATATTTGTATCCAAACTCACAGCATATGTGTTGTTGTATTTTAAACGATAATTGTTGTAATAAAGTTGTAGTTATTTTCTGTACCATGTATTTGGCGACTCAGAATAGGTTGGATGGAATGGACCTATTTTGGGATTGTCACATTTGGTATCAGAGCTTAGGGATATGATCTCTGGCGGAGATCGGGGAATACAACTAGGAAGGGAGAGATGAGTAAATCCTACGCTAGTGTGTCCTACCTAAGCTTATTTGTTGGTCAGTCATAATATTGGGATATTATGTGATATGTTAATTTGTTTAATTAACCCTTGTTTTATGGCAGTATTTGAGAATGGCAGCTGAGAATTCTAATAATAGAGTGAATGAGACTGTGGGGATACCTCTAATCACTAACCGTGATAATGTGATGTCAGACGAAGAAGGAATTAGAGATATCCATGTGGTGAGTGAAGAATTGATAGTTACACCCGAGATAGCCGCAGAGGTAACAGCTGAGACTGAGGAAGAAGAGGAAGAAGAAGTACCAAGGAGAGTTTATTAGAGGTATTATATGATCAAAATGTAGAATTTCAAAATCGTATTCATGAGTTAGAAGAGCAGGCAGAAGAACGACAGGCGGTCGTGGAACAAAAGGATGCAACAATTCAAGCTTGTGTTACCCGATATGTGATGCTTGAACAGAAGCATTCTTTGGCAGAGTATAAGATGATAAAAATAGAATCTGAGCTGAGAGAAGAAAAAACTGAACGAGTGAGAATAAGTGATGCATGGGCAAAAGCCGCACGACACGTGGATATTGTGGAAAGAGATGTTCAATATAAGAAGGCTAAAATAGATGATATGAATTTCTCTTTTTGGAAAGCAAATTGGGAGAACCCAACATCGAGTTTTGAATTACCCTGTACATAGCGGTCAACCTGAATCCGATATGGATCGAAGATTGATGATTCAGATCATGAATGAGGAGTACGAAGAGGCAGTTGAGGGAGGAATATGTCCTATAGAAAGGTATATTCCAACGGTAATGATGACGCCAAATGCTACTCCAGACAAGTCAAAGCCGAGTAGTTCGAGGGATGGCGGTTGTCATGACTTCCAACAAATGAGAAACCCAAATGAAGTTATCATGAGATGAGCAATGGAGAAATCATGATGATCTGAGAGATAGAATCTGAAATAGAAGCAAGGTATTCTCAACTCTTCGAAATATCAGGTACGTAAATTTCGGGGACGAAATTTCATAAAAGAGGAAATTGTAAGACCCCGAATTTTATGAAATAAAAGTATTCAATTTTTCTTATAATTACTATTCAGTAAATGGTTAAATTGATAAAAGTTTAAAGTTATGGTGATATATGAATTTTTTTTCAAAATACACAAGTGGTTATAAAATATTCATTGTTGTCGGGGAATATTCGTTTGGTCGTGAAATATTCTTTCTGTCGAGAAATATTCGTACGACGGCGCAGCCATTTGTGGGCCCCATAACAGAATAACTGTCGGGTGAAGAAAACGACAAATTTGAGTTTTTATAAATAACGACGTAGTTGTTACCGTTAACACTGTTGGAATACCGGTGGTTAAAATACAGTAATACGCGTTATTGCACAGTAGCACACGGTATTGCATAATATTTTTGAAATTATTGATTCTTACGTAAGAAGGCATTACTCAATAATTGTTACAGTAATTACTGTTCAATATTTTATTTTATTGATTCAATAATTGCTACGTTGAAATTTTGTATTATTGTTGTTCAATAATTGTTGCTGCACAGTATTTCCCATTATCAGATCAATAATTCATATTATTTGAATAGTATTATTAGATAGCATTATTGGCAATGTCTAGAAAGTTCTGTCTAAGGAGAGGTTTGGTCATCTAATTGCGCGCCAGTAAGGAGAAATCCTTATTGGAAAGCCCCCTCTTTCCTGGGAACGGCCTGGTTGTCATAAATGTGATTCTGTAATATTATTTGTGAATAATTAATTATTGATTCATATGATAAGAAAATATTTATTTTATGTGGATATAAATGAGGATATATTTTTGTGGTTAAAAAATGAAGGAGTTAATGTTGAGATTTTTATCCGTATTTTGTCGGAATAGAGGTATTAAAAATCAGGGTTTTTGAGATATTTTGCGGGGGTTATAATTTTTAATCCGACCGTTGGATCGTGGTAATTTTTGGATATGTTATACATATATAAGTTGAGTATATGTCCACAAATTTTGAACCGTTAAAAATGAACGTATGATTTATTATGAATTTTACGAGATGACTGGTTCAGAAATTGTTGAATTTTCAGAGTTTATCATTTTAGTAGAAAATTCTAGAATTGGTGGACCCCACTTGTGGTTGGTGAAGAAATGTGCTAAATTATATTTTAAATGTGGTGGGTGGGAATAGTAGCAGGTAAAGCCATCAGGTTGCAGGTCAAACCTACCAAAATTTTCCTATAAATAGAGGGCTAAGTTAGAATTGAAAATCACACCAGAAACATAAGCTTTCTCTCTTTCTCTCTCTATATTATGAAGCATATTTTGTGAGTTTTAGATACTGGTGAGTTGCTATTCATCAGTGCAAGTTTCCTTCAGCATCATTCCGATATCCAGTCAGAAGTACTGCTCTTTTGAGGTAAGGGATAGTAAGGGATTTTAAGGGTTGTTATGTTTTTCAGTTTCGTAATTTTTCTGACCTTCAAAAATTCTGAAAAAATTTGAAATGATATTTTGATGAGTTTTATTGATTGTGTCCAAAAATGGTGATTTTTGGATGTATAGATTAAGAGTTATGAATTTTATGAGAAAAGACTATTTTAAAAGTAACCGCTTATAACTCCTTGTGGTTAACTCCAAAATTGATGAAATTTTTATTGGGAGTACATGAATATGATAGGAGTATACTCTATAAATTTCGGAATTTTTGGATAAAAGTACAATTTTTGATAAATATCTAAATATTCAGCTGTTTTGGCCATATGAAAAATAGTAAATGAGTTTTAAAAATTTTGAGAAAAATATATGTTCAATATGGGACTATATTCTGCTAAATTCCAGAAAAGAAATATTTTTGGAACTGATTTGGTATTTTTCATGAAAATGGACTAGTTATGAGTAAATGAATTAAATATGTTATGTGAAGTAAGAAAATTGGAAAATAGGATTTTATGGCTTGAGAATCCTATATGAGGTATATGCAGATTTTGATGAGGGTTTTGATTATTGGTGATAAAATCTTATGAGTTTGATATTTTAGAATGATTAAATGCATTATTTAGTAAAGTGTAAACGATTTAAATAAATTGTTTATAAGCTTAAGAAATATTATTCTTTCAATATCATTATACCGAAATACTGGTATAGATTTTATTGTGAAATTTCTACCTTTTTTTGTCGAGTTACTATTCATGAGTTACTATTCACGAGTTACTATTCACGATAAAAATTGGTTTCTTTTTCTAACCAAATTATAGTTGAGTTATGAATATTACTCTTGAGATTAAAACTATGTATTGATTATATTGATTTTATTATCATATATAACATTTTTATAACCCTGATGTTGAAATTCTCTTTCACTAGAGTGTAAAGATGAGTAGATTATTGGTATGATCATGACTAGGGTTCTCTTTGGCCTGTAGTGCAAAGTTGAATTGTGACTGGTATGATCATGACCATTGAATTTATAAGTGAATATCTTTAGCTTAAGTGCAAAGGTGAATTGATCAACATGGTTATAATTATTGTTTATATAAATTCTGAAATGATTATATATTTCTTTGAGATATTAATATCTTTGGCCTGTAGTGCAAAGATGAAATTTGATGAATATCTTTTGCCTGCAGTGCAAAGATGAATTGTTGATGAATATCTTTGGCCCGTAGTGCAAAGATGACATGTTGTTGAATATCTTTGGCCAGTAATGCAAAGATGAACAGATGTTGAGATAAACATGACCAACTGGTGATACAAATGAATATCTTTGGACGTAGTGCAAAGATGAAGTTATTAGTATGATTATGAACAGGAAATGTGATTTGGTGTAACCATGATCTTTGATGTTTCAGGTAAAGATAGGTGATGAAAATTATCATCGTCCTGGATGAGAAGAGGAATTTAGAACTACAGTTATGATTATGAGTTATTCATATGATTGTGGACCAGAATTGTTGATTGATGTTATAGGGATAAAACATTGTTGGTGGATTTTTAACATGGAGAAGATAATAGACTTTATAGTCTATTTGACTCTTCTAATGGATTGCTCGTTCCGCTGCAACTATGGTTGAAATTTTTATCATTTACCATATGTTCTAAATCTCTGATTTATTATTGATGAGGGCTATTGATAATTTAATTATCTTTAGTCATGATATTCTTTACTGAGCTAGTTGCGCTCACCCTTTTGCTTCACAATTCCTTTCAGGTAATAAGAGTGTAGCTGGGTCGAGCGAGGGTAACGAAAAAATAGAACGGTGGTCTCTAGCTGTGGATGTTCTCCCGAAGCAGTATAGAAAAGTCATTTAGTAGTTTTATTTGGTGAATCCAATAGGGTAAGGTGTACCCAACGTTGGAAGGGTATTTTTCCACTATCATACAAGATGTTTAACGGCATACAACCTCGTGTCATCATAAGACAGGGATGTGCTCATCCACTTGCTGAGTATATATACGAGCACTACCTATATAATCTTGGTGTTTGTTTGAAGTATAATTCTCGATTAAAGACAGTGGAGATAATGATAAGTCAAGAGAAGACTCACCATTGGGAAGAATATGATAGTAATCTTCTCGTTTTTCTTTGGGGTCTATTGGGTCAACCAAGGATAATTCTGTGGCCATATGATATCTATCATAACCTAGACGCATGGCCTCCCATGTACGAAGGTTTCCTTGAGCACTTCCAAAGATTCTAATTTCTAAAATAATTTTTGACTATTCCTTTATGTAAGGTGTCATTGTGAGGTGATGTCCACGGTTGGAACATGAGTCACATTTGGTATATATTTGTATCCAAACTCACAGCATATGTGTTGTTGTATTTTAAACGATAATTATTGTAATAAAGTTGTAGTTATTTTCTGTACCATGTATTTGGCGACTCAGAATAGGTTGGATGGAATGGACCTATTTTGGGATTGTCACATTTGGTATCAGAGCTTAGGATATGATCTCTGGCGGAGATCGGGGAATACAACTAGGAAGGGAGAGATGAGTAAATCCTACGCTAGTGTGTCCTACCTAAGCTTATTTGTTGGTCAGTCATAATATTGGGATATTATGTGATATGTTAATTTGTTTAATTAACCCTTGTTTTATGGCAGTATTTGAGAATGGCAGCTGAGAATTCTAATAATAGAGTGAATGAGACTGTGGGATACCTCTAATCACTAACCGTGATAATGTGATGTCAGACGAAGAAGGAATTAGAGATATCCATGTGGTGAGTGAAGAATTGATAGTTACACCGAGATAGTCGCAGAGGTAACAGCTGAGACTGAGGAAGAAGAGGAAGAAGAAGTACCAGAGGAGAGTTTATTAGAGGTATTATATGATCAAAATATAGAATTTCAAAATCGTATTCATGAGTTAGAAGAGCAGGCAGAAGAACGACAGGCGGTCGTGGAACAAAAGGATGCAACAATTCAAGCTTGTGTTACCCGATATGTGATGCTTGAACAGAAGCATTCTTTGGCAGAGTATAAGATGATAAAAATAGAATCTGAGCTGAGAGAAGAAAAAACTGAACGAGTGAGAATAAGTGATGCATGGGCAAAAGCCGCACGACACGTGGATATTGTGGAAAGAGATGTTCAATATAAGAAGGCTAAAATAGATGATATGAATTTCTCTTTTTGGAAAGCAATTGGAAGAACCCAACATCGAGTTTTGAATTACCCTGTACATAGCGGTCAACCTGAATCCGATATGGATCGAAGATTGATGATTCAGATCATGAATGAGGAGTACGAAGAGGCAGTTGAGGGAGGAATATGTCCTATAGAAAGGTATATTCCAACGGTAATGATGACGCCAAATGCTACTCCAGACAAGTCAAAGCCGAGTAGTTCGAGGGATGGCGGTTGTCATGACTTCCCAACAAATGAGAAACCCAAATGAAGTTATCATGGGAGATGAGCAATGGAGAAATCATGATGATCTGAGAGATAGAATCTGAAATAGAAGCAAGGTATTCTCAACTCTTCGAAATATCAGGTACGTAAATTTCGGGGACGAAATTTCATAAAGAGGGGAAATTGTAAGACCCCGAATTTTATGAAATAAAAGTATTCAATTTTTCTTATAATTACTATTCAGTAAATGGTTAAATTGATAAAAGTTTAAAGTTATGGGTGATATATGAATTTTTTTTCAAAATACACAAGTGGTTATAAAATATTCATTGTTGTCGGGGAATATTCGTTTGGTCGTGAAATATTCTTTCTGTCGAGAAATATTCGTACGACGGCGCAGCCATTTGTGGGCCCCATAACAGAATAACTGTCGGGTGAAGAAAACGACAAATTTGAGTTTTTATAAATAACGACGTAGTTGTTACCGTTAACACTGTTGGAATACCCGGTGGTTAAAATACAGTAATACGCGTTATTGCACAGTAGCACACGGTATTGCATAGTATTTTTGAAATTATTGATTCTTACGTAAGAAGGCATTACTCAATAATTGTTACAGTAATTACTGTTCAATATTTTATTTTATTGATTCAATAATTGCTACGTTGAAATTTTGTATTATTGTTGTTCAATAATTGTTGCTGCACAGTATTTCCCATTATCAGATCAATAATTCATATTATTTGAATAGTATTATTAGATAGCATTATTGGCAATGTCTAGAAAGTTCTGTCTAAGGAGAGGTTTGGTCATCTAATTGCGCGCCAGTAAGGAGAAATCCTTATTGGAAAGCCCCCTCTTTCCTGGGAACGGCCTGGTTGTCATAAATGTGATTCTGTAATATTATTTGTGAATAATTAATTATTGATTCATATGATAAGAAAATATTTATTTTATGTGGATATAAATGAGGGATATATTTTTGTGGTTTAAAAAATGAAGGAGTTAATGTTGAGATTTTTATCCGTATTTTTGTCGGAATAGAGGTATTAAAAATCAGGTTTTTGAGATATTTTGCGGGGGTTATAATTTTTAATCCGACCGTTGGATCGTGGTAATTTTTGGATATGTTATACATATATAAGTTGAGTATATGTCCACAAATTTTGAACCGTTAAAAATGAACGTATGATTTATTATGAATTTTACGAGATGACTGGTTCAGAAATTGTTGAATTTTCGGAGTTTATCATTTTGGTGGAAAATTCTAGAATTGGTGGGCCCCACTTGTGGTTGGTGAAGAAATGTGCTGAATTATATTTTAAATGTGGTGGGTGGGAATAGTAGCAGGTAAAGCCATCAGGTTGCAGGTCAAACCTACCAAAATTTTCCTATAAATAGAGGGCTAAGTTAGAATTGAAAATCACACCAGAAACATAAGCTTTCTCTCTTTCTCTCTCTATATTATGAAGCATATTTTGTGAGTTTTTAGATACTTGGTGAGTTGCTATTCATCAGTGCAAGTTTCCTTCAGCATCATATCCGATATCCAGTCAGAAGTACTGCTCTTTTGAGGTAAGGGATAGTAAGGGATTTTAAGGGTTGTTATGTTTTTCAGTTTCGTAATTTTTCTGACCTTCAAAAATTCTGAAAAAATTTGAAATGATATTTTGATGAGTTTTATTGATTGTGTCCAAAAATGGTGATTTTTGGATGTATAGATTAAGAGTTATGAATTTTATGAGAAAAGACTATTTTAAAAGTAACCGCTTATAACTCCTTGTGGTTAACTCCAAAATTGATGAAATTTTTATTGGGAGTACATGAATATGATAGGAGTATACTCTATAAATTTCGGAATTTTTGGATAAAAGTACAATTTTTGATAAATATCTAAATATTCAGCTGTTTTGGCCATATGAAAAATAGTAAATGAGTTTTAAAAATTCTGAGAAAAATATATGTTCAATATGGGACTATATTCTGCTAAATTCCAGAAAAGAAATATTTTTGGAACTGATTTGGTATTTTTCATGAAAATGGACTAGTTATGAGTAAATGAATTAAATATGTTATGTGAAGTAAGAAAATTGGAAAATAGGATTTTATGGCTTGAGAATCCTATATGAGGTATATGCAGATTTTTGATGAGGGTTTTGATTATTGGTGATGAAAATCTTATGAGTTTGATATTTTAGAATGATTAAATGCATTATTTAGTAAAGTGTAAACAATTTAAATAAATTGTTTATAAGCTTAAGAAATATTATTCTTTCAATATCATTATACCGAAATACTGGTATAGATTTTATTGTGAAATTTCTACCTTTTTTTGTCGAGTTACTATTCATGAGTTACTATTCACGAGTTACTATTCACGATAAAAATTGGTTTCTTTTTCTAACCAAATTATAGTTGAGTTATGAATATTACTCTTGAGATTAAAACTATGTATTGATTATATTGATTTTATTATCATATATAACATTTTTATAACCCTGATGTTGAAATTCTCTTTCACTAGAGTGTAAAGATGAGTAGATTATTGGTATGATCATGACTAGGGTTCTCTTTGGCCTGTAGTGCAAAGTTGAATTGTGACTGGTATGATCATGACCATTGAATTTATAAGTGAATATCTTTAGCTTAAGTGCAAAGGTGAATTGATCAACATGGTTATAATTATTGTTTATATAAATTCTGAAATGATTATATATTTCTTTGAGATATTAATATCTTTGGCCTGTAGTGCAAAGATGAAATATTGATGAATATCTTTTGCCTGCAGTGCAAAGATGAATTGTTGATGAATATCTTTGGCCGTAGTGCAAAGATGACATGTTGTTGAATATCTTTGGCCAGTAGTGCAAAGATGAACAGATGTTGAGATAAACATGACCAACTGGTGATACAAATGAATATCTTTGGACGTAGTGCAAAGATGAAGTTATTAGTATGATTATGAACAGGAAATGTGATTTGGTGTAACCATGATCTTTGATGTTTCAGGTAAAGATAGGTGATGAAAATTATCATCGTCCTGGATGAGAAGAGGAATTTAGAACTACAGTTATGATTATGAGTTATTCATATGATTGTGGACCAGAATTGTTGATTGATGTTATAGGGATAAAACATTGTTGGTGGATTTTTAACATGGAGAAGATAATAGACTTTATAGTCTATTTGACTCTTCTAATGGATTGCTCGTTCCGCTGCAACTATGGTTGAAATTTTTATCATTTACCATATGTTCTAAATCTCTGATTTATTATTGATGAGGGCTATTGATAATTTAATTATCTTTAGTCATGATATTCTTTACTGAGCTAGTTGCGCTCACCCTTTTGCTTCACAATTCCTTTCAGGTAATAAGAGTGTAGCTGGGTCGAGCGAGGGTAACGAAAAAATAGAACGGTGGTCTCTAGCTGTGGATGTTCTCCCGAAGTAGTATAGAAAAGGTCATTTAGTAGTTTTATTTGGTGAATCCAATAGGGTAAGGTGTACCCAACGTTGGAAGGGTATTTTACCACTATCATACAAGATGTTTAACGGCATACAACCTCGTGTCATCATAAGACAGGGATGTGCTCATCCACTTGCTGAGTATATATACGAGCACTACCTATATAATCTTGGTGTTTGTTTGAAGTATAATTCTCGATTAAAGACAGTGGAGATAATGATAAGTCAAGAGAAGACTCACCATTGGGAAGAATATGATAGTAATCTTCTCGTTTTTCTTTGGGGTCTATTGGGTCAACCAAGGATAATTCTGTGGCCATATGATATCTATCATAACCTAGACGCATGGCCTCCCATGTACGAAGGTTTCCTTGAGCACTTCCCAAAGATTCTAATTTCTAAAACAATTTTTGACTATACCTTTATGTAAGGTGTCATTGTGAGGTGATGTCCACGGTTGGAACATGAGTCACATTTGGTATATATTTGTATCCAAACTCACAGCATATGTGTTGTTATATTTTACACGATAATCGTTGTAATAAAGTTGTAGTTATTTTATGTACCATGTATTTGGCGACTCAGAATAGGTTGGATGGAATGGACCTATTTTGGGGTTGTCACACGAGGCAAAATTTGCGGAGTTATCCCGATTTGCGTCCCACCTGGTGGATAATGAAGAAAGAATGACGCGGATGTTTTTAAGAGGTTTGAAGCCGGAGATACGTCAACATCTTGTTTCTCATAAATTGTGTTTGTATTCAGATGTTGTAAATAGGGCTCAGTTGGTGGAGCGCGATAACGAGACAACGCAATCAAAAGAGAGCAGCCGGCAAAATGATAATACCAGTGAGAGCAGTCATCGAAGCGGTGACAATAAGCGTGGAGGGAATCAACAGGCCAGAAATGGTAACCACTTCGGTGGTAATCAGGGCCAAAACAATAAGAATGGGCATTTCAAGAAGAGGAGATTCAACAATGATGGAAAGACGTCAGCACCAGCACCTGTCGTTAAGGAAGGAGAACGACCACCTATCATATGTTTTAAATGCGGAGGGGAGGGGCACATCAGTCCAAACTGCGCGATGCCGTCCAAAGCATGTTATAATTGTGGAAGAGAAGGTCATTTAGCCCGATTTTGTCGTTTACCGAAGACAAATTCAGCTAGGATGGAGGCACCAAAGGCCGTCCCAGAAAAGTCAAAACCGGTTGTGCAAGGGAGAGCGTTTGTTGTGAACTCCCAGAAAGCAAGGAACCCGAATGAGGTCATCACGGGTAAGCTTATCATAAACTCTAACGAAGTCTATACTTTATTTGATACCGGTTCTACCCATTCTTTTATTTCTCCTACTTGCGCTCATCGATTAAATTTGATTCCGGGAAAATTAGACTTTGACCTAGCTGTTGAAACTCCATTGGGAGAAACCTTCATTACATCCACGGTTTATAAGTCTTGTTTGGTTCAAGTTGGTACCCATACATTACCTGTCGATCTTATTTCATTAAAAATACTTGCATTTGACGTGATTCTAGGGATTGATTGGTTAACTACTCATCATGCAAAAATTGATTATTTTCGTAAGGTTGTTAGCTTTCATATTCCTAATCGACCTATTATGCGAATTCAAGCAACCAAACCATTAAAATCAATCGCTGTCATCTCAAGCCATAAAGCTATTCGTTTATTGAAAAACGGATGTCAAGCTTTCTTAGCTCATGTCACAGATCTAAACAAAAATACGTCAGCTTTGAATGATATTTCTGTTGTTAATAAATTTCCTGACGTATTTCCCGAAGAACTTCCTGGCCTACCCCCAGAGCGTGAAATTGAATTTTGTATCGACCTTGAACCCGGTACAAAACCCATTTCCAAAGCCCCATATCGAATGGCTCCTATTGAACTTTAGGAGTTAAAGACCCAACTGCAGGAATTGTTAGACATTGGTTTTATTCGTCCTAGTACTTCTCCTTGGGGTGCTCCTGTTCTGTTCGTGAAGAAGAAAGATGGGAGTATGCGACTTTGTATTGATTATCGGGAGTTGAATCATGTCACCATCAAAAATAGGTACCCATTGCCACGTATTGATGACCTGTTTGACCAGTTGCAAGGAGCACAATTCTTTTCAAAGATCGATCTTCGTTCTGGATATCATCAGCTGAAGGTTAGAACTGAGGATATTCCAAAGACTGCCTTCAGAACTCGGTATGGGCATTATGAATTCTTAGTAATGTCTTTTGGATTGACTAATGCTCCTGCTGCCTTCATGGATATGATGAACAGGGTATTTAAGGAATATTTGAATCACTTTGTGGTCGTCTTTATCGATGACATCCTTGTTTATTCCAAAAGTCGTGAAGATCATGAGCAACACTTGAGGCTGGTACTCCAAAAGCTTCGTGAATACAAACTTTATGCCAAGTTAAAGAAATGCGAGTTCTGGCTGGAAGAGGTAGCATTCCTTGGGCACGTAGTATCAAGTCGTGGAATATCTGTTGACCCGGCAAAGATTGAAGCTATTCAAAGCTGGGAGCAACCTAAATCAGTGACCGAAGTACGTAGCTTTCTCGGTTTAGCTGGTTATTATCGGAGATTCGTGGAAGGATTTTCTCGAATCGCTACTCCATTAACTCAGCTGACTCGAAAAGATACAAAGTTCGGTTGGAGCGAAGAATGTGAGCAGAGTTTTCAAGAACTCAAGAGGAGACTCATTTCAGCACCTGTTCTAACAATACCATCTGGCTCGGAGGGATTTGTCATCTACAGTGATGCTTCGAGCAAAGGGTTGGGATGCGTTCTCATGCAACATGGAAAAGTCATAGCCTATGCATCAAGACAACTCAAGGAATATGAGAGGAATTATCCTACTCATGATCTAGAGTTGGCAGCTGTTGTCTTTGCACTTAAAATTTGGAGGCATTACTTGTATGGGGAGAAGGTGGAGATCTTTACGGATCATAAAAGCCTCAAATATTTCTTCACTCAAAAGGAACTCAACATGCGACAACGACGTTGGCTTGAACTGTTGAAAGATTATGATCATACCATTCAATACCATCCTGGAAAAGCGAACGTGGTAGCTGACGCATTGAGTAGAAGATCATATGCAAGTACGAGTGCGATATTGTCAACACAAAGGCCCATTTTGTGTGATTTGCAAAGGATGGAGATAGAGTTAAAGACTCCAGGGACCCATGTGATGATGGCGAATATACGAGTAGAACCGACTTTAATCGATAAAGTTAAAGCTGCTCAAGCTACAGACCTGGAGCTGATGCGTATGAGGAAGAAAGTGCAAGAAGGTGCTATGCCGGAAGCAAGAATCGATGAAGAAGGAATACTTCGAGTCAACTCCAGACTTTGTGTTCCTAACAACCCTGATTTAAAGTATGAAATCATGATGGAGGCGCACAACACACCGTTTGCAATCCATCCTGGAAGTACCAAAATGTATCATGATCTTCGTCATACATTTTGGTGGAGCAATATGAAGAGAGAGATAGCGTTGTTTATCTCAAGGTGTCTAACTTGTCAACGAGTCAAAGCGGAGCATCAAGTACCAAAAGGTCCATTGCAACCACTTGAAATTCCAGAATGGAAGTGGGAGCACATTACCATGGATTTCGTTACCGGTCTTCCTAGGGTTTCTCAAGGTATTGATGCGATTTGGGTCATTGTTGATAGATTGACCAAGTCTGCTCATTTCTTACCGATACGAGAAACTTATACACTTGAACGTCTTGCTCGTATGTACATAAACGAGATTGTAAGACTGCATGGTATGCCAGTATCCATAGTTTCTGACCGAGACCCAAGATTCACTTCACGATTTTGGGTTAGTTTACAAAAAGCTATGGGCACGGAGTTACGATTTAGTTCAGCATATCATCCTCAGACGGACGGACAATCAGAGAGGACTATTCAAACTCTTGAAGATCTATTAAGACTCTGTGTCTTTGACTTCAAGGGAAGTTGGGACAAGTTCTTACCATTGGTGGAGTTTTCCTACAACAACAGTTATCAAGCAAGTATTGGCATGGCTCCATTCGAAGCATTGTATGGAAGAAAATGTCGTTCTCCAGTATGCTGGGATGAGGTGGGTGAAGCAACGTTGTTGGGACCGGAGTTGGTACGTATGACTACAGAAAAGATTCAAACGATCCGACAACGTATAAAAACCTCACAAGATCGACAAAAGAGTTATGCTGATCTTCATCGAAAGGACGTGGAATTTGATGTAGGAGATCATGTGTTCTTACGTGTTGCTCCATGGAAAGGAGTTACGAGATTTGGAAAGAGAGGAAAGCTCAATCCTCGATTCATCGGTCCATTTTTAATCCTCGATCGAGTAGGAACTGTGGCTTATAGACTCGCTTTACCGCCAAGTATGTCTCGTGTTCATAACGTTTTTCACATATCCATGTTACGCAAATATGTGGAAGACCCGAACCACATTATTGAGTTAGAACCGGACGAAATAGCGGAAGATTTGACGTATGAAGAAGTTCCTGTTCAAATCTTGGATAAGAAGGAACATATTCTACGCTCCAAGGTTATACCTCAAGTCAAAGTTTTGTGGAGAAACCACGATGTTGAGGAAATGACTTGGGAGTTAGAATCTGAAATGAAATCAAGGTATCCTTACCTCTTCGACATACCAGGTACGTACCCTAATTTCGAGGGCGAAATTTCATAAGAAGGGGAGGTTGTAAGACCCCAACTTTTATAAATAAAGATGAATTTTCTATAAATATCATTTTTGAATATTATGGAGTTAATTTGATATAATGTTATAGTTGTGGGTAATATTTATAAATTTTGCAAAGTACGCAAGTTGTTATATAATATTCGATTGGTCGGGGAATATTCGTTTTAAAAGGGAATATTCGTACAACGACACAATCATTGGTGGACCCCACAACGGAATTATTGTCGGATTGAAAAAACGACAAAAATATTTTATTAAAAATAACGGCGAAAATTTTACCATTGTTACTGTTGAACTACTCGGTAGTAAAAGTACAGTAATACGTGTGGTTGCATAGTAGCACACGGTATTGATTATTAATGCTTATGTGAGAAGTCACTCAGTTTGATTCAATTATTGTCAGTTAATAATATGAATTATTTAGCGATAATGACGTTTTGTTTTATTCGTATTATTAACGTAATAAAACAAAAACATCTTTTTATATAAAACAGAATACTTTATTAAAGTTATTCTATAAATAGAATATATTATATTTTATTTAAAAGATTTTTCTTTAAATATGGACCGTCAGATTAAAGTAATCAATCTGGACCGTTCATGGATTAGTTACTATGCATTCTATTTTTCTATAAATAGCAGCTCATTTCTTCATTATTTCTTACGAATTCACTGAACTCTAGAGAGAGAAACTATAGAGAGAGAGGATAAGAGTATTCTGCTACTTAACTACTTCCTTATTTCAGCTCGTCTTTAAAACGGTAAGGGGTGTTATTCTTTCTTATTCATGAAGAGAACTGTTGTTATTCCATTTCTTATTATTCTGTTGGAATAACCTGTATACGCGGATATACCCTATACTTGGTGACATTCTTCTATTATTCTGTTGGAACATCCTGTCTGTGTGTTTTACACCGGACCTGGTTCCGTTTTTATTATTATTCTGTTGGAACATCCTGTCTGTGTGTTTTACACCGGACCTGGTTCCGTCTTGTTATTATTCTGTCGGAATATCCTGTCTGTGCGTTTACGCCGGACCTGGTTTTTATTATTATTCTGTTGGAACATCCTGTCTGTGTGTTTTACACCGGACCTGGTTCCGTCTTGTTATTATTCTGTCGAAATATCCTGTCTGTGCGTTTACGCCGGACCTGGTTCCATTATTTATTATTCTGTCGGAATATCCTGTCTGTGCGTTTACGCCGGACCTGGTTCCATTATTTATTATTCTGTTGGAATAACCTGTCTGTGCGGTCTATCGCATGCATGGTGATTTCTTTTGTTATTCCATTCTTTATTGTACTCAGTTGGTTAAGTTTTGACTTCTATACTCCATGAAATTTGTGGAATATCCTTGATAATTGCGGTTCATCCAGTATCTTTTCATGAAAATATTCTTCTAAGCATTCTTGAATTTTACTCCACAAAGCAGTATCATGTTGACAATTTGGACGTTGTTAATTCCTGGATAAATTAATTCTTGAACTTGTTTTATTGAATTCTTATATCATTGTCATCATCCTCATGTTTATAAAATGTTGAAAGTCATCTGTGGCCTGTAGTGCATAGATGGACTTGGTATGATTATGACCAGGGATTATTCGGTATAATCATGACCGTAATGTTACAAATGATGTGGTAAAAGTCCTCATTGGCCCGTAGTGCATTGATGGACAGTTGTTGGCATGATCATGACCATTAATGAATACACGAATATCCTTGGCCGTAGTGCAGGGGTGATTCGATGATGTGGATTATTTTATTAAGCTGAGTCCCAGCGATAACAGTGTTGAAAAACCTTTTAAATCATAAAAGATAGTAGAGTTTATTTTCTACTTGACTCTTTTAATGGATTGCTTGTTCCGCTGCAGTTAAACTTGATGTCTATTATATTTTATCAGTTTAACATTGTTGAAGGCTAATGATAATTTATTCTGCATTATCTTAGTCATAATATTTCTTACTGGGCTAGTTGAGCTCACCCTTTCTTTCACTGTTCTCTTCAGGAAATGAGAACGTAGCTGGGGCAAGTCGGGGAACGGAGTGATGGTCCGAATGATAGTATTAGTTAGTAGTCCTCACTATTCTATATAATGGTGTGTTAATAAATGTAATGAGGACTCCTTTTGAGTATGAATACTCTCTAGAAGATAATATTTGTATTCAAACTCACAGTTTATGTTTTGTCGTATTGTACACGACAGTTATATTAGTAAGTTGTATTTGTATTTTGTACTATGTATCTGACGACCCAAGATGTAAGACCCCAAATTTTATGAAATAAAAGTATTCAATTTTTCTATTTAGTAAATGGTTAAATTGACAAAAATTTAAAGTTAAGGGTGATATATAAATTTTTTTTAAACTACGCAAGTGGTTATAAAATATTCATTGTTGTCGGGGAATATTCGTTTGGTCGTGGAATATTCTTTCTGTCGAGAAATATTCATACGATGGCGCAGCTATTTGTGGGCCCCAAAAACGAATAACTGTCGGGTGAAGAAAACGACAAATTTGAGTTTTTACAAATAACGACGTAGTTGGTGGAAAATTCTAGAATTGGTGGGCCCCACTTGTGGTTGGTGAAGAAATGTGCTGAATTATATTTCAAATGTGGTGGGTGGAAATAGTAGCAGGTAAAGCCATCAGGTTGCAGGTCAAGCCTACTAAAATTTTCCTATAAATAGAGGGCTAAGTTAGAATTGAAAATCACACCAGAAACATAAGCTTTCTCTCTTTCTCTCTCTATATTATGAAGAATATTTTGTGAGTATTTAGATACTTGGTGAGTTGCTATTCATCAGTGCAAGTTTCCTTCAGCTTTATATCCGATATCCGGTCTGAAGTGCTGCTATTTTGAGGTAAGGGATAGTAAGGGATAGTAAGGGATATTGTCGTTACTATGTAAGGGATAGTAAGGGATATTGTCGTAAGGGATGTTATTTTTTCAATGATATTATTTCTTCAATATCATTATGCCGAAATATTGGTTGGAAATTTTTATCAAATTTGGAACTTTTCATGTCGGGGTTACTATTCATGAGTTACTATTCATGAGTTACTATTCATGAGTTATTATTCATGAGTTAGTATTCACGAGTTACTATTCATGAGTTACTATTCATAAGTTACTATTCACGAGTTACTATTCACGAGTTACTATTCACGAGTTACTATTCACGGGTACTATTCACTACAAAATTGGTTTCTTTTTCTAACCAAATTATAGTTGATTTATGAATATTACTCTGGAGATTAAAACTATGTATTGATTATATTGATTTTATTATCATATATAACATTTTTATAACCATGATGTTGAAATTCTCTTTCACTGGAGTGTAAAGATGGGTAGATTATTGGTATGATCATGACTAGGGTTCTCTTTGTCCAGTAGTGAAAAGTTGAATTGTGACTGGTATGATCATGACCATTGAATTTATAATTGAATATCTTTAGCTTAAGTGCAAAGGTGAAATGATCAACATGGTTATAATTATTGGTTATATAAATTCTGAAATGATTATATATTTCTTTGAGATAATATTATATTTGGCCTGTAGTGCAAATATGAACTATTGAGGAATATCTTTGGCCTGTAGTGCAAAGATGAGTTGTTGATGAATGTCTTTGGCCCGTAGTGCAAAGATGACTTGTTGTTGAATATCTTTGGCATGTAGTGTAAAGATGAACTGTTGATGAATATCTTTGGCCCGTGGTGCAAAGATGAATTTATTAGTATGATTATGAACAGGAACTGTGATTTGGTATAACCATGATCTTTGATGTTTCAGGTAAAGACAAGTGATGAAAATTATCTTCGTTCTAGATGAGAAGAGGAATTTAGAACTATAATTATGATTATGAGTTATACATGTGATTGTGGACAGGAATTGTTGATTAATGTTACAGGGATAAAACATTGTTGGTGGACTTTTAACATGGAGAAGATAATAGACTTTGTAGTCTATTTGACTCTTCTAATGGATTGCTCGTTCCGCTGCAACTATGGTTGAAAAGTTTTATCATCTACCATATGTTCTAAATCTCTGATTTATTACTGATGAATACTATTGATAATTTATTTATCTTTAGTCATAACATTCTTTACTGAGCTAGTTGTGCTCACCCTTCTGTTTCACAATTCCTTTCAGGTAATAAGAGTGTAGCTGGGTCGAGCGGGGGTAACAGGGGAATAGAACGGTAGTCATCATTTAGTTGTTATATTTGGTGAATCAACTAGGGTGAGGCGAACCCAACGTTGGAAGGGTGTTTTGCCACTATCATACAAGATGTCTATTGGGTCAACCAAGGATAATTCTGTGGCCATATGATATCTATCATAACCTAGAAGCATGGCCTCCCATGTACGAGGGTTTCCTTGAGCACTTCCCAAAAATTCTAATTTCTAAAACAGTTTTTGACTATACCTTTATGTAAGGTGTCATTGTGACGTGCTATGCAAGGTTGGGACATGAGTCACAGTTGGTATATATTTGTACCCAAACTCATAGCATATATGTTGTTGTATTTTGCACGACAATTGTTGTAATAAAGTTGTAGTTGTTATCTGTACCATGTATTTGGCGACTCAAAATGGGTTAGATGGAATGGACCTATTTTGGGGTCGTCACAGTTGGTATCAGAGCTTAGGGATATGGTCTCTGGCGGAGATCGAGGAATATAACTAGGAGGGGAGAGATTAGTAAATTCTTCGCTAGTGTGTCCTACCTAAGCTTATTTTTTGGTCAGTCATAATATCGGGATATTATGTGATATGTTAATTTGTTAAATTAACTCTTGTTTTGAAGCTGTATTCTAGAATGATATTTGAAATACAGGAGATGAGCAATGGAGAAATTATGATGACAGGGAAGATGCAATCTGAAATGAAAGGAAGGTATTCTCAACACTTTGAAATACCAGGTACGTAAATTTCGAGGACGAAATTTCATAAGGAGGGGAGATTGTAAGACCCCAAATTTTATGAAATAAAAGTATTCAATTTTTCTATTTAGTAAATGGTTAAATTGACAAAAAATTAAAGTTAAGGGTGATATATAAAATTTTTTCAAACTACGCAAGTGGTTATAAAATATTCATTGTTGTCGGGGAATATTCGTTTGGTCGTGGAATATTCTTTCTGTCGAGAAATATTCGTACAACGGCGCAGCTATTTGTGGGCCCCATAACGAATAACTGTCGGGTGAAGAAAACGACAAATTTGAGTTTTTACAAATAACGACGTAGTTGTTACCGTTAACACTGTTGGAATACCCGGTGGTTAAAATACAGTAATACGCGTTATTGCACAGTAGCACACGGTATTGCATAGTATTTTTGAAATTATTAATTCTTACGTAAGAAGGCACTACTCAATAATTATTACAGTAATTACTGTTCAATATTTTATTTTATTGATTCAATAATTGCTACGTTGAAATTTTATATTATTGTTGCTCAATAATTGTCACTGCACAGTATTTCCCATTATCAGATCAATAATTCATATTATTTGAATAATATTATTAGATAACATTATTAACAATGTCTAGAAAGTTCTGTCTAAGGAGAGGTTTGGTCATCTAATTGCGCGCCAGTAAGGAGAAATTCTTATTAGAAAGCCCCCTCTTTCCTGGGAACGGCCTGGTTGCCATAAATGTGATTCTGTAATATTATTTGTGAACAATTAATTATTGATTCATATGATAAGGAAATATTTATTTTATGTGGATATAAATGAGGGATATATTTTTGTGGTTAAAAATGAAGGAGTTAATGTTGAGGTGTTTTATCTGTATTTTTATCGGAATGGAGGTATTAAAAATCAAATTAGGGTTTTTGAGATATTTTGCGGGGTTTATAATTTTTAATCCGACCGTTGGATCGTGGTAATTTTTGGATATGTTATTCATATTTAAGTTGAGTATATGTCCACAAATTTTGAACCGTTAAAAATGAACGTATGATTTGTTATAAATTTTACGAGATGACTGGTTCAGAAATTGTTGAATTTTCGGAGTTTATCATTTTGGTGAAAAATTCTAGAATTGGTGGGCCCCACTTGTGGTTGGTGAAGAAATGTGCTGAATTATATTTCAAATGTGGTGGGTGGGAATAGTAGCAGGTAAAGCCATCAGGTTGCAGGTCAAGCCTACTAAAATTTTCCTATAAATAGAGGGTTAAGTTAGAATTGAAAATCACACCAGAAACATAAGCTTTCTCTCTTTCTCTCTCTATATTATGAAGAATATTTTGTGAGTATTTAGATACTTGGTGAGTTGCTATTCATCAGTGCAAGTTTCCTTCAGCTTTATATCCGATATCCGGTCTGAAGTGCTGCTATTTTGAGGTAAGGGATAGTAAGGGATAGTAAGGGATATTGTCGTAAGGGATGTTATTTTTTCAATGATATTATTTCTTCAATATCATTATGCCGAAATATTGGTTGGAAATTTTTATCAAATTTGGAACTTTTCATGTCGGGGTTACTATTCATAAGTTACTATTCACGAGTTACTATTCATGAGTTACTATTCACGAGTTACTATTCATGAGTTACTATTCACGAGTTATTATTCACGAGTTAGTATTCACGAGTTACTATTCATGAGTTACTATTCATAAGTTACTATTCACGAGTTACTATTCACGAGTTACTATTCACGAGTTACTATTCACGGGTACTATTCACTACAAAATTAGTTTCTTTTTCTAACCAAATTATAGTTGATTTATGAATATTACTCTGGAGATTAAAACTATGTATTGATTATATTGATTTTATTATCATATATAACATTTTTATAACCATGATGTTGAAATTCTCTTTCACTGGAGTGTAAAGATGGGTAGATTATTGGTATGATCATGACTAGGGTTCTCTTTGTCCAGTAGTGAAAAGTTGAATTGTGACTGGTATGATCATGACCATTGAATTTATAATTGAATATCTTTAGCTTAAGTGCAAAGGTGAAATGATCAACATGGTTATAATTATTGGTTATATAAATTCTGAAATGATTATATATTTCTTTGAGATAATATTATATTTGGCCTGTAGTGCAAATATGAACTATTGAGGAATATCTTTGGCCTGTAGTGCAAAGATGAGTTGTTGATGAATGTCTTTGGCCCGTAGTGCAAAGATGACTTGTTGTTGAATATCTTTAGCATGTAGTGTAAAGATGAACTGTTGATGAATATCTTTGGCCCGTGGTGCAAAGATGAATTTATTAGTATGATTATGAACAGGAACTGTGATTTGGTATAACCATGATCTTTGATGTTTCAGGTAAAGACAAGTGATGAAAATTATCTTCGTTCTAGATGAGAAGAGGAATTTAGAACTATAATTATGATTATGAGTTATACATGTGATTGTGGACAGGAATTGTTGATTAATGTTACAGGGATAAAACATTGTTGGTGGACTTTTAACATGGAGAAGATAATAGACTTTGTAGTCTATTTGACTCTTCTAATGGATTGCTCGTTCCGCTGCAACTATGGTTGAAAAGTTTTATCATCTACCATATGTTCTAAATCTCTGATTTATTACTGATGAATACTATTGATAATTTATTTATCTTTAGTCATAACATTCTTTACTGAGCTAGTTGTGCTCACCCTTCTGTTTCACAATTCCTTTCAGGTAATAAGAGTGTAGCTGGGTCGAGCGGGGGTAACAGGGGAATAGAACGGTAGTCATCATTTAGTAGTTATATTTGGTGAATCAACTAGGGTGAGGCGAACCCAACGTTGGAAGGGTGTTTTGCCACTATCATACAAGATGTCTATTGGGTCAACCAAGGATAATTCTGTGGCCATATGATATCTATCATAACCTAGAAGCATGGCCTCCCATGTACGAGGGTTTCCTTGAGCACTTCCCAAAAATTCTAATTTCTAAAACAGTTTTTGACTATACCTTTATGTAAGGTGTCATTGTGACGTGCTATGCAAGGTTGGGACATGAGTCACAGTTGGTATATATTTGTACCCAAACTCATAGCATATATGTTGTTGTATTTTGCACGACAATTGTTGTAATAAAGTTGTAGTTGTTATCTGTACCATGTATTTGGCGACTCAAAATGGGTTAGATGGAATGGACCTATTTTGGGGTCGTCACAGTTGGTATCAGAGCTTAGGGATATGGTCTCTGGCGGAGATCGAGGAATATAACTAGGAGGGGAGAGATTAGTAAATTCTTCGCTAGTGTGTCCTACCTAAGCTTATTTTTTGGTCAGTCATAATATCGGGATATTATGTGATATGTTAATTTGTTAAATTAACTCTTGTTTTGAAGCTGTATTCTAGAATGATATTTGAAATACAGGAGATGAGCAATGGAGAAATTATGATGACAGGGAAGATGCAATCTGAAATGAAAGGAAGGTATTCTCAACACTTTGAAATACCAGGTACGTAAATTTCGAGGACGAAATTTCATAAGGAGGGGAGATTGTAAGACCCCAAATTTTATGAAATAAAAGTATTCAATTTTTCTATTTAGTAAATGGTTAAATTGACAAAAAATTAAAGTTAAGGGTGATATATAAAATTTTTTCAAACTACGCAAGTGGTTATAAAATATTCATTGTTGTCGGGGAATATTCGTTTGGTCGTGGAATATTCTTTCTGTCGAGAAATATTCGTACGACGGCGCAGCTATTTGTGGGCCCCATAACGAATAACTGTCGGGTGAAGAAAACGACAAATTTGAGTTTTTACAAATAACGACGTAGTTGTTACCGTTAACACTGTTGGAATACCCGGTGGTTAAAATACAGTAATACGCGTTATTGCACAGTAGCACACGGTATTGCATAGTATTTTTGAAATTATTAATTCTTACGTAAGAAGGCACTACTCAATAATTGTTACAGTAATTACTGTTCAATATTTTATTTTATTGATTCAATAATTGCTACGTTGAAATTTTATATTATTGTTGCTCAATAATTGTCACTGCACAGTATTTCCCATTATCAGATCAATAATTCATATTATTTGAATAATATTATTAGATAACATTATTAACAATGTCTAGAAAGTTCTGTCTAAGGAGAGGTTTGGTCATCTAATTGCGCGCCAGTAAGGAGAAATTCTTATTGGAAAGCCCCCTCTTTCCTGGGAACGGCCTGGTTGCCATAAATGTGATTCTGTAATATTATTTGTGAATAATTAATTATTGATTCATATGATAAGGAAATATTTATTTTATGTGGATATAAATGAGGGATATATTTTTGTGGTTAAAAATGAAGGAGTTAATGTTGAGGTGTTTTATCTGTATTTTTATCGGAATGGAGGTATTATAAATCAAATTAGGGTTTTTGAGATATTTTGCGGGGTTTATAATTTTTAATCCGACCGTTGGATCGTGGTAATTTTTGGATATGTTATTCATATATAAGTTGAGTATATGTCCACAAATTTTGAACCGTTAAAAATGAATGTATAATTTGTTATAAATTTTACGAGATGACTGGTTCAGAAATTGTTGAATTTTCGGAGTTTATCATTTTGGTGGAAAATTCTAGAATTGGTGGGCCCCACTTGTGGTTGGTGAAGAAATGTGCTGAATTATATTTCAAATGTGGTGGGTGGGAATAGTAGCAGGTAAAGCCATCAGGTTGCAGGTCAAGCCTACTAAAATTTTCCTATAAATAGAGGGTTAAGTTAGAATTGAAAATCACACCAGAAACATAAACTTTCTCTCTTTCTCTCTCTATATTATGAAGAATATTTTGTGAGTATTTAGATACTTGGTGAGTTGCTATTCATCAGTGCAAGTTTCCTTCAGCTTTATATCCGATATCCGGTCTGAAGTGCTGCTATTTTGAGGTAAGAGATAGTAAGTGATAGTAAGGGATAGTAAGGGATATTGTCGTTACTATGTAAGGGATAATAAGGGATATTGTCGTAAGGGATGTTATTTTTTCAATGATATTATTTCTTCAATATCATTATGCCGAAATATTGGTTGGAAATTTTTATCTAATTTGGAACTTTTCATGTCGGGGTTACTATTCATAAGTTACTATTCACGAGTTACTATTCATGAGTTACTATTCACGAGTTACTATTCATGAGTTACTATTCACGAGTTATTATTCACGAGTTATTATTCACGAGTTATTATTCATGAGTTACTATTCATAAGTTACTATTCACGAGTTACTATTCACGAGTTACTATTCACGTGTACTATTCACTACAAAATTGGTTTCTTTTTCTAACCAAATTATAGTTGATTTATGAATATTACTCTGGAGATTAAAACTATGTGTTGATTATATTGATTTTATTATCATATATAACATTTTTATAACAATGATGTTGAAATTCTCTTTCACTGGAGTGTAAAGATGGGTAGATTATTGGTATGATCATGACTAGGGTTCTCTTTGTCCAGTAGTAAAAAGTTGAATTGTGACTGGTATGATCATGACCATTGAATTTATAATTGAATATCTTTAGCTTAAGTGCAAAGGTGAAATGATCAACATGGTTATAATTATTGGTTATATAAATTCTGAAATGATTATATATTTCTTTGAGATAATATTATATTTGGCCTGTAGTGCAAATATGAACTATTGAGGAATATCTTTGGCCTGTAGTGCAAAGATGAGTTGTTGATGAATGTCTTTGGCCCGTAGTGCAAAGATGACTTGTTGTTGAATATCTTTGGCATGTAGTGTAAAGATGAACTGTTGATGAATATCTTTGGCCCGTGGTGCAAAGATGAATTTATTAGTATGATTATGAACAGGAACTGTGATTTGGTATAACCATGATCTTTGATGTTTCAGGTAAAGACAAGTGATGAAAATTATCTTCGTTCTAGATGAGAAGAGGAATTTAGAACTATAATTATGATTATGAGTTATACATGTGATTGTGGACAGGAATTGTTGATTAATGTTACAGGGATAAAACATTGTTGGTGGACTTTTAACATGGAGAAGATAATAGACTTTGTAGTCTATTTGACTCTTCTAATGGATTGCTCGTTCCGCTGCAACTATGGTTGAAAAGTTTTATCATCTACCATATGTTCTAAATCTCTGATTTATTACTGATGAATACTATTGATAATTTATTTATCTTTAGTCATAACATTCTTTACTGAGCTAGTTGTGCTCACCCTTCTGTTTCACAATTCCTTTCAGGTAATAAGAGTGTAGCTGGGTCGAGCGGGGGTAACAGGGGAATAGAACGGTAGTCATCATTTAGTAGTTATATTTGGTGAATCAACTAGGGTGAGGCGAACCCAACGTTGGAAGGGTGTTTTGCCACTATCATACAAGATGTCTATTGGGTCAACCAAGGATAATTCTGTGGCCATATGATATCTATCATAACCTAGAAGCATGGCCTCCCATGTACGAGGGTTTCCTTGAGCACTTCCCAAAAATTCTAATTTCTAAAACAGTTTTTGACTATACCTTTATGTAAGGTGTCATTGTGACGTGCTATGCAAGGTTGGGACATGAGTCACAGTTGGTATATATTTGTACCCAAACTCATAGCATATATGTTGTTGTATTTTGCACGACAATTGTTGTAATAAAGTTGTAGTTGTTATCTGTACCATGTATTTGGCGACTCAAAATGGGTTAGATGGAATGGACCTATTTTGGGGTCGTCACAGTTGGTATCAGAGCTTAGGGATATGGTCTCTGGCGGAGATCGAGGAATATAACTAGGAGGGGAGAGATTAGTAAATTCTTCGCTAGTGTGTCCTACCTAAGCTTATTTTTTGGTCAGTCATAATATCGGGATATTATGTGATATGTTAATTTGTTAAATTAACTCTTGTTTTGAAGCTGTATTCTAGAATGATATTTGAAATACAGGAGATGAGCAATGGAGAAATTATGATGACAGGGAAGATGCAATCTGAAATGAAAGGAAGGTATTCTCAACACTTTGAAATACCAGGTACGTAAATTTCGAGGACGAAATTTCATAAGGAGGGGAGATTGTAAGACCCCAAATTTTATGAAATAAAAGTATTCAATTTTTCTATTTAGTAAATGGTTAAATTGACAAAAAATTAAAGTTAAGGGTGATATATAAAATTTTTTCAAACTACGCAAGTGGTTATAAAATATTCATTGTTGTCGGGGAATATTCGTTTGGTCGTGGAATATTCTTTCTGTCGAGAAATATTCGTACGACGGCGCAGCTATTTGTGGGCCCCATAACGAATAACTGTAGGGTGAAGAAAACGACAAATTTGAGTTTTTACAAATAACGACGTAGTTGTTACCGTTAACACTGTTGGAATACCCGGTGGTTAAAATACAGTAATACGCGTTATTGCACAGTAGCACACGGTATTGCATAGTATTTTTGAAATTATTGATTCTTACGTAAGAAGGCACTACTCAATAATTGTTACAGTAATTACTGTTCAATATTTTATTTTATTGATTCAATAATTGCTACGTTGAAATTTTATATTATTGTTGCTCAATAATTGTCACTGCACAGTATTTCCCATTATCAGATCAATAATTCATATTATTTGAATAATATTATTAGATAACATTATTGACAATGTCTAGAAAGTTCTGTCTAAGGAGAGGTTTGGTTATCCAATTGCGCGCCAGTAAGGAGAAATTCTTATTGGAAAGCCCCCTCTTTCCTGGGAACGGCCTGGTTGCCATAAATGTGATTCTGTAATATTATTTGTGAATAATTAATTATTGATTCATATGATAAGGAAATATTTATTTTATGTGGATATAAATGAGGGATATATTTTTGTGGTTAAAAATGAAGGAGTTAATGTTGAGGTGTTTTATCTGTATTTTTATCGGAATGGAGATATTAAAAATCAAATTAGGGTTTTTGAGATATTTTGCGGGGTTTATAATTTTTAATCCGACCGTTGGATCGTGGTAATTTTTGGATATGTTATTCATATATAAGTTGAGTATATGTCCACAAATTTTGAACCGTTAAAAATGAACGTATGATTTGTTATAAATTTTACGAGATGACTGGTTCAGAAATTGTTGAATTTTCGGAGTTTATCATTTTGGTGAAAAATTCTAGAATTGGTGGGCCCCACTTGTGGTTGGTGAAGAAATGTGCTGAATTATATTTCAAATGTGGTGGGTGGGAATAGTAGCAGGTAAAGCCATCAGGTTGCAGGTCAAGTCTACTAAAATTTTCCTATAAATAGAGGGCTAAGTTAGAATTGAAAATCACACCAGAAACATAAGCTTTCTCTCTTTCTCTCTCTATATTATGAAGAATATTTTGTGAGTATTTAGATACTTGGTGAGTTGCTATTCATCAGTGCAAGTTTCCTTCAGCTTTATATCCGATATCCGGTCTGAAGTACTGCTATTTTGAGGTAAGGGATAGTAAGGGATAGTAAGGGATAGTAAGGGATATTGTCGTTACTATGTAAGGGATAGTAAGTGATATTGTCGTAAGGGATGTTATTTTTTCAATGATATTATTTCTTCAATATCATTATGCCGAAATATTGGTTGAAAATTTTTATCAAATTTGGAACTTTTCATGTCGGGGTTACTATTCATAAGTTACTATTCATGAGTTACTATTCACGAGTTATTATTCATGAGTTACTATTCACGAGTTACTATTCATGAGTTACTATTCACGAGTTATTATTCATGAGTTAGTATTCACGAGTTACTATTCATGAGTTACTATTCATAAGTTACTATTCACGAGTTACTATTCACGAGTTACTATTCACGAGTTACTATTCACGGGTACTATTCACTACAAAATTAGTTTCTTTTTCTAACCAAATTATAGTTGATTTATGAATATTACTCTGGAGATTAAAACTATGTATTGATTATATTGATTTTATTATCATATATAACATTTTTATAACCATGATGTTGAAATTCTCTTTCACTGGAGTGTAAAGATGGGTAGATTATTGGTATGATCATGACTAGGGTTCTCTTTGTCCAGTAGTGAAAAGTTGAATTGTGACTGGTATGATCATGACCATTGAATTTATAATTGAATATCTTTAGCTTAAGTGCAAAGGTGAAATGATCAACATGGTTATAATTATTGGTTATATAAATTCTGAAATGATTATATATTTCTTTGAGATAATATTATATTTGGCCTGTAGTGCAAATATGAACTATTGAGGAATATCTTTGGCCTGTAGTGCAAAGATGAGTTGTTGATGAATGTCTTTGGCCCGTAGTGCAAAGATGACTTGTTGTTGAATATCTTTAGCATGTAGTGTAAAGATGAACTGTTGATGAATATCTTTGGCCCGTGGTGCAAAGATGAATTTATTAGTATGATTATGAACAGGAACTGTGATTTGGTATAACCATGATCTTTGATGTTTCAGGTAAAGACAAGTGATGAAAATTATCTTCGTTCTAGATGAGAAGAGGAATTTAGAACTATAATTATGATTATGAGTTATACATGTGATTGTGGACAGGAATTGTTGATTAATGTTACAGGGATAAAACATTGTTGGTGGACTTTTAACATGGAGAAGATAATAGACTTTGTAGTCTATTTGACTCTTCTAATGGATTGCTCGTTCCGCTGCAACTATGGTTGAAAAGTTTTATCATCTACCATATGTTCTAAATCTCTGATTTATTACTGATGAATACTATTGATAATTTATTTATCTTTAGTCATAACATTCTTTACTGAGCTAGTTGTGCTCACCCTTCTGTTTCACAATTCCTTTCAGGTAATAAGAGTGTAGCTGGGTCGAGCGGGGGTAACAGGGGAATAGAACGGTAGTCATCATTTAGTAGTTATATTTGGTGAATCAACTAGGGTGAGGCGAACCCAACGTTGGAAGGGTGTTTTGCCACTATCATACAAGATGTCTATTGGGTCAACCAAGGATAATTCTGTGGCCATATGATATCTATCATAACCTAGAAGCATGGCCTCCCATGTACGAGGGTTTCCTTGAGCACTTCCCAAAGATTCTAATTTCTAAAACAGTTTTTGACTATACCTTTATGTAAGGTGTCATTGTGACGTGTTATCCAAGGTTGGGACATGAGTCACAGTTGGTATATATTTGTACCCAAACTCATAGCATATATGTTGTTGTATTTTGCACGATAATTGTTGTAATAAAGTTGTAGTTGTTATCTGTACCATGTATTTGACGACTCAAAATGGGTTAGATGGAATGGACCTATTTTGGGGTCGTTACACAAGATGGGTGATGTATACCTAATTTTGGGGGCGTCACAGCTAAGTAAAGTGCTTATGTGTGATGAGCAAGCAAAGTGCTTATATGTGATGGCCAAGTAATTAATTTGATGAGCAAGTAAAGGATAAGCAAGTATACTTAAGAGCTAAGTAAGTGTGGTGGCCAATTTAATTTAATGCCTAGGTAATGAATAGTAAGGAGGTGATTAAGGAGGTGGGTTGGATTAATGACCATTATGCCCTAACTTTAGAAATTCTATAAATAGCAAGCTTAGATTTCATTTGTTGGTTGTTCATTTCATCCAATAAGTTGAGAGCTTATTTGTTAGAGATAATAAGCTAGAAAAGCTAGAAAGCTAGTCTTTCATTTTTCAAGAAGCAAGAAGGAGATCAAAGATTAACCAAGTGATATTCAAGAGTAAACAATCCTAAACCATGATTCTCTTTCTCTTCCATTGCTAGAGAAGTGAGTAGTGGTAGAACTAGTATGCTAAGTAATGATAAGAATGAGAAATTAAAGGGCTTAAGTCTTAATAAGCCGTGAATAAGCACTTTGTTTATAGATAAGTTATGAAACAAGGAAGAACTTGTATGAACTTGTCTTATGTTGTAATAATAAGGTTGTATGATAATAAGAAGCAATGATGATGGTTAGAAAACATTAATCATTATAAGTCATGAGAAATCCACGTAAGACATAGGAGAGAAAGAAGTTGGTAAGAATGATGTAAAATATAATGTCAAGCCGGAACCAATAGTATCAAATCTAAATACATGATTAGATTGAGAAGAACGGTAAGATTAATTAGGAACCATGTATGTTCATTCATGATCTAATGTGGTATGTTATGTGGTTATGTATTGTATAGACCGTAAAGACTGAAAGGAAAAGTAATTTTACTGTAGCAAACGCTGAAGGCAAGTTTTTCTTAAACATTTGTCTAACCTTCGTGTTAGCCAAGTTTTCTGTGATTCATGTTCTGAGATGCATGAAATGTTTTACTAAAGGGTCGATGCCAGTTTTACCTCTGCTAGACTAATCTTGAAGAGTTGATTTATTTATTTACAAGTCTTCCAATATAGAATTGTTAACGCTATCCTACGCCAATTGTTTGGTATAGATTCAAGGTAAGCCTGAGAATGAATAGACAAATGTATTTTTATCGATTATTCGATGGGCACGCGAGGTTGCCAAAACTTAAACGTACATACGTTTAAAGAATGTAGTGTTAATCAATATAGAGTACTATGGGCTGATCACCCAGAAGTGCTCGTAAGTTATGCCGGACTTACGGATTTAGTGTCAGGTAGTCATTTTCAAAGAAATTATGAAACGGTCATGGTCTTGGATCAGAATTGACGTTTTACTGAATATTGTTATTGTAAAACATTTTAAAGGAAGAGAAATGCTATTTTGAATTATTGATAGTACTTCGTAACTATTATACAGTTATTGAAGATATACGATTCATATGTTTCAAGTATGTCTTTTAAAAGAAATTATTGTACTTGTTGAGCTTGTTATGCTCACTCTTGCTTGAACCATATAAATGCAGCTAAGACCGAACGAACCGAGGGATCTGACAAGGATAACGACAAGACGAAGATGAACGATTAGTTTACCTTGTAATAAACTAGTAAGTTGTATATATTATAGTATGATGAACAAAGAATATAATGGTTTTAGAACCTGGGGAACGAGATGTAATATTATTAATGTAATAAGAATGTCGTTGATACACACATTTTGATGACGTTTTAGTAGAATGAATGTATAGTTATGAGTACCGTGTAGCATCATCTGTCGGGTTGGAAGATACCCGAATTTGGGAGCGTCATAGGTTGTTGATAATGTCATAGTAATATTTATGGATTAGGATCTCTTCCATTACACGTATCCTTTAATTTTCTTTAATACACATTTAGCGACGTATATGATATTTAGTAGCAAAACAAAATTTATCGCAAAGAATATCGTTGAAAGTGTCTCTAAATGTAATATGTGTCACTAAATGTGTATTGGAGAAATTTAAAAATAGATATAATAGAGAAGATTCTAATTTACTATTTATATTATCAGAGTAAATATACATTTAACTATATTTTTATATTTATTTTAAAAAATAATAATTTAATTTTCAACTACAATTATTGCTATCCCAGCACTTGTCGACATCCTTTTGAAATTGAGAGACCAGGGATTATAAATAAGTCAAGTTGATGTGACGTCGTAATTATTACTCAGTATGAGCAGTTGGTTCCCTATGGGGCAGTTAGCACAATATTTGGATTTATTTGTAGTTTTTTTAATCAGTTCAAAACGGAAGTCAGCACAATATTTGGATTTATTTGTTGTTTTTTTAATCAGTTCAAAACGATTAAAATATATTAAATATGTAAACCTATTATAATTCAAAATTGGGGGGCGAGGGGCGGGGGCGTCCGGTGCACTTATTGACCGGTAACGTCCGATGCATTTTTTTTAACCATAAATATGAGAATAATAAATAAAAAATAATAGAACAAGTTTGAACAAAAAATTATAAAAGAAAATATATTTTTTATTGAAAAAATACTGTAATAAAAAATATATTTTCTTTTATAGTTTTTATTCAAACTTGCTCTATTATTTTTTATTTATTATTTTCATAATTGTGGTTAAAAAAAAAAGAGATGCACCGGACGGTACCGGTCGTTAAGAGCACCGGACCGCACGAAAAAGATTATAAGTGATGAAGGAAAAGTATAAATATAATTTTTTCAAACCGTTAAAAGATGAAATCAGGAAGATGTGTTTATAATTAATTACTAATATGTTCTTACTTAAACACCAGTCAATGTTAATCTCTTTTATAATTAAAAAGATATATATGTCGACAAATATTTAATCAAGTTGAATTGAGATCAATGATGTACACCCTCAACCCTTTCTGACCTTTAATCAAACAACCTCTGTGCACCACTGCAAGAAATGAAGAACTAGGGCTCGGTTGAGAGGGAGAGTGGTGATGAGAATTTGGTAGGAGTGAATCAGGGGATAAGACTGTTAGTGGCAATGCAACCCTAACCTCTTGTTGAAATTCGCTGGAACAGGTGATGTGCCGACCGATTCCCTTGACTGCTAACACTTGTTCGAAAGCTGCTAGAGGGATGAAGAACTATGGTTTGGTGTGGGAAGTGAGAATAATGTTGGCTAGAATCAACAATAGATATGTATAGTGGAATCTAGGGTTTGATTTAGGGCTCTTAGATGTTCGGTTTTGTGAGAGAGAAAGGAGTTTGAGAGTATTTGAAATTTAGAGGAAATAATAAGGTAGAAGGTAAGGTCTGATCCGGCTCCTTAAACTGATTTTTAAAACCCACATAAAGCTCGGGAGCAGTTGCGCTATGAATGGCTGGGAATGGGGTGCAGCTGCGCTATGTTAAATCTGGCAGTATTCATGTGGCGCAGCTGCACTTAATTTGAACTGTTATCTAAAGGGGGGGTGTCGATGTATTTTACTATCCAATATGCATAATAACTGTGTGAACTATTACTATTTATCATATGCGCAGAATCATAAATGTGAACAAATGAATTTTGCATAAATGATAAATGTCTTGAAACAATAATGAATCTCTAATACAAGCCAAATAATAAGTGACATACAAGAAAATATAAAAGTACATCAAACCCTACGAAGCCCTAACGAACTAACATGCATACAAAAAGCATCTTTGGGAATCGGCTTCGTCAAGGGATCCACTATCATAAGGCCAGTGGGCATGTACTCCAATATCATCTCCTTATTTGCTATGGTATCTCTAATAAAGTTCATCCTCAAGTCAATGTGTTTCGTCCTGCTGTGATACTTAAGGTCCTTGGTGTAATCCAGGGCCACCGTGCTATCATAGTAAACGGTCACAGAATCCGAAGCATGAGAGATAACTCCAACATTCTCGAAGAATCTCCTCAGCCACATGGCTTCTTGAACAGTTGACGTACATGATAAAACTCTCTAACTCTATCGTCGAAAAAGCAACGCAAGTTTGTTTCTTACTACACCAAGTGATGGCACCACCATGTAACAAGAATGCATATCATAAGGTCGACTAGCGCATCCCCTAGTTACCTCCCTAATTGGCATCGGAGTAACCAATCAATCGTAGGTCTGGTCCTCCATAACACAACATGTAGTTCAAAGTACCCTTTAAATATCGCAAGATCCTCTTGATTGCTCTCCAATGAACAATCCCAGGGTTTGACGACTGCATATGCTATATAAGACCGAATACACACAACTACATACATTAGCTTTCCATAGCATTAACATACGGGTAATGGAACATTTTCTCAATTTTATCGGGAGAATTAGGGCATTGCTCAGGTCCAATGGCTTCGCCTTTAGTGATAGGAGTGCCTATGGGTTTGCAGTTGCTCATTTGGAATTGCTCCAAAACAAACCAAGAAGCTTCCTTGAGCGATCTCTATAAATCTCAACTCCTAAGTTGCTTCCCCCACGCCCTTCATCTCAAAATTAAAGGACAACCACCCTTTGTTGGCAACAAGCATCTCCTTATCGTTTCCAGCCAGTAGAATGTCATCAACATACATCGATAGAATAAGGAATTTATCTTTAGACCATTTGATATACACACAATGGTCTTCCTCGATCATCGCAAACCCATCACTAATAACGGCTCGATAGAATCTCAGATACTATTGTATAGACGCCTGTTTTAAACCATAAATAGAACATTTGAGCTTGCATATTTTGTGCTATTGTCCTTCTACGATGAAACGCTCATCCATGTATAATTCTTCAACTAAATCTCCATTGAAAAAAGTTGTCTTAACATCCATTTAATACAACTCCACATCCAAATGCGCGACAATTGCTAGGATGAGGCGAATCGAGACAAACCTCACAACTGGTGAGAAAGTTTCCTCGTAATCAATTCTCTCTTACTGAGTGTAGCCCTTGGCTACAAGACGAGCTTTGTACCGTTCAATGGAACCATCCGCCTTGCGCTTGACTTTAAGAATTAAGAACCCACTTGTTCCTAATAGCCTTTAGGCCTGGTGAAAGGTCAACCAAGTCCTAGACTTATTAGTCCTCATAAACTCCATCTAATCTTCCATTGCAATAATCCACTTATCACTTGTAGCAGATGATAGAGCATCTCGATAAGATCGAGGTTCCTCATCATCTTGTGCATCAGTCACAAAGGCATTCCCCTCAATCTCTTTGATGATGTGGAATGTTACCCTTTTGACTTCTATGCATTTGAGGAATGGGAGACTCCTTATTCGATGGAAGAGAACTGCTCAAAGAATGTCACTCCCACTATCTACAGGAGCCTGAAGAATAGCCTCTTCGGTCTCTACTGTACAAGTTGGGGTGCCCAAATAATCCTCCATCTCATAAAAGTCCATCTCTTTGCTCACATCACATTTGTTAGAGAAATCCATCTCAAGGAAATCCGCATCTCATGACTATCTCGATACAGTCCCATTAGTCTGCTCTCCAACGAACACAACCTTTGGAGTGTTCAGAATATTTTACAAAGATACACTTCTTACCCCTCTGGCCCAACTTCCCATGATTATGAGAAGTGTTGTGTGTAAGACCCCAACTTATTAATGAATAAAATCAAATTTTCTCTAAATATTATTGTGAATAATAAGGGGCTAATTTGATATAATACTTTGGTTATGGGTGAAATGTGTAAATTTTGCAAAATAAGCAAGTGGTTATAAAATATTCATTTTATCGGGGAATATTCGTTTGGTCGTGAAATATTCTTGTTGTCGGAGAATATTCGTACGACGGCGCAGCCTTGTGTGGGCCCCATAACGAAAAGCGATTGGATGAAGAAAACGACAAGTATAAGTTGTTTATAAATAACGACGTAGTTGTTACCGTTAATACTGTTGGAATACCCGGTGGTTAAAATACAGTAGCACACGGTATTGCACCAATTATTGATTCTTACGTAAGAACGCACTACTCAATAATTGTTACAGTAGTTACTGTTCAATATTTTATTTTATTGATGCAATAATTGTTGCGTTGATATTTTATATTGTTGTTGTTTCAATAATTATTGCTGCTCAGTATTTTCCATTATCAGATCAATAATTCATATTATTTGAATAATATTATTAGATAACATTATTGGCAATGTCTAGAAAGTTCTGTCTAAGGAGAGGTTTGGTCATCTAATTGCGCGCCAGTAAGGAGAAATCCTTATTGGAAAGCCCCCTCTTTCCTGGGAACGGCCTGGTTGTCATAAATGTGATTCTGTAATATTATTTGTGAATAATTAATTATTGATTCATATGATAAGGAAATATTTATTTTATGTGGATATAAATGAGGGATATATTTTTGTGGTTAAAAATGAAGGAGTTAATGTTGAGGTTTTTATCCGTATTTTTGTCGGAATGGATGTATTAAAAATCAGGGTTTTTGAGATATTTTGCGGGGGTTATAATTTTTAATCCGACCGTTGGATCGTGGTAATTTTTGGATATGTTATACATATATAAGTTGAGTATATGCCCACAAATTTTGAACCGTTAAAAATGAACGTATGATTTATTATGAATTTTACAAGATGACTGGTTCAGAAATTGTTGAATTTTCGGAGTTTATCATTTTGATGGAAAATTCAAGAATTGGTGGGCCCCACTTGTGGTTGGTGAAGAAATGTGCTGAATTATATTTTAAATGTGCTGGGTGGGAATAGTAGCAGGTAAAGCCATCAGGTTGCAGGTCAAACCTACTAAAATTTTCCTATAAATAGAGGGCTAAGTTAGAATTAAAAATCACACCAGAAACAAGTTTTCTCTCTTTCTCTCTCTAGATTATTGAGTGTATTTTGTGAGTATTTAGATACTTTGAGAGTTTCTATTCATCAGAGCAAGTTTCTTTCAGCCTTATACTGGTATTCCGACCAGAAGTACTGATATTTTGAGGTAAGGGATATTATTTTCTTCTTAATGATATTATTTTCTTCAATATCATTATGCTGAAATATTGATATGAGTTTTTATCAAATTTGGAACTTTTTGTGTCGGGGTTACTATTCACGTATACGGCACTATTCACGTATACGGTACTATTCACGAATACGGCACTATTCACCGAAAAATAAAATTTCCCCTTTTTGTCCAAGATGTCTATTATGGTTACTATCTTTGATTGTATCCATGTTTTGATCTTTATTTTTGAATTCTGCTTCATAATTGATTATTATGAAGTATTATTGATCTTGGATAAACTGTTATACGAATCCCTACTATTTGTCCTTCTGTCTCATTGGATTCGTTTTCTTTAAGATATTTTTCATCATCCTCAGTCCTAAATGATGATATTACTGAATATATTTGGCCTGTAGTGCAAAGGTGTATAATTACTTGATGAATATCTTTGGCCTGTAGTGCAAAGAGAATAGTAACTCGTGAATAGTAACTCATGAATAGTAACTCGTGAATAGTAATTCATGAATAGTAAACTCGACACAAAAAGATAGAAATTCCACAATAAAATACATACCAATATTTCGGTATAATGATATTGAAAGAATAATATTTCTTAAGCTTATAAACAATTTATTTAAATTGTTTACACTTTAATAAATAATGCATTTAATCATTCTAAAATACCAAACTCATAAAATTTTATCACCAATAATCAATACCCTCATCAAAAATATGCATATACCTCATATAGGATTCTCAAGCCATAAAATCCTATTTTTTTATTTTCTTACTTCACAAAACATATTTAATTCATTTACTCATAACTAGACTATTTTTATGAAAAATACCAAATCAGTTCCAAAAATATTTCTTTTCTGAGATTTAGCATAATATAGTCCCATAGTGAACATATATTTTTCTCAGAATTTTTAAAAGTCATTTACTATTTTTCATATGGCCAAAACAGTCGAATATTTAGACATTTATCAAAAATTATACTTTTGTCCAAAAATTCTGAAATTTACAGAGTATACTTCTATCATATACATGTACTCCCAATAAAAATTTCATCAATTTTAAAGTTAACCACAAGGAATTATAAGCGATTACTTTTAAAATAGTCTTTTCCCGTAAAATTCATAACTCTTAATCTATACATCCAAAAATCACCATTTTTGGACACAATCAAGAAAACTCATCAAAATATCATTTCAAATTTTTCCAGAATTTTCTGAAGTTCAGAAAAATTACGAAACTGAAAAACATAACAACCCTTAAAATCTCTTACTATCCCTTACCTCAAAAGTGCAGTATTTCTGACTGGAATGCAAAGCCGAAGAAAACTTGCACTGAATAGCAACTCTCTAAAATATGCTTCATAATATAGAGAGAGAAAGAGAGAAAGCTTATGTTTCTGGTGTGATTTTCAATTCTAACTTAGCCCTCTATTTATAGGAAAATTTTAGTAGGCTTGACCTGCAACCTGATGGCTTTACCTGCTACTATTTCCACCCACCACATTTGAAATATAATTCAGCACATTTCTTCACCAACCACAAGTGGGACCCACCAATTCTAGAATTTTCCACCAAAATGATTAACTCCGAAAATTCAACAATTTCTGTACCACTCATCTCGTAAAATTCATAACAAATTATACGTTCATTTTTAACGGTTCAAAATTTGTGGACATATACTCAACTTATATATGTATAACATATCCAAATATTACCACGATCCAACGGTCGGATTAAATATTATAACCCTTGCAAAATATCTCAAAAACCCTAATTTGATTTTCAATACCTCCGTTCCGACAAAAATACAAATAAAACACCTCAACATTAACTCCTTCATTTTTAACCACAAAAATATATCCCTCATTTATATCCACATAAAATAAATATTTCCTTATCATATGAATCAATAATTAATTATTCACAGATAATATTACAGAATCACATTTATGACAACCAGGCCATTCCCAGGAAAGAGGGGGCTTTCCAATAAGGATTTATCCTTATTGGCGCGCAATTAGGTGACCAAACCTCTCCTTAGACAGAACTTTCTAGACATTGCCAATAATATTATCTAATAATATTATTCAAATAATATGAATTATTGATCTGATAATGGAAAATACTATGCAGTGACAATTATTGAAACAATAATAATATAAAATATCAACGCAGCAATTATTGAATAAATAAAATAAAATATTGAACAGTAATTACTGTAACAATTATTGAGTAGTGCCTTCTCACGTAAGAATCAATAATTTCAAAAATACTGTGCAATACCGTGTGCTACTGTGCAATAACGCGTATTACTGTATTTTAACCACCAGGTATTTCAACAGTATTAACGGTAACAATTACGCCGTTATTTATAAAAACTCAAATTTGTCGTTTTCTTCATCCGACAGTTATTCGTTATGGGGCCCACAAATAGCTGCGCCGTCGTACGAATATTTTTCGACAGAAAGAATATTCCACGACCAAACGAATATTCCCCGACAAAATGAATATTTTATAACCACTTGCTTATTTTGAAAAATATTCATATATCACCCTTAACTTTAACTTTTTATCAATTTAACCATTTACTAAATAGAAAAATTGAATACTTTTATTTCATAAAATTTGGGGTCTTACAATCTCCCCTCCTTATAAAATTTCGTCCTCGAAATTTACGTACCTGGTATTTCAAAGAGTTGAGAATACCTTGCTTTCATTTCAGATTCCATCTTCCCTGTCATCATGATTTCTCCATTGCTCATCTCCTGTATTTCAGATATCATTCTAGAATACAGCTTCAAAAACAAAAGTTAATTTAATAAATTAACATATCACATCATATCCCGATAGTATGACTGACCAACAAATAAGCTTAGGTAGGACACACTAGCGAACGATTTACTCGTCTCTCCCCTCCTAGTTGTATTCCCCGATCTCCGCCAGAGATCATATCCCTAAGCTCTGATACCACCTGTGACAACCCCAAAATATGTCCATTCCATCCAACCCATTCTGAGTCGTCAAATACATGGTACAGAAAATAACTACAACTTTATTACAACAATTATCGTGTAAAATACAACAACACATATGTTGTGAGTTTGGATACAAATATATACCAAATGTGACTCATGTTCTAACCGTGGACATCACCTCACAATGACACCTTACATAAAGGTATAGTCAAAAATTATTTTAGAAATTAGAATCTTTGGGAAGTACTCAAGAAAACCTTCGTACATGGGAGGCCATGCGTCTAGATTATGATAGATATCATATGGCCACAGAATTTTTCTTGGTTGACCCAATAGACCCCAAAGAAAACGAGAAGATTACTATCATATTCTTCCCAATGGTGAGTCTTCTCTTGACATATCATTATCTCTACTGTCTCTAATTGAGAATTATACTTCAAACAAACACCAAGATTATATAGGTAGTGCTCATATATATACTCAGCAAGTGGATGAGCACATCTATGTCTTATGATGACACGAGGTTGTATGTCGTTAGACATCTTGTATGATAGTAGCAAACCACCCTTCCAACGTTGGGTACACCTTACCCTATTGGATTCACCAAATAAAACTACTAAATGAACTTTTCTATACTGCTTCGAGAGAACCTCCACAGCTAGAGACCACCGTTCTATTTCCCCGTTACCCTCGCTCGACCCAGCTACACTCTTATTACCTGAAAGGAATTGTGAAAAAAAGGGTGAGCACAACTAGCCCAGTAAAGAATATCATGACTAAAGATAAATAAATTATCAATAGTCTTCATCAGTAATAAATCAGAGATTTAGAACATATGGTAGATGATAAAACTTTTCAACCATAGTTGCAGCGGAACGAGCAATCCATTAGAAGAGTCAAATAGACTATAAAGTCTATTATCTTCTCCATGTTAAAAATCCATCAACAATATTTTATCCCTGTAACATCAATCAACAATTCTGGTCCACAATCATATGAATAACTCACAATCATAACTGTAGTTCTAAATTCCTCTTCTCATCCAGGACGAAGATAATTTTCATCACCTATCTTTACCTGAAACATCAAAGATCATGGTTACACCAAATCACATTTCCTGTTCATAATCATACTAATAACTTCATCTTTGCACTACGGCCAAAGATATTCATTTGTATCACCAGTTGGTCATGTTTATCTCAACATCTGTTCATCTTTGCACTACTGGCCAAAGATATTCAACAACATGTCATCTTTGCACTACGGGCCAAAGATATTCATCAACAATTCATCTTTGCACTACAGGCCAAAGATATTCTTCAACAGTTCATATTTGCACTACGGCCAAATATATTCATCAACAGTTCATATTTGCACTACAGGCCAAATATATTCATATCTCAAAGAAATATATAATCATTTCAGAATTTATATAAACAATAATTATAACCATGTTGATCAATTCACCTTTGCACTTAAGCTAAAGATATTCACTTATAAATTCAATGGTCATGATCATACCAGTCAACAATTCAACTTTACACTACTGGCCAAAGAGAACCCATAGTCATGATCATACCAGAAATTTACCCATCTTTACACTCAAGTCAAGGAGAAATATCATCATTAGGGTTATAAAAATGTTATATATGATAATAAAATCAATATAATCAATATATAGATTTAATCTCAAGAGTAATATTCATAAACCAACTATAATTTGGTCAGAAAAAGAGAATAGTAACTCGTGAATAGTAACTCATGAATAGTAACTCGTGAATAGTAATTCATGAATAGTAAACTCGACACAAAAAGATAGAAATTCCACAATAAAATACATACCAATATTTTGGTATAATGATATTGAAAGAATAATATTTCTTAAGCTTATAAATAATTTATTTAAATTGTTTACACTTTAATAAATAATGCATTTAATCATTCTAAAATACCAAACTCATAAAATTTTATCACCAATAATCAAAACCCTCATCAAAAATCTGCATATACCTCATTTAGGATTCTCAAGCCATAAAATCCTATTTTTTTATTTTCTTACTTCACAAAACATATTTAATTCATTTACTCATAACTAGACTATTTTCATGAAAAATACCAAATCAGTTCCAAAAATATTTCTTTTCTGAGATTTAGCATAATATAGTCCCATAGTGAACATATATTTTTCTCAGAATTTTTAAAAGTCATTTACTATTTTTCATATGGCCAAAACAGCCGAATATTTAGACATTTATCAAAAATTATATTTTTGTCCAAAAATTCAGAAATTTACAGAGTATTCTTCTATCATATACATGTACTCCCAATAAAAATTTCATCAATTTTGGAGTTAACCACAAGGAATTATAAGCGATTACTTTTAAAATAGTCTTTTCCCGTAAAATTCATAACTCTTAATCTATACATCCAAAAATCACCATTTTTGGACACAATCAAGAAAACTCATCAAAATATCATTTCAAATTTTTCCAGAATTTTCTGAAGTTCAGAAAAATTACGAAACTGAAAAACATAACAACCCTTAAAATCTCTTACTATCCCTTACCTCAAAAGTGCAGTATTTCTGACTGGAATGCAAAGCCGAAGAAAACTTGCACTGAATAGCAACTCTCTAAAATATGCTTTATAATATAGAGAGAGAAAGAGAAAAAGCTTATGTTTCTGGTGTGATTTTCAATTCTAACTTAGCCCTCTATTTATAGGAAAATTTTAGTAGGCTTGACCTGCAACCTGATGGCTTTACCTGCTACTATTCCCACCCACCATATTTGAAATATAATTCAGCACATTTCTTCACCAACCACAAGTGGGGCCCACCAATTCTAGAATTTTCCATCAAAATGATAAACTCCGAAAATTCAACAATTTCTGAACCAGTCATCTTGTAAAATTCATAATAAATCATACGTTCATTTTTAACGGTTCAAAATTTGTGGGCATATACTCAACTTATATATGTATAACATATCCAAAAATTACCACGATCCAACGGTCGGATTAAAAATTATAACCCCCGCAAAATATCTCAAAAACCCTGATTTTTAATACCTCCATTCCGACAAAAATACGGATAAAAACCTCAACATTAACTCCTTCATTTTTAACCACAAAAATATATCCCTCATTTATATCTACATAAAATAAATATTTCCTTATCATATGAATCAATAATTAATTATTCACAAATAATATTACAGAATCACATTTATGACAACCAGGCCGTTCCCAGGAAAGAGGGGGCTTTCCAATAAGGATTTCTCCTTACTGGCGCGCAATTAGATGACCAAACCTCTCCTTAGACAGAACTTTCTAGACATTGCCAATAATGTTATCTAATAATATTATTCAAATAATATGAATTATTGATCTGATAATGGAAAATACTGAGCAGCAATAATTATTGAAACAACAATAATATAAAATATCAACGCAACAATTATTGAATAAATAAAATAAAATATTGAACAGTAATTACTGTAACAATTATTGAGTAGTGCCTTCTCACGTAAGAATCAATAATTTCAAAAATACTGTGCAATACCGTGTGCTACTATGCAATAACACGTATTACTGTATTTTAACCACCGGGTATTTCAACAGTATTAACGGTAACAATTACGCCGTTATTTATAAAAACTCAAATTTGTCGTTTTCTTCATCCGACAGTTATTCGTTATGGGGCCCACAAATAGCTGCGCCGTCGTACGAATATTTTCCGACAGAAAGAATATTCCACGACCAAACGAATATTCCCCGACAAAATGAATATTTTATAACCACTTGCTTATTTTGAAAAATATTCATATATCACCCTTAACTTTAACTTTTTATCAATTTAACCATTTACTAAATAGAAAAATTGAATACTTTTATTTCATAAAATTTGGGGTTTTACATGAACTATCATGATCATTTTCAACTAGCATGGAATAAGAATCATTACTTTTAACGCTAAAATTAATAGTATCTAAAACTATAAAACCATTAGAGATAAAACCATATCAAAAAACTTCAGTCCCACGAGAAATTACAACACCATTATTCTCAAAACAAATAGAGTAGCTTAAACTAAAGAGAATAAATTATGTCGGACATCTGGTGCATAGAGTGTGAAGAATCAATGCAAAGCATCCTCACATCTCCATTTTGTAAGTGCCAATTCCTAGCACGTCTACGCCGGAGTCATCACCATTAGTACTTTTCTGCCAACTAGAACTCGACAATACTCCACGAACCCGGTCCAATCACGCGCTATGTGGTCCATTGCTCCGGAATCTACAATCCACATATGGAGAAAATGAGCAACAAATACAATGGAAGACACTAAATACATAGTTTGATCAAGACAAGTGAGTACCTACTTCGGCTCAATGCAGTCACGAGCAAAGTGTCCTGCTGTGCCATGGTTGAACAAATAAACTTGGCCTTGTCCTCCTTGCCAAAACCACGTTTACTTCTCTTCCTCTTGGAAGTACCAGCCTCTGCAACCTTCTGAGGCGCATTAGTATTGGCAATCTGCTCAACCTCCAGCTGCTCAACTTCTAAGCGCTTAAGGTGATGAAAAATATCTTCCAAAGACTTGGTGTTTTCATTTTGAGCTATGTTAACCTTGAGATGGTCCCAATTGTCGCGAAATGAGCTTATCACTGCCCGAATTTGAAGTTCATCTGACAAAGGATTGCCAGAAACTCCTAACGTTTCAATCATATTCGACATGATCCGAAGATGTTATGTAAAAGTGTGTTCTCTTCTTATAACTGTCGAATTTGGTAGTTAAGAGATGTAACCTAGTCATGCCCATTTTCTTTTGGAAAAAAGAAAGAGGGGGAACCTTATTAGAGATATTCAATTAATTCACCACAGTATAAGAGAATCTTTGCAGTATAAATAAAATTAACACAAAAATAATATAACATAAATACAAAACGGAGACTTCGCCAAGCTTAGGAATAACAATCTGTATGAATGCCTAATTATTTAAATTTAATTTTTCAACGCATAAGACGTGTAATTTAAGGAATAATTTAATTAAATTACTCTCACTAGGAAGCAGGGTACATTTGTAATTATAGCATGATAATTTAATCCCAAGCAGCAACAATTAATATTTTAAAAATATTAACAAAAAAGTAATTAAATAACGGGCAATATTACTCAATTAATATACCAAGTATGCTATTAACACATTAATGTACTTCCAAAAAATTTACATCAATAGCTTAACATCACAAAAGGTTATTATAATTTTTTGGAATTTTTCTGATAATTATGCTAATTATCACAATTAATTAACTATTGCATAATTAAATTGGTAATTAACTAAAATTATCCAAATGTATTAATTTTCCAAAAATTTCAGCGGAAAAATTATTTGTATGCCAAAATAATCACAATAATTATTTCTTAATTAAATTTCAAGCATAAAATAATTAATAAAACAATTTCCTGGATATTAAAAAACAAAAATCTGCCAAACGGGTCAGAACGCGTGTAGATATCAGAGTTAGACAAACGGGTCAAGGCGCGTGGGTCAGAGCGCGGGTTGGCCATTAGACGCGTGCAGCACACCCGTGCCGGCATCTTTTCGCGACGCGGTTTTCACGGCTCTGATCAGCTCTCTTTTCTGAGTCCAATGGTATGCTCAACCATCGTTATGGAAGTTGCCATAGTGTGTGATGAATGTGAGTCCTACTGAGAGTGGGATTTCACTTCATCTTCAACCTTTGAAAACCAAAATTTTTGAACTAGCAAAAAAAAAACCAAAATTTAAGAAAACCAATTTCGCGACCCATACTTTGGCAAGCCATATACAGTGTTCTAAAAATCCCCGCCTAGGCGCCAGGGCCCCTGGCGTCTTGCCTAGGCGCTAGGCCCTAGGCCCCCCTGGCGCCTCACCGGCCCAAGGTGGCAAAAAAATCACTTAGGAAATTAGACGGGATTTAGACGGAAAGGCTTTTTTTATTTTAATAACTACCCAAACCAGATCTTGATATATTTATTTTTTTAATGATTTACCATATTCATAATACAGGTTATAGCATATCAAATCACAACAAGAAGTGAACAATATCAAGTCAAAATTGATAATTTTATTATAGTTATAATTTTTTGAACTTGTACCAACTTCAAATTATATAAATGATGATACATTTGTAATATTTAGTTTAATTCAATATAATTCTTAAATTTATGTTTAGTTTCTTAAGTTTTAATATTGAATTAAATTCTTGAAATTTTAAATTTTATTATTTAATAGCAATCTAGAAAACTAATACGGTAAAAATATGTTGAACTTTGAACAATTGCATGTATGTGTTTGAATTTTGACATTAACAATATGGATGTGTTTTAACTTTAAGCAAGGGCCTTTATTATTTTTATTAGGCTTAAATATAATTTATTATCATAAACTATAGGCCATATTCCATTTCACTTTTCAATTTTGTCAATTAGATGATTAAACTATTAATTATTTTTAATTTCATTCAATTGAGCTTGCCACGTCAGAAATTGCTGACGTGGCTGTTGGGTGGGGCATAACTGAGCTGATATGGATTAAAAAAAGAATATTTTAATTTTTTGATTAAATATTTATTATACATTAAAGGCCAAAATCTTCAATTTATATTTATGGAAAGTAAATAATCAATTTACATTTCCTTCTCAAAGTAAAAATCATTAAGCAAGAAGCGAAAAGTCTGCTACTCCACTTACATATTAGATCAGATTCCATCTACATCTCCACATACATATTAGCTCAGATTTAGTTCCACTATTCTTCGAGAATGGCGACTTAGATGAGCAAGAAGCGAAAGGTCAGTTCTTTTTCCATTAGATCTCGTATAGGAATTTCTCCCTTTCTGATGGAGTTTTCTTTGCCGATCAGAGAGCTAGATGAGGATGGATACTGTGGCGTTGAGGTCAGAGTTACTCCCATGCCCACTCAAATTATCATCCGTGCTACTCGTACTCAAAATGTTCTCGGTAAATTGATCTTATTTTATGCTCTCCTTTTTCATGAATCGATTTGTATTGATTTGATTGTTTTGTGATTTTAGGGTTTTGTTGATTTGGATTTGATTGAAATTTGTAGGTGAGAAAGGAAGGATGATGATATGGTGGCGACGGAGGATTTTATGCTATTTTTTTCATGAATCAATTTATATTGATCTGATTGTTTTGTGTTTTTAGGGTTTTGCTGATTTGGATTTGATTGAAATTTGTAAGTGAGAAAGGAAGGAAGATGATATGATGGCGACGGAAGATTTTATGCTCTTTTTTCATGAATCAATTTATATTGATCTGATTGTTTTGTGTTTTTAGGGTTTTGTTAATTTGGATTTGATTGAAATTTGTAGGTGTGAAAGGAAGGAGGATGATATTTTGGCGACGGAGGGACACGGATGGTGGTACATCTGCTTCTAGTTCATTGGGGATGATGTTCTTTGAGAAGATCTGGGTTTTGTGTGGATGAATTAGATTTTTGGGTTTAGTGTGATGAATTAGATTTTTTGGTTTGGTAATTTGGTTGTTAAAAAGATTTTTGGGTTTGGTAATTTGATTTAATAAAAGGATTTTTGGTTTTATGATTCAATTTGAATAAATAAGTAGTTAAGTGGTATTGATAATGTATATTTTTACTCAAAAATATATCAAAAAAAATTTTAATAATATTTTTTTATTACACCTGTGTAGTAATTGACCACGTCAGCAATTTTTGACCTGACAGATCCAATTGAATGAAAGTGAAAAAAATTAATAGTTCAATCATCTAATTGACAAAATTAAAAGGTGAATCACTGAAGTGGAATATGGTTTATAGTTTAAGATAGTAAATTATATTTAAACCTTTTTATTATAGATTGTTTTGCTTTATATTATTGTTTTGTTTGAATAAATGTAAGATAAAATATTAAAATTGACTTAAAATAAAAAATCTCGCCTAGGCCCCCCTGGCCGCCCGCCTAGCGCGTTTTAGAACATTGGCCATAGATCACTCAATTTTTATTCGAATCATGCATATAATGTCATTGGAAAGCTTACAAGACGTACTACGCATACATACCAATATTGCATAAAACAGACAACTATGCTGAAAATTGGTTGGTCAAAATAGAAAGTTTGTCAACTAGGGTTCCAAATTATTTTCAAATTTCAAATTCGATTGAACCCAAATTATGCAGATCATATACACTATGTAGGCTACAACATACCGCAATATTAGCCCCTAACAACAAGTGTAACGCAGATTGCCATAGATGTTTTTCAAGCTTTTAAACATACATTCATGGCATGGCGGCATACATATGATCATAAAACACATTCTCTGATACCAATAAATGATTAATTAGATGCATGTTATGACTTGTTTTCACAAAAACGAGAACTAAAGGACATACCTTTTGAAGTGTGTTAGCCTTTGATGCAGAAGAATCTCGTGAAATCCTACGTACTATACAACCCAGCAACATCTCCGAACTACAATCCTTGTGGGATGAGAACGAAACTCAATTCCACGATACGAAACAACTAGAAAATCTCAGTATTTGGGAGCTCTCTTTATTGGCAGTATACTATTGCTCTCTGTTGGAATTCTAAAAACTCATCCCCTAATCACAGAGACGTGGGTTTATATGGGTAAAGTGGTTAAAACCACTTCCTAAAATCTCTCCAACAGATAAGTCAAAACACTGTTTAAAACTTAAACAGGAATTGACCAAATCTGCTGGGTAATCTGACCAACAAACAAAATGGGTCGGACCCTCCATGGGCGTTCCATTTGGATACCCGAAATCTAATACAAACTAAACCCTAATTTTACTTGGGAAGTAAGAAAAAACTAATCTACTAAAATACCCTAACTGAATAATAATATTTCCTAGCCACTTACTCCCCACTAATAAATAAAACAAATAATGAAAACCCAACTGGACATAATGATTTTTTTATAAAACAAATTAATTAACTTCTGCATTGACTCTTAACTTGTTGTCCTCATCATTCTCCTTTAATTGGAGAAAACTCGACCTTGAGTTTTTGTAGTAAGCTAAAATAATCCATGAACACATTTGCACCAAGAGAAAAAATTTATATGCCTTGGACAACATCTTCATGCAACAAGTCTTGAAAATTTTTAAAGAGAGTCGGAGAAAGCACTGGTTTTACATTCAAAGGCACTGCAAGTAGATTTTTCTAAATGATAAACTCAATATGATCAACTTCGACTAGATGAAAGTTCTCGAACCGTTTTCTCTTTCATGGCAACTGTATCTAGAATGAGGAACTCAATATAATCTTCATTTTCATGAATTGTAGCATCAACCTGGTGCTTCATGTAAGTTGGATGTTCATTAGATCCATTGCAGTTTCAACTTTCACTTCTGTCGACGGACTACTCAAGCAATTTCAAAATTTTCCTCAATCTACTCTCATCTCACACGATCTCACTTTCAACTTGTAGAGCTTTAGAAACTTCCAATATAGTTGGCAAATCACATGACTGAGAAATAAGTCCAAGGCAATACCAGTTTCTTATGTCTTGGAATTTTTCATAGCTTCTCGCTCTGCCTTAACAAATGTCAGCAATTTATTAAAATCATTTCTAATTAAAGAACATAGAGACGAAAACTCAAATATAGCACTTTAACGCTTTTTTATTTGTCCTTAATTATACTTCTTTTCTTCAATACTTTTATACTTATCTTGGTATTGACGTTGCAATTTCCCATCATGTGCATCTATCATATCATATCTAAACTCTTCTTGTTTGGGTTTCAAATAGCTATGACCACACAAATAAAATAGCATGATCGGACACTTTTGCCTTCTGAGACATCTTAACTACTAGTTCTATTCATATGTCATATCAATGTGTTTTGCTTTTCACGGCTAATAATTGTAATTTTACAATTTTCACAAGTAAACAAGTGCAAAGTCACCGTCTATCCAAAGTGCTAACTTTACTTAGGAACACCAAGCTCCACAATCACACAAAAAATGGGGAAACCCTACCTCTGAACAGGGTCTATAGCTATGAATCCTGAAAAGACTACTTCCCTAGATTTTGAAAACCAAGATACAACCCCATGTGGCACATGTAAGATATTTAATTACATTTAATATCTCATCGAATTTATTGCTTGATCATAAATTAAGATCTTGGCATGTGATCTTTGACGGCCGTTGTCTTTTTACATGAAAAAAAATCGATTGGAAACATGACAATCTTAATCTAATCAGGCATATTCCTTATCCACTTTAATACAATTCACTATCATTTTGGCTTTTATGTTGTCTATTCCTACGATAGTCGATAGCTAATACTTCTTTTAATTGCTACTCGTTAGCAACTTCAACTATAGTTTGATTTGAAAGTCACGTGATTAGATGTCATTGTTCTCAAAGACACAACACAATTTGAGGATGATTTGAATTTGAATGACACAATAATGGAAAACATGTCTTTCACACTATAGAACTAATCATGAACTAATTTATATTTTCATTTTATCAAGACTATTGCCTTTGTGTTATCGCTTCTAATAACAGAAGATTGCACATCACCGCTACATAATTCTTCCACTGATTTGAAGCAGTTTGATGAATACTAGAGGAGACAAGGACCACAACAAACCTGTACATCAGTCGTTCAATGAAATCCTCTTCTTTCATCCTTAGAAGAGATTGTTGAGTTTCTTCTCCTAATGCTGACCAAAAATCTACTAATGTGTCAACAGAAAGTCCGGCGGTATGCAATGCACATGTTTCCCTTGTGCCATGTCCTCTGCCGTAACTAGCAATTCCTTGACTTATCCATCCTCCACCTCCTCCACCACAAGCATCGGGATAAAGCAACTCCCGCTCCCTTTCCATTGCACGAGCACTGTCGAAGACCTGATTCAAGCGAAAGGTGGCTTACAATAAGTTACCAACAGACTGAAAGAAGGAAGACGATTGATCAACGACCTTAAATAGGTGATTACATTTTGGAGCCCCTTCATAGATTTTGAATACAAATAGCAATCCAAAAGAGTAAGTGTCCCGTCTCTAGTAGTGGTCAGACCTCCCCAAGGGTGGACAGATGGATCTTGAACATCATCGTGACACTCAGTTGCGATGCACAAATCACCACTGTTTTGAATTTTTGAGGTTCCCAATCTGTTGCAAGGAAGATACCCAATAGCTCCCTCCTGCTGCAAAGACTTCCCATACATGACAATCTGCAAAAAACCTTCGAGCAGCAACCCATTACATCTAGAACAGTACATGTTCTTACGAGCTTGCTCGAAAAGGGTTTGTTTATCCATTCTCAAGAGCTCCTGACGTGCTTGTGGCGACAGCGCACCCCAAAACTACAATACAGCACAAAAGAAACATTTCTTATCAGTTGTTAACTGCATACTTTATTGAATTTACCATTAAATATATCTGCAGACAAACGTGCATCCTGTTCAACCCTGACCAATTAAGAAATGATTGCTACATCTATCCCAAGTGCATTTATAAGTAAATGAATAGAAGTAATACTACAATGGGGTACTATTTCAAAGGAAAGAGACAAGGCAAGACCATTATGATAATCCATGCTTTTTTTATGTGGAATGTAAGGATGGAGGTTAGTTGTTTTCACATTTTAGCTACTAACAAAACTCAAACAAGAATGCAACTTGACACTCACACCTCAATAATTCCACTTTGTTATCTGTAAAAGCAAATGCATCACAAAATTCTATTTCTGCAAATGGTAATGATTCCAAACAAATGAAAAATATCCATGCTATGCGTTTAAGGTTATAGAACTCTGTACCCAGATCTTTATTTTAAAATGAAATGCCTTAGACGTTAAACAGTCTTAGATATGATAAATCAAACTCAAAATTCAATCAGAAGACCCAACCAACTAACAAAAACACCACCATCCAAACTTTTTTGACTTTAATATCCAAATTTAAATCAAAATTACTTGAGACAGACAGCAAATTTATATACTGCAGGCAGACAATTGCACTCATAGTGACATATAAATAAACATAAATAAAATAATCAAGTACCTTCTGGAGCTGATTGTAGCTAACATCGCCACCATGTTGTGACCAGAATCCATTGACAGATACTGATCCATTCGATAACGACGTCGTGAAGCTACTGAATTGGTAATTATCATTTCGCTGCGCTATTCCTGGCATCTTTCAAACTCTATTAGATTCATTCACCAATCCTTCCATTACAATTCCACCTATATGCATGATTTATGCAATCATTTATTGAACAACGCATCGAAATTTTAAAAAAAAATGATTATTTTGGATCGATTCGTATATATATATAGGTGAATTGATTATTATAGGTGAATCCGATTATCTGCCTATCAAAATTGTAATATCGGTAAAAATTAATTAATAAATAAATATTAAATAATAAAAGATTATTTTGTTTTAAAACATATTAATTGGACTTTGTCATTTATTTGGGTCAAGGATTTAATTTTTATGGACTAATAAATATTAATAAGTGTGAATAAATTAATTGGTAAAATTGGGCTTTAAACTAAGTGGATCTAATTTATAATTGTATAATTTTAAAATCCTATTAAAATTTGGAGAGTTAATAAAATATATTAATTAATAAATGACAATTAAAACCTAATCTCACTTTCTTATACGAATGGGAAGAAAAAAAAAAAGGGGCAACGACTGAGAGAACGGAACAAGATCCGTAAGGAGATCAACCCATATCCAATTGCCAAGGATTTTTTTTCGTAAGTCATGACAGTCAAGTTTTGCTGCAGGTTTTGACAATTTATATATATATATATATATATATATATATATATATATATATATAGTTGGCTGCAGGCTTTGGCAATTTATATATATAGATATATATATATAATTTTTGATTGCAACTTTGGCAGGCATGATTGGTTATTATATATATATATATATATATATATATATATATATATATATATATAATCCTCTGAACTTAACGCCTGCAGCAATGCATTATATATATATATATATATATATATATATATATATATATAATGCATTGCTGCAGGCGTTAAGTTCAGTGTGTATATATATATATATATATATATATATATATATATATATATATATATATATATATATACAAAATCGATCCAGTCCGGGAGTCCGGATTTTCTTAAAATCCGGACCTTTTTTTTTTTTTTTGCTTTTTTTTTAAAACAACTAAAAAAATATTTAATATTTTATGGAACTGAAATTTTTTCATAATATAATGTTTTGGGTGTGTTTTGAATACCTATACCAAAAAATGGTGGTACAGTCTGCACAGACTGTACCACCATATTTTGTTATACATACGCAAATCACGCCCAAAACACTTTATTATGAAAAAATTTCAATTCCTTAATTTTTTATTTTATTTTTTTTAGTTGTTTTAAAAAAAAAAGCAAAAAAAAAAAAAAAAAAAAAGTCCGGACGGTAGCTCCGTCTGGACGTCCGGACTGGATCTGCCCCCATATATATATATATATATATATATATATATATATATATATATATATATATATATATATATATATATATATATAAGTATTTAGTTATGAAATTTATAAATCAGAATTGGTAAATTAAATTGAAGTTATGTATATTAATTTAAATTAATTAATTTTGCCAACATAGTTGTAAAAGTTTTTAATAATAAATTTAATATTATTATGTTATTAATGATTTGATTGTAATAAAAATTTATTAAATTATTTAGATTGAACGGAGAGAATCTAAACGAGTGAAATTTGGAGTATAAATTTTGGGTATTACATTACTTAATCCAGGTATGGATTCCGTACTCTTTCAGCGAGACTCTTTTGTTTTTAATTTGTTAGTTTCATTATTCGTTTCAGAATTTAGTATTGCCTCTCATAATTGTTCTTTGTTAATTTATCGTGATAAATTTGTTTTGGCGTTGTATTAGAACTCATATTTGTACTCTTTAGACTAGTGTGTCATGTCTAAATTTTATTTTTATATTTGATAGCGATGTACATGTTAGTATATTTTTAGAGACTTGTGTTGATGATTCGTTCAATTTAACATGTACATGTTAGAACCCCTTTGTGTTGATATTTTATCGCATGTGTTGTGACATTATATTGTTGTTAGAATACCGTAGGGTATACCTGAGCTATAACCACCTGTGGGGGTACCACATGCATGTCCTCTTGGCACCGAGGCATGACATTTTCCGTGGCGATGTGATCAGTCCACGGCGTCTCCGTTTTGTGCTCTGTTGGGAGTTGGCCATTTAGTGTTTTATTGTGGGAGGCGTATGGGTCGACCCTAGTTTTCTGTTCTGCAGATTGGTGATGTTTGTGTCAAACACGCCTTCTGATTTTACATGTATTGGATTCGCGGTCCAATGTGTGTGACTTGCCTATGTGGCATTATTTAATTTGCCTATGTGACATTATTTGACTTGCTTATGTGGCAAGGTATATTTCTATTTTATTCTGAGCTCGGTATGAAATAACACCCAGCCATTTGATTCAGCCTATTATTTTGTTGTGTTAAATTTGTTCGTTTCGTTTCAGTTCGTTTCATCTCTTTTCATTTAATTGAATTAGTTATTTCGGTTCATTATTTGTATTCTATATCCGTACTGGGCGTTTGGCTCATGCTGTATTTTCTTCCGGCAGGTAATCAGGGGAATCAAGGGCAAGTGTGATGAGAGCTCCATTCATTCCAATGATTTAGAAATATTATGTTTAGACTTGATGTGTCAGTTTACTTGAAATTGTAATAATTATTTTAGATTGTGGTTTAAGACAGTTCGAGATTTATTATGGTTGACATGTAGTATTTATCAATTATTAAGACTATTCTTTTGTGGCTTTGAGCCTTGCTATTAAATTCATCAGTTTTGTTATGTTTTGAGTAACCTCTCTTTCTATTTCGGAAAGGGGGTGTTACAGAGTTGGTATCAGAGCTTAGGTTCTTTCTTGTAGAAAACCTATTTAAGTTTGACCTGTGAGTTATGCGTAGATTTATGGGTTAGGTTTTTGTTCTGTTTGATTTTCTGTTCAGCTGTCATATCCGCTATATTTGAATTTTGTCTCTAATCTGCTTTGTTTATATTCGTGATCTCTTTCTTAGATGGCTCATAGATCCGCTAGAGTTGCTGGGAGGCGAGGTAACAATAGGGGAAGAGGTGAGGGTCAGCCCAATGAGCAACCTAATAATCAGATAAATGCTCAGTTGGCTACCTTGGTAAATCAGGCAGTGAATTAGGCGTTACCTCAGTTGGTGGCACAGGTTGTACAGGCAATGCAGCGGCCGCCACCAGAAATTCCTGTACAGGAGAACCCGGGAAATAATGGTCCACAGGCAAACGAAGAGGAAGGGAATACAGATGGTATTGATTAGCAGGTGGTTCCAATGTATGTGTGGTTGGAAAGGTTTCAAAAGCAAAAACCACAGGCATTCAGTTCGACTCCAACTCCAATTGATGCAGAGAATTGGATTGCCCACCTAGAGAAGATCTTTGATGTGTTGGGGTGCTCAGATAATCAGAAAGTGTTGCTTACAGCTTACAAGCTAGAAGGGGATGCACAGAGGTGGTGGAAAGCGATGAAAGTAACAAAAGGTGATGGTTATGTTGAGGCACTTAGCTGGGCAGAGTTTTGTGAGGTCTTTTATCAGCAGTACTTCCCAGCTGCTGATAAAGAGGCGTATGCTAGAGAGTATCCGTCGATTCGACAGAAAGATGATGAGTCCATCACGGACTTCATGACGAGGTTTACTAGGTTGGCAGGCTTTGCGAGAACCTCAGCAGGGACTGCAACAGAACAGGCAGAGAAGTTTAAGTGGAGGAATCATTATAGGTATCGACAACATCTCATTAACAACAAGTTTGCAGATGTGTCGGCTGTGGCAAATGAAACCAAAAATATTGAGATAGAGCGATAGGACTTTCGGTCTTCTAAACCGGATGGGAGTCGAAAGAGGGACAGAGATGACCAGCAGGGTCAAACTTCAGTTCAGCATGGGAGAAATCAAGGTGGTCAGTTGAATAGGAATCGTGGTGGCCAACAGGGGCAGTGGCGTGGTCAGAATCAAAACAAGGGTTATCAGCAGTTGCCTTAGCAAGGGCAGAATCGTCAGCTGCAGCTACCTTGGAATGGTCAGAATCATCAGCAGTGGCAGAATTGTCAGCAGGGGTAGAATCAGGGTCGTTATCCGGGACCAGTTGGTGGGGGTAACCCAAATCTTATCCTGATAGCTCTTTGTGCTACTTGTGGGGCTATTCATCCGGGGAGGCAGTGCCATAGACTCGCAGGTGCATGTTTCTTGTGTGGACAGATGGGTCATATTGCTAGGGATTGTACCGGTACACGCGGAAATGGTGGAGGTGGTGATAATGGTGGCAATGGAGGTCAGCGTCAGGGTGGTCGAGTGTTTGCCTTGACATATAACCAGGCGGCAGGTGCACCAGGTATTGTTTCTGACACTCTTTTAGTTAGTAATCGCGAGGCTTCTATTTTGTTTGATACGGGTTCTACTCATTTCGTTGTTGCTCGGTCTTTTGTTCGGTACCTAGGTGTGCCATCTCAGTCTTTAGATTCTGTTATGTCTATTGCTACCCCGATGGAAACTTCTGTTGTTATTTCTGATTTGTATCAAGGGTGTGCGATCAGTTTTGGGGATAGGATTCGTAGGGCTAATCTTCTCCCAATGAGTATGCACGATTTTGATGTCATTCTTGGGATGGACTGGTTGGATAAGCACCAGGCCACTATCGATTGTCAGGCGAAGAAGGTTATATTTAGAGATGTGAAATCTCTGGATTTCCTGTTTTAAGGTTCACAGCCGAGTAGAGTGGTGAAGTTAATTTCAGTTTTGAAGGCTGGAAAGTTGGTGGCAAAGGGTTGTGAGGGGTATTTGGCATTTGTGAAAGATACCTCTAAGGGTGAGTCTCGTATTGAGGATGTTCCAATTGTTCGTGATTTTTCCGATGTGTTTCCTGAGGAGTTGTCAGGGTTGCCACCACAACGGAAAGTAGAGTTTGCTATTGAGCTTGTTCTTGGTGCGGAGCCTATCTCTAAGGCGCCGTATCGGATGGCACCGTTGGAGTTGAAGGAGCAGTTGCAGGAATTGTTAGATCGTGGCGTGATTCGACAGAGTGTTTCGCCATGGGGTGCTCCGGTCTTATTTGTAAAGAAGAAGGATTGGTCTATGAGGCTGTGTATAGACTACAGAGAGTTGAACAAGATCACCATCAGGAATCGGTATCCATTACCGAGGATTGATGACTTGTTTGACCAACTTTAAGGGGCAAAATATTTTTCGAAGGTAGACTTGAGGTCGGGTTATCATCAGTTGAGGGTGAGGGTGAGGGATGAGGATATCCCTAAGATGGATTTTCGCACTCGATATGGGCATTACGAGTTTTTGGTGATGCCATTCGGGTTGACTAATGCTCCAGCGGTGTTTATGGATTTGATGAACCGGGTGTTCAGGGAATACTTGGACCAATTTGTCATTGTCATTATTGATGACATTTTGGTTTACTCCAAGTCTAAGGAAGAACATGAGGAGCATTTTCGCACAGTGTTAGGAATTTTGCAGAAAGAGAAGTTGTATGCTAAATTCTCTAAATGCAAGTTTTGGTTGGAGCAGGTGGCATTTTTGGGTCACGCTGTTTCTGCTGAGGGCATTAAGGTGGATCATGCGAAGGTTGAGGCTATCACTAAATGGCCGAGACCTACTACGGTGACAGAGATTAGGAGTTTCTTGGGTTTGGCAGGGTATTATAGGCGATTTGTGGAAGGGTTTTCCTTGCTTGCCTTACCATTGACTCAGTTGATGAGAAAGGGCACGAAGTTTGTGTGGAATGTGAGGAGCGTGAGAAAAGTTTTGAGGAATTGAAGAAACGGCTTGTGACAGGTCCAATACTTGCATTGCCGTCGGGGACGGGAGGTTACCAGATTTATAGTGATGCTTCTAAGAAGGGCTTGGGGTGTATTTTGATGCAACACGGTAAAGTGATTGCTTATGCTTCTAGGCAGCTTAAACCTTACGAATTGAATTACCCCACACATGATTTGGAGTTGGCAGAGGTGATCTTTGCCCTAAAGATTTGGAGGCATTATTTGTATGGAAAGACTTGTGATATCTTCACCGATCAGAAAAGTCTTAAATGCATTTTCACTCAGAAGGAGCTCAATATGAGGCAAAGGCGTTGTTTGGAGCTTCTAAAAGACTATGATGCTAGGATTCAGTATCACCCGGGGAAGGCAAATGTGGTTGCAGATGCACTTAGCAGAAAGAGTTTTGGGAGTGTAGCAGCCCTTATTACACAACCTCGGCTTATTTTGGATATGGAGCGGATCAAGGTGGAGTTGTATGTACGAGGTTCAGATGGGCATTTGGCGGGTATGAGAGTGGACCCCTCTCTTATCTCGCAGGTAAAAGAAGCTCAAAAAGAAGATGGGGAGTTGTGGGGTCTGACGCAGAATCTAGAGGAGGGCAAGCAGTCTGAGTTTCGTATTGATGACCATGGCGTGATTTGGTTGGGTGAACGGTTGTGTGTACCGTCAGATCCAATCATTAGAGAGGCTGTGTTGGCTGAGGCTTATAGTTCGCCATTTTCTATTAATCCTGGTTCTACAAAGATGTATAGGGATTTGAAGAAGAATTTTTTGTGGAATGGGATGAAACGAGATGTGGCTGAATATGTTGGGAAGTGTCTTACTTGTCAACAAGAGAAGATAGAACATCAACGAGCTAGTGGTTTGCTGCAACAGTTAGACATTCCAGCGTGGAAGTGGGAGGATATCACGATGGATTTTGTGACTGGTTTGCCGAATACTTTCAGGAAGAATGATGCCATTTGGGTAGTGGTGGATCGACTGACCAAATCGGCACACTTTTTGGCTATCCATGAGGGGTACTCGGTGGATAGGTTGGTACAAATATTTCAGCAGGAGATTGTTAGACTTCATGGTACTCTAGTGTCTATTGTTTCAGATCGGGACCCACAGTTCACTTCACGGTTTTGGAAAGAGTTCCAACGAGCCTGGAGCACTCGGCTCAACTTCAGTACTTCTTTTCATCCGCAAACTGATGGACAATCCGAACGGACTATTCAGACATTGGAGGACATGTTAAGGTCTTGTGCACTTGAGTGGTCGGGTAATTGGGATGATTACTTGAGCCTAGTTGAGTTTGCGTATAACAATAGCTGGCATGCAAGTATTGGAATGGCTCCGTTTGAGGCACTGTGTGGTAGAAAGTGTCGGGCACCAACTTGTTGGGACGAGGTTGGCGAAAGGGCCATAGAAGGGCTTGAGTTAGTTCAAATCACTACGGAGAAGGTAGCGGTGGCTAAGGAGAAACTAAAGTCGGCTCGATCACGGCAGAAGTGTTATGCTGATAAGCATATGAGGACTTTAGAGTTTGAACCTGGTGAACATGTGTTTCTAAAAGTTTCTCCTTGGAAGGGAATTCGATGATTTGGGTTGAAAGGGAAACTTAGTCCGCGTTATATTAGACCATTTGAGATTCTGGAGAGGGTTGGTGAGGTTGCATATCGGTTAGCTTTGCCTCCACAGCTAGCTCATATGCACAATGTATTCCACGTGTCGGTATTGAGGAATTATCATTATCATCTGTTGCATGTGGTGCAATATCCATTCGATAAGATTCGGGAGGATCTTACTTGTGAGGAGAAAGCTGAGGCGATTTTGGATCGTCAAGAAAGAATTATGAGAAAGAAGACTATTCCGTTTGTTAAGGTTTTGTGGAGGAACCATTCGAAGCGAGAAGCCACTTGGGAGCTTGAGGAGTCTATTCGAGCGAAATATCCGCATCTTTTTGATAATTAGGTACGTTCTATTCTTTTGATTCCGGGGACGAAATTCTTTTAAGGGGTAGGTGATGTAATACCAGGTAAAAATTAATTAATAAATAAATATTTAATAATAAAAGATTATTTTGTTTTAAAAACATATTAATTGGACTTTGTCATTTATTTGGGTCAAACTAGGATTTAATTTATATGGTCTAATAAATATTAATAAGTGTGGATAAATTAATTGGAAAAATTGGGCTTTAAACTAAGTGGATCTAATTTATAATTGTATAATTTTAAAATCCTATTAAAATTTGGAGAGTTAATAAAATATATTAATTAATAAATGACAAGTAAAACCTAATCTCACTTTCTTATACGAATCGGAAGAAGAAGAAAAAAAAAAGGGGCAACGACTGAGAGAACGGAACAAGAGCCGCAAGGAGATCAACCCATATTCAATTGCCAAGGATTTTTTTTGTAAGTAATGACAGTCAAGTTTTGCTGCAGATTTTGACAATTTATATATATATATATATATAGTTGGCTGCAGGCTTTGGCAATTTATATATATTGATATATATATAATTTTTGATTTCAACTTTGGCCGGCATGATTGGTTATTTTATATATATATACTTGAGGATTATATATATATACATTATGCTGGTTACAGGCCTGCAGCATTGCTGCAGGCGTTAAGTTCAGTATATATATATATATATATATATATATATATATATATATATATATATATATATATATATATATATAAGTATTTAGCCATGAAATTTATAAATCAGAATTGGTAAATTAAATTGAAGTTATGTATATTAATTTAAATTAATTAATTTTGCCAACATAGTTGTAAAAGTTTTTAATAATAAATTTAATATTATTATGTTATTAATGATTTGATTGTAATAAAAATTTATTAAATTATTTAGATTGAATGGAGAGAATCTAAACGAGTGAAATTTGGAGTATAAATTTTGGGTATTACATTACTTAATCCAGGTATGGATTCCGTACTCTTTCAGCGAGACTCTTTTGTTTTTAATTTGTTAGTTTCATTATTCGTTTCAGAATTTAGTATTGCCTCTCATAATTGTTCTTTGTTAATTTATCGTGATAAATTTGTTTTGGCGTTGTATTAGAACTCATATTTGTACTCTTTAGACTAGTGTGTCATGTCTAAATTTTATTTTTATATTTGATAGCGATGTACATGTTAGTATATTTTTAGAGACTTGTGTTGATGATTCGTTCAATTTAACATGTACATGTTAGAACCCCTTTGTGTTGATATTTTGTCACATGTGTTGTGACATTATATTGTTGTTAGAATACCGTAGGGTATACCTGAGCTATAACCACCTGTGGGGGTACCACAGGCATGTCCTCTTGGCACCGAGGCATGACACTTTCCGTGGCGGTGTGATCAGTCCACGGCGTCTCTGTTTTGTGCTCCGTTGGGAGTTGGCCATTTGGTATTTTGTTGTGGGAGGTGTATGGGTCGACCCTAGTTTTCTGTTCTGTTCTGTTCTGCAGATTGGTGATGTTTGTGCCAAACACGCCTTCCGATTTTACATGCATTGGATTCGCGGTCCAATGTGTGTGACTAGCCTGTGTGGTATTATTTGATTTGCCTATGTGGCATTATTTGACTTGCCTGTGTGGCAATGTATATTTCTATTTTATTTTGAGCTCGGTATGAAATAACACCCAATCATTTGATTCAGCCTATTATTTCGTTGTGTTAAATTTGTTCGTTTCGTTTCAGTTCATTTCGTCTCTTTTCATTTAATTGAATTAGTTATTTCGGTTCATTATTTGTATTCTATATCCGTACTGGGCGTTTGGCTCATGCTGTATTTTCTTCCGGCAGGTAATCAGGGGAATCAAGGGCAAGTGTGATGAGAGCTCCATTTATTCCAAGGATTTAGAAATATTCTGTTTAGACTTGATGTGTCAGTTTACTTGGAATTGTAATAATTATTTTAGATTGTGGTTTAAGATAGTTTGAGATTTATTATGGTTGACATGTGGTATTTATCAGTTATTAAGACTATTCTTTTGTGGCTTTGAGCCTTGCTATTAAATTCATTAGTTTTGTTATGTTTTGAGTAACCTCTCTTTCTATTTCGGAAAGGGGGTGTTACAGAGTTGGTATCAGAGCTTAGGTTCTTTCTTGTAGAAAACCTATTTAGGTTTGACCTGTGAGTTATGCGTAGATTTATGGGTTAGGTTTTTGTTCTGTTTGATTTTCTGTTCAGCTGTCATATCCGCTATATTTGAATTTTGTCTCTAATCTGCTTTGTTTATATTCGTGATCTCTTTCTTAGATGGCTCATAGATCCGCTAGAGTTGCTGGGAGGCGAGGTAACAATAGGAGAAGAGGTGAGGGTCAGCCCAATGAGCAACCTAATAATCAGATAAATGCTCAGTTGGCTACCTTGGTGAATCAGGCAGTGAATCAGGCGTTACCTCAGTTGGTGGCACAGGTTGTACAGGCAATGCAGCAGCCGCCACCAGAAATTCCTGAACAGGAGATCTCGGGAAATAATGGTCCACAGGAAAACGAAGAGGATGGGAATACAGATGGTATTGATCAGCAGGTGGTTCCAATGTATGTGTGGTTGGAAAGGTTTCAAAAGCAGAAACCACAGGCATTCAGTTCGACTCCAACTCCAATTGATGCAGAGAATTGGATTGCCCACCTAGAGAAGATCTTTGATGTGTTGGGGTGCTCAGATAATCAGAAAGTGTTGCTTGCAGCTTACAAGCTAGAAGGGGATGCACATAGGTGGTGGAAAGCGATGAAAGTAACAAAGGGTGATGGTTATGTTGAGGCACTTAGCTGGGCAGACTTTTGTGAGGTCTTTTATCAGTAGTACTTCTCAGCTGCTGATAAAGAGGCGTATGCTAGAGAGTATCTGTTGATTCGACAGAAAGATGATGAGTCCATCACGGACTTCATGACGAGATTTACTAGGTTGGCAGGCTTTGCGAGAACCTCAGCAGGGACTGCAACAGAACATGCAGAGAAGTTTAAGTGAAGGATTCATTATAGGTATCGACAACATCTCATTAACAACAAGTTTGCAGATGTGTCGGCTGTGGCAAATGCAACCAAAAATATTGAGATGGAGCGACAGGACTTTTGGTCTTCTAAACCGGATGGGAGTCGAAAGATGGACAGAGATAACCAGCAGGGTCAAACTTCAGTTCAGCATGGGGGAAATCAAGGTGGTTAGTTGAATAGTAATCGTGGTGGCCAACAGGGGTAGTGGCGTGGTCAGAATCAAAACAGGGGTTATCAGTAGATGCCTCAGCAAGGGCAGAATCGTCAGCTGCAGCTACCTTAGAATGGTCAGAATCATCAGCAGTGGCATAATCGTCAGCAGGGGCAGAATCAGGGTCGTTATCCGGGACCAGCTGGTGGGGGTAACCCAAATCTTATCCCGATAGCTCCTTGTGCTACTTGTGGGGCTATTCATCCGGGGAGGCAGTGCCATAGACTCGCAGGTGCATGCTTCTTATGTGGACAGATGGGTCATATTGCTAGGGATTGTACCGGTACACGCGAAAATGGTGGAGGTGGTGATAATGGTGGCAATGGAGGTCAACGTCAGGGTGGTCGAGTGTTTGCCTTGACATATAACCAGGCGGCAGGTGCACTAGGTATTGTTTCTGACACTCTTTTAGTTGGTAATCGCGAGGCTTCTATTTTGTTTGATACAGGTTCTACTTATTTCGTTGTTGCTCGGTCTTTTGTTCGGCACCTAGGTGTGCCATCTCAGTCTTTAGATTATGTTATGTCTATTGCTACCCCGATGGGAACTTCTGTTGTTATTTCTGATTTGTATCAAGGGTGTCCGATCAGTTTTGGGGATAGGATTCGTAGGGCTAATCTTCTCCCGATGAGTATGCACGATTTTGATGTCATTCTTGGGATGGACTGGTTGGATAAGCACCAGGCCACTATCGATTGTCAGGCGAAGAAGGTTATATTTGGAGATGTGAAATCTCCGGATTTCGTGTTTCAGGGTTCACAACCGAGTAGAGTGTTGAAGTTAATTTTAGCTTTGAAGGCTTGAAAGTTGGTGGCAAAGAGTTGTGAGGGGTATTTGGCATTTGTGAAAGATACCACTAAGGGTGAGTCTCGTATTGAGGATGTTCCAATTGTTCGTGATTTTTTCGATGTGTTTCCTGAGGAGTTGTCAGGGTTGCCACCACAACGAGAAGTAGAGTTTGCTATTGAGCTTATTCCTGGTGCGGAGCCTATCTCTAAGGCGCCGTATCGGATGGCACCGTTGGAGTTGCAGGAGTTGAAGGAGCAGTTGCAGGAATTGTTAGATCGTGGAGTGATTCAGCCGAGTGTTTCGCCGTGGGGTGCTCCGGTCTTATTTGTAAAGAAGAAGGATGGGTCTATGAGGCTGTGTATAGACTACAGAGAGTTGAACAAGATCACCATCAGGAATCGGTATCCATTGCCGAGGATTGATGACTTGTTTGACCAACTTCAAGGGGCAAAATATTTTTTGAAGATAGACTTGAGGTCGGGTTATCATCAGTTGAGGGTGAGGGATGAGGATATCCCTAAGACGGCTTTTCGCACTCGATATGGGCATTACAAGTTTTTGGTGATGCCATTCGGGTTGACTAATGCTCTGACGGTGTTTATGGATTTGATGAAACGGGTGTTCAGGGTGTACTTAGACCAATTTGTCATTGTCTTTATTGATAATATTTTGGTTTACTCCAAGTTTAAGGAAGAGCATGAGGAGCATCTTCACACAGTGTTGGGGATTTTGCAGAAAGAGAAGTTGTATGCTAAATTCTCTAAATGCGAGTTTTGGTTGGAGCATGTGGCATTTTTGGGTCACGTTGTTTCTGCTGAGGGCATTAAGGTGGATCATTCGAAGGTTGAGGCTATCACTAAATGGCCGAGACCTACTACGGTGACAGAGATTAAGAGTTTCTTGGGTTTATGATAAGTGCATATTATTCATTTATTTTTATTCCTTTATATTTAGTTTTATTTCATGTTTTATGTGTATATGAGCTTATTAATGTGTTTAATGATTTCAGGAAGAATTAGAGCTGAAATGAGGAAAAAGGAAAAATTGCAGGGTTTTTAGTATTAAGTTGGATGCATGGTCTTGGCTTTGGACTTGGATTATATTGTAGAACTCTTCCTTAGCTTTTCGGAACATCTTGAAACGTCCCAATCGGAGTTTGTATGAAGAAGTTATGATCTTTTTACCGGACGGAAGTTGAACCTCAAAGTTTGAAAGTTGCAATTTGCATAGCAGGCACTTGGAGCCTGATTTCGACCTTGATACAGCCCGAATCTGTCAAATCTCAAAGAATGAAAGTTGTAGATCTCGTCGATATCTTCGTTTTGATAGGTAGCAGGCCCCGTAACTCCTCCCAGATCAAAAGTTATATTCGTTTTACCAAAGGACGTCGTAGTAGGAAATGGAAATTCGCCCCGGCGAATTTGAGCGGAAAAATTGAGAAATCTTGGATTTTTGGAAAGTTTCTAAATGCATATTTTGACATATTTCTACATGGAATTGGATTGATATTTCTATTAGAATTAGGATATCCTTTAGACTAAGATTTATTTCCAAATTAGATTCTATTTCTTTATGGAAAGTAATTATGATTTGTAATTCCTTTTAGGATTTGGATTTCTATTTCCTATAGGATTTAGGACTTTGTCTAGCACTATAAATAGAGAATTCTAGGTAGGGTTTTATTCATTCAATCATCTACTACATTCTCTCATCTACAACATTGGAGGATTGAAGACATGAGCTAAGTTCTTTTTATTCAGTTCTAAGGGATGTTGAACCTTATTTATAATTAATGGTTAATTGAGTATTCATTATTTATTCCTTCTCACATGAAATTCATTCTTGATAATCTAATTTAATTTCTGAATGCTATTTGGTTTAACTGATTTGATTTCTGCAGGATTGAGTTGGTTAACAAATATCATATGCTAGATCAAGGAATAATATTACGTGTAATTGATATTGTTTCTAATCACAAGTAGTAATTAGTAATATCTAATTGTGGACAAGCTTTTGAGTATTGATATGATTAATAGAAGACAAGTTAAACAATACGAGCTTATGTGTTTGTTGCTTGGAATAGTCTAATTCCCTAGTTCTTAATGTTGCTATTATATTAAATATAGAGAGCTTATTCTAGGTTATATAATTGTTAGAATCTTGTGAAGAGCTTGTTTCATTGAGTGACAATCTAAGGGGAGTTTCGGGTAGCAGAGCTTGTTGTTACCTAGGGCTATTAGTTTCATTGAAGGGTAAATAATGTTACACTTGATTAATCTATTATTATAAAAAGGTGCTACTGAACTGAAGAACTGAAGCTTTTTATTCATTGTTTATTCTTATTAGTTTATTCTTGCTAATTTAATTAATTAATTCAAAATCCCCTTTTCATTAGAAATCATAGGATAAATATAAAATAAATCACTCTATGTGGGATCGATCCTTGCTTACTACTGTGCTAATTGTTTAATTTTATAAAGTGAAAATGAGGTTAATTTAGGAGTATAAACGACAGCTCCCAGTTTGGCAGGGTATTATAGGCGATTTGTGGAAGGGTTTTCCTTGCTTGCCTTACTATTGACTCAGTTGATGAGAAAAGGGACGAAGTTTGTGTGGAATGAGGAGCGTGAAAAAAGTTTTGAGGAGTTGAAAAAACGGCTTGACACAGTTCCAATACTTGCATTGCCGTCGGGGACGAGAGGTTACCAGATTTATAGTGATGCCTCTAAGAAGGGCTTGGGGTGTGTTTTGATGCAACACAGTAAAGTGATTGCTTATGCTTCTAGGCAGCTTAAACCTTACGAGTTGAATTACCCCACACATGATTTGGAGTTGGCAGAGGTGATCTTTGCCCTAAAGATTTGGAGGCATTATTTGTATGGAAAGACTTGTGATATCTTCACCGATCACAAAAGTCTTAAATGCATTTTCACTCAGAAGGAGCTCAATATGAGGCAAAGGCGTTGGTTGGAGCTTCTAAAAGACTATGATGCTAGGATTCAGTATCACCCGGGGAAGGCAAATGTGGTTGCAGATGCTCTTAGCAGAAAGAGTTTTGGGAGTGTAGCAGCCCTTATTACACAACCTTAGCTTATTTCGGATATTGAGCGGATCGAGGTGGAGTTGTATGTACGAGGTTCAGATGGGCATTTGGCGGGTATGAGAGTGGACCCCTCTCTTATCTCGCAGGTAAAAGAAACTCAAAAAGAAGATAGGGAGTTGTGGGGTCTGACGCAGAATCTAGAGGAGGGCAAGCAGTCTGAGTTTCGTATTGATGACCATGGTGTGATTTGGTTGGGTGAACGGTTGTGTGTACCGTCGGATCCAATCATTCGAGAGGCTGTGTTGGCTGAGGCTCATAGTTTGCCATTTTTTATTCATCCTGGTTCTACAAAGATGTATAGGGATTTGAAGAAGAATTTTTTGTGGAATGTGATGAAACGAGACGTGGCTGAATATGTTGGGAAGTGTCTTACTTGTCAACAAGTGAAGATAGAACATCAACGAGCTAGTGGTTTGTTGCAACAGTTAGACATTCCAGCGTGAAAGTGGGAGGATATCACGATGGATTTTGTGACTGGTTTGCCGAATACTTTCAGGAAGAATGATGCCATTTGGGTAGTGGTGGATCGACTGACCAAATCGGCACACTTTTTGGCTATCCATGAGGGGTACTCGGTGGATAGGTTGGCACAAATCTTTCAGCAGAAGATTGTTAGACTTCATGGTACTCTAGTGTCTATTGTTTCAGATCGGGACCCACGGTTCACTTCACGGTTTTGGAAAGGGTTCCAACGAGCCTGGAGCACTCGGCTCAACTTCAGTACTTCTTTTCATCCGCAAACTGATGGACAATCCGAACGGACTATTCAGACATTGGAGGACATGTTAAGGTCTTGTGCACTTGAGTGGTCGGGTAATTGGGATGATTACTTGAGCCTAGTTGAGTTTGCGTATAACAATAGCTGGCATGCAAGTATTGGAATGGCTCCGTTTGAGGCACTGTATGGTAGAAAGTGTCGGGCACCAACTTGTTGGGACGAGGTTGGTGAAAGGGCCATAGAAGGGCCTGAGTTAGTTCAAATCACTACGGAGAAGGTAGCGGTGGCTAAGGAGAAACTAAAGTCGGCTCGATCACGGCAGAAGTGTTATGCTGATAAGCATAGGAGGACTTTAGAGTTTGAACCTGGTGAACATGTGTTTCTAAAAGTTTCTCCTTGGAAGGGAATTCGATGATTTGGGTTGAAAGGGAAATTTAGTCCGCGTTATATTAGACCATTTGAGATTCTGGAGAGGGTTGGTGAGGTTGCATATCGGTTAGCTTTGCCTCCACAGCTAGCTCATGTGCACAATGTATTCCACGTGTCGGTATTGAGGAATTATCATTATCATCTGTTGCATGTGGTGCAATATCCATTCGATAAGATTCGGGAGGATCTTACTTGTGAGGAGAAAGTTGAGGCGATTTTGGATCGTCAAGAAAGAATTATGAGAAAGAAGACTATTCCGTTTGTTAAGGTTCTGTGGAGGAACCATTCGAAGCGAGAAGCCACTTGGGAGCTTGAGGAGTCTATTCGAGCGAAATATCCGCATCTTTTTGATAATTAGGTACGTTCTATTCTTTTGATTCCGGGGACGAAATTCTTTTAAGGGGTAGGTGATGTAATACCAGGTAAAAATTAATTAATAAATAAATATTTAATAATAAAAGATTATTTTGTTTTAAAAACATATTAATTGGACTTTGTCATTTATTTGGGTCAAACTAGGATTTAATTTATATGGTCTAATAAATATTAATAAGTGTGGATAAATTAATTGGAAAAATTGGGCTTTAAACTAAGTGGATCTAATTTATAATTATATAATTTTAAAATCCTATTAAAATTTGGAGAGTTAATAAAATATATTAATTAATAAATGACAAGTAAAACCTAATCTCACTTTCTTATACGAATCGGAAGAAGAAGAAAAAAAAAAGGGGCAACGACTGAGAGAACGGAACAAGAGCCGCAAGGAGATCAACCCATATTCAATTGCCAAGGATTTTTTTTGTAAGTAATGACAGTCAAGTTTTGCTGCAGATTTTGATAATATATATATATATATATATATAGTTGGCTGCAGGCTTTGGCAATTTATATATATAGATATATATATAATTTTTGATTTCAACTTTGGCCGGCATGATTGGTTATTATATATATATATATATATATATATATATATATATATATATATATATATATATATATATATATACTTGAGGATTATATATATATACATTATGCTGGTTACAGGCCTGCAGCATTACTGCAGGCGTTAAATTCTGTATATGTATATATATATATATATATATATATATATATATATATATATATATATATATATATATATTATATTTTAATAAGTATTTAGCCATGAAATTTATAAATCAGAATTGGTAAATTAAATTGAAGTTATGTATATTAATTTAAATTAATTAGTTTTGCCAACATAGTTGTAAAAGTTATTAATAATAAATTTAATATTATTATGTTATTAATGATTTAATTGTAATAAAAATTTATTAAATTATTTTGATTGAACGGAGAGAATCTAAACGAGTCAAATTTGTTCGTTTCGTTATTCATTTTAGAATTTAGTATTGCCTCTCATAATTGTTCTTTGTTAATTTATTGTGATAAATTTGTTTTGTCGTTGTATTAGAACTCATATTTGTACTCTTTAGACTAGTGTGTCATGTCTAAATTTTATTTTTATATTTGATAGTGATGTACATGTTAGTATATTTTTGGAGACTTGTGTTGACGATTCGTTCGATTTAACATGTACATGTTAGAACCCCTTTGAGTTGATATTTTGTCGCATATGTTGTGACATTATATTGTTGTTAGAATACCGTAGGGTATACCTGAGCTATAACCACCTGTGGGGATACCATAGACATGTCCTCTTGGCACCGAGGCATGACACTTTCCGTGGCGGTGTGATCAGTCCACGGCGTCTCCGTTTTGTGCTCCGTTGGGAGTTGGCCATTTGGTATTTTGTTGTGGGAGGCGTATGGGTCGACTCTAGTTTTCTATTCTGTTCTGTTCTGTTCTGTTCTGTTCTGTTCTGTTCTGTTCTGTCCAATGTGTGCGACTTGCCTGTGTGGCATTATTTGATTTGCCTATGTGACATTATTTGACTTGCCTGTGTGACAAGGTATATTTCTGTTTTATTCTTAGCTCGGTATGAAATAACACCCAGTCATTTGATTCAACCTATTATTTCGTTGTGTTAAATTTGTTCGTTTCGTTTCAGTTCGTTTCGTCTCTTTTCATTTGATTGAATTAGTTATTTCGGTTCATTATTTGTATTCTATATCCGTACTGGGCGTTTGGCTTATGCTGTGTTTTCTTCCGGCAGGTAATCATGGGAATCAAGGGCAAGTGTGATGAGAGCTCCATTCATTCCAATGATTTAGAAATATTCTGTTTAGACTTGATGTGTCAGTTTACTTGAAATTGTAATAATTATTTTAGATTGTGGTTTAAGACAGTTTGAGATTTATTATGGTTGACATGTGGTATTTATCAGTTATTAAGACTATTCTTTTGTGGCTTTGAGCCTTGCTATTAAATTTATCAGTTTTGTTATGTTTTGAATAACCTCTCTTTTTATTTCGGAAAGGGGGTGTTACAAAAATCTTATTGTGAATTTTATTCAGAACAACCTAAACAAAATGGAGAAAATTTTTATATAAACAAAGAGGCGACTAAGGGGTTTTCGCTAATGAGATTTGGTTCTAGAGAGAGAGAAGGGGATTTGAGCCTTGCGAGCTAAAACAACCATAGCGATTGGATTGCGCAAGGTTAAAAAAGCAGCAGCAACTGTAACACTACAAATTTACACGTGTCCACGTTATGGTTTTGTCACCATTTATAATTTTCTTATTTCCACTCAATTGTACTCCTTAAAATATTTTTAAATTTAAAATTAAGATAATTTAATAAAAATTATAAAATAATAAATCCTATAATTATAATTAGTAATATATTAAAAATAGTTTACGATATTCATATCATTAATTGAAATTAAAAAAAATTATGTCAATTTTGAATTTGAAAATTTGGTAAGTTTCAAAAAAATAATAGTGATTTTTTAATTTAAAACAGAAAGAGTATTTTTATTCGTAAAATATTACTTATACTAATAAAATTATTTCCGAATCATTTGTTATTGGTTTTTTAAAGCTAAATTGAGATATTTTCTTAACAATAAGACCACTCCTTTTATATATTGGAGTCTATTCCTCAACACAAGTTCAAAGCTATGGATCGAAGAAAATTAAAAGTTTTTCTCTAGGGTTTTAACATAAAAAATATTCTAAAATTGAATTGTTATAGTATAGATGTGACGCCCCCAAAATTAGGTATACATCACCCATCTTGAGTCGTCAGATACATGGTACAGAATTCAAATACCACTTACTAATACAACTGTCGTGTACAATACGACAAAACATAAACTGTGAGTTTGAATACAAATATTGTCTTCTAGAGAGTATCCATACTCAAAAGGAGTCCTCATTACAATTATTATCACACTATTACATAGAATAGTGAGGACTACTAATGCTATCATTTGGTCCATCACTCCGTTTTCCTACTCGTCCCAACTATATTCTCATTTCCTGAAGAGAACAGTGAAAGAAAGGGTGAGCTTAACTAGCCCAGTAAAAAATATTATGACTAAGATAATGCATAATAAATTATCATTAGTCTTCAACAATGTTAAACTGATAAAATACAATAGACATCAAGTTTAACTACAGCTGATCAAGCAATCCATTAAAAGAGTCAAGTAGAGAATAAAATCTATTATCTTTTATGATTTAAAAGGTTTTTCATGACTTTTATCGCTGAGACTCAGCTTAATAAAATAATCCACATCATCGAATCACCCCCGCACTACGGCCAAGGATATTCTTTAGTATCACGACCACGAATTATCCATGCACTACGGCTAAAGATAATCATGTTTTCATTAACGGTCCTGATTATGCCATAAAATAATTCATCTTTGCACTACGACTAAAGAGAATCTATAGCCATAATCATACCAAAAACTGTCTATCAATGCACTACGGGCCAATGAGGACTTTTTCCACATCATTTGTAATATTACGGTCATGAATACACCGAATAATCCCTGGTCATAATCATATCAAGTCCATCTATGCACTACAGGTCACAGATGACTTTCAACAAAATATAAACATGAGGATGATGACAATGATATAAGAATTCAATAAAAACAAGTTCAAGAATTAATTTATCTAGGAACTAATAACGTCCAAATTGTCAACATGATACTGCTTTGTAGAGTAAAATTCAAGAATGCTCAGAAGAATATTTTCATGAAAAGATACTGGATGAAGCGCAAATATCAAGGATATTCCACTAATTTCATGGAGTATAGAAGTCAAAACTTTAACCAACTGAGTATAATAAAGAATGGAATAACAAAAGAAATCACCATGCATGCGATAGACCGCACAGACAGGTTATTCCAACAGAAAAATAAATAGTGGAACCAGGTCATGCGTAAATGCACTGACAGGATATTCCGACAGAATAATAAATAATGGAACCAGGTCCGGCGTAAACGTACAGACAGGATATTCCGACAGAATAATAAATAATGGAACCAGGTCCAGCGTAAAGCACAGACAGTATATTCTGACAGAATAATAAGTAATGGAACCAGGTCCGGCGTAAACGCACAGACAGGATATTCCGACAGAATAATAAAGAACAGAATAATAGAAGAATTTCACCATGTATGCGGTACTTCGCATAAACAGGTTATTCCAACATAATAATAAAGAATGGAATAACAGAAGAATTTCACCAAGTATAGGGTAGTCCGCGTATACAGGTTATTCCAACAGAATAATAAAGAATGGAATAACAGAAGTTCTCTTCATGAATACAAAAGAAATAATACCCCTTACGGGTACAACAAATAATATCCCTTACCGTTTTAAAGAAGAACTGAAATAAAAAAGTAGTTAAGTAGCAGAATACTTTTCTTCTTTCTCTTTATAGTTTCTCTCTCTAGAGTTCAGTGAATTAGTAAGAAAATAATGAAGGAATGAGCTTCTATTTATAGGAAAATAGAATGCATAGTAACTAATCCATGAACGGTCCAGATTGATTTACTTTAATCTGACGGTCCATATTTAAAGAAAAATCTTTTAAATAAAATATAATGTATTCTATTTATAGAATAACTTTAATAAAGTATTCTGTTTTATATAAAAAGATGTTTCTGTTTTATTACGTTAATAATACGAATAAAACAAAACTTCATTATCGCTAAATAATTCATATTATTAATTGACAATAATTGAATCAAACTGAGTGACTAATCACATAAGCCTCAATAATCAATACCGTATGCTACTATGCAACCACACGTATTATTGTTCTTTTACTACCGAGTAGTTCAACAGTATTAACGGTAAAACTTTCGCCGTTATTTTTATAAAATATTTTTGTCGTTTTCTCAATCCGACAATAATTTCGTTGTGGGGTCCACCAATAATTGTGTCGTCGTACAAATATTCTCCGACAAAAATAATATTCTCCGACTAATCGAATATAATATAACAACTTGCATACTTTACAAAATTTATAAATACTACCCACAACTATAACATTATCTCAAATTCACACCATAATATTTAAAAAAATATTTCGAAAAAATTAAATCTTTATTCATAAAATCTGGGGCTTCACAATAGATTTCTTAAAGAAAAGTATATGATCTACTGTATTCAAAAGTTAAATAAATTAGGGGGAAAAAGAGGTGAGGGACATCGCATATAATTTGCATGAGTTATCGTATCGTCTGTGTAATTGAATAAACTCCCTCCCATCCACGTTTTGTATACAAAAGGGCTTTTTCAAGATAGTATTATTATAAGCCCTCACTTCCTACACTCTTACGCTCTGTTTCTAAGTTATAAAATGGACAGAAAAAAAAAAAGAAATGGACGGAGAATTTAAGTTTTTTTCAATTTTTATGTTTCTGAGTTTTTTAATAAATGAAAAAGAAAAGAAATGGATAGAAAAGTTGGCCACTTTTCCTGCCAAAATTTTTCGTCCAAAATTGGCCTGATTTGGACGGAAAAGACATTGGAATAAGTAATATTTTTATAATTCTCATATTATCATCAACTTTTAATATAATAAATTTTAAATTACAACTAATGTCCTCAATTTTAAATTTTCTATTCTTTTCTATTAAAAACTCAGAAACAACACAAAGGAAAATTTTAAGTTTTCTATTTTTTTTCTTTTCTGTTCTAATTTAAATTTTCTATTCTTTTCTTTTCTGTTCAAAACTCAGAAACAGAGTGTTAAGGGATTATATTAATTTTAAAATTAAAAATATCTTATATTAATTTTGAAAAATCAAGCTTTGTGCTATATTTTAAAATGAAAAAAAATATTATTATATAACATTAATAGTTTTTGTATTGTAAAACAGATTTAAGATGTTGCTTATTTGTGGTGGCAATGTAATAATGTTGTCATTCTACTTCTGCAATGATAATGTTGTCATGTTGTCAAAATATGATGTTAGGTTTCTATGTGCTCAATTCCAGTTTTTGCAATCAAGTAGACAATAACATAATTAATTCCTAATTAATTTAATTAGGGGGTATAATAAACGGTTTAAATGCAAAGTCGACCACTAAACTTTTTTGATATTTGGGAATTGAGCCCCTTTCTTTCGGTCAATGCAAAATGAGCCTTTTTCTAGCCAAAAATTTAGACTTTGAACCCCGAAGCGCCACATGTGCGTTGACCTGATGACGTGGCACACGTGGCGCTTATGTGACACACCTCACCAGGTATGACGTTTAATCTTAAAATTTGACACGTCACCGGACAAGTGTCAAATTTTAAGATTAAATACCACGTCATACCTGGTGAGGTGTGCCATGTAGTCATCGGGTCAACGCACATGTGGCGCCTCGGGGTTCAAAGTATAAATTTTTGACTAGAAAATGGCTAATTTTGCGTTGACCGGAAGAAAGGGGCTCAATACCCAAATATCAGAAAAGTTCAGTGGTCGACTTTGCATATAACCCTACAATAAACACACTAACTTTAGCTTGCACAAGTGACAACTTGGTGATCTTTGTTATTAAAAAAAAATCTCTAGGACAAGAGTCAGTTAACTTGCATGGTGAAAATATCAAAGATTATAGTCAAGTGGTAGATTTTTTTTATTATTATTGTGTAAGATCAAGGCACCTCATCTTGTCATTTTGTCGTTGCTGATTCCTGTTACGCCGAAGTGTTTTGTCACATCATCTCTTTACTATTTATTATTATTTAAAAGAATAACTATTTTAATCATTCATATTGTAATCTTTTCAACTTTTGTATCATATTGCAATTTTAGTATAAATAAAATTATCCCACCATTGAATACCGTGAGATTGTATGTCTTGTATATAATGAGCACGAACAACTCTTATCATTACCAATTACTCCCTCTGTTCCTAAAAGATTATCGTTTTAGGAAGTAATTTTTGTTTCAAAAAGATTGTCGTTTTGAGTTTATTAATACACATTAGCTATTTTTCCCTACTTTATCTGTGACGCCCCCAAAATAGGTATACATCACCCATCTTGGGTCGCCAAATATATGGTACAAAAATTCAAATACAAACTTAATTATACAACTGACGTGTACAATACGCCAAAACATAGCTGAGAGTTTCAACACGGATAATGTCTCATAGAGAGTATAAAAACTCAAATAAAGTCCTCATTATATTTATTGTCACACTATTTAACAGAATAGTTAGGACTACTAATACTATCATCTAAATCGTCACTCCGTTCTCCGACTAGTCCCAGCTACGTTCTCATTTCCTGAAAAGAACAATGAAAGAAAGGGTGAGTTCAACTAGCCAGTAAGAAATATTATGATTAAGATAATGCAGAATAAATTATCCTTAGCCTTCAATAGTATAACAACTGATAGAATATAATAGACAACAAGTTTTAGATCAACAACTGCATCGGAAATAAGCAATCCATTAGAAGAGTCAAGTAGAGAATAAAATCTACTATCTTCTATGATTTAAAAGGTTTTTCATCACTTTTATCGCTGAGACTCAGCTTAATAAATAATCCACATCATCCCTGCACTACGGCCAAGGATATTCATTAGTATCACAACCATAATTTATCCATGCACTACGGGCCAAGGATATTCGTGTATTCATCAATGGTCATGATCATGCCAACAACTGTCCATCAATGCACTACGACTGATGAGGATTTTTATCACATCATTTGTGACATTACGGTCATGATTATACCGAATAATCCCTGGTCATAATCATACCAAGTCCATCTATGCACTACAGGCCACAGATGACTTTCAACATATTATAAACATGAGGATGATGACAATTCAATAAAACAAGTTCAAGAATAAATTTTAAAGATTTATAAGTTAATTTACCCTGAACCTAATAACGTCCAAATTGTCAACATGATACTGTTTTGTGGAGTAAAATTCAAGAATACTCAGAAGAATATTTCCATGAAAAGATACTGGATGAAGCGCAAATATCAAGGATATTCCACTAATTTCATGGAGTATAGAAGTCAAAACTTTAACCAACTGAGTATAACAAGGAATGAAATAACAAAAGAAATCACCAGGCATGCGATAGACCGCACAGGCAGGTTATTCTAACAGAATAATAAATAACGGAACCAGGTCCGACGTAAAACGCACAAACAGGATATTCCAACATAATAATAAATACAGAATCAGGTCCGGCGTAAAACGCACAGACAGGATATTCCAACAGAATAATAAATAATGAAACCAGGTCTGGCGTAAACGTACAAACAGGATATTCCGACAGAATAATATAGAACGAAATATTAGAAGAATTTCACCAAGTATAGGGTAGCCCGCGTATACAGGTTATTCCAACAGAATAATAAAGAATGGAATAACAGAAGTTCTTTTCATGAATAAGAAAGAAATAATACTCCCTACCTTAAAAAAATTGGATACTGGAATAGTGAGGTAGCAGACTTCTCTTCTTCTTTCTCTTTATAATTTCTCTCTATAATAAGTGATTTATAGCTTTAGTGAATTGGTGAGAAATGAAGGAAGAATGAGCTTCTATTTATAGAAAAATATAGTTTCGATAATTACACATTTTGGGACTCGAAAAATTATAGTATAATAACTTCATCTTTTTCTTTATTTTTAATTTAGTCCTACAAGTATTATCAAACTTGCACCACCTCCCTAATAGTAAATAATGTGAATTAATAGTATAATCATGCGACTCAGTAGTATAATCATGTGAAAAAACTAATTACAGTATAGTACCTCCATCTATACCTCTATTTTTAACTTAGTCATGCAAGTATTATCAGTCTTGCACCAACTCCCCTAATAGTACAATAATGTGAATTAATAGTACACACATGTGAACAAATAGTTATAATCATGTGAATTAATACCAATTAATTGCTCATTTATCCGGTTAATTATCATATAACCTCCAGACGTCAATTATTATCGAAATAAATGTCGAATTCCACTAGCACCAACAATCCCAACACCATGAAACTATCAATCTCATCTTTAATCAACACGAACATATTTATCATTAATATTATAATTCACAATATTTAACAACCAGGTCGTTCCCAGGAAAGCGAGGGCTTTCCGATAAGAATTTTTCCTTATTGGTGCGCAATTAGGTGACCAAACCTCTCCTTGACAGAACTTCTAGACATTGTCAATATTGTAAATAATAATATTAATAACTTCGTCGTCTCAATTATTGATTTAATAATATAAAATATTATGCAGATGATACTGTGACAATAATTAAATCAATAATATGAGAGATATGATGCAGCAATTACTGTAGTAATAATTGAGTATAACTAAGTGACTTCTCACGTAAGCATCAATAATCAATACCGTGTGTTACTATGTAACCACGCGTATTACTGTACTTTTACTACCGGGTAGTTGAACAGTTTTAACGGTAACACTTCATATTACTCCACCAAAATGTATGTCGAATATCACGATACATTTTGGTACTCCCAGGATGGATTGCAAACGGTGTGTTGAGCGTCTCCATCATGATTTTATACTTTAAAGCAGGGTCGTTAGGAACATAAAGTCTGGAGTTGACTAGAAGTATTCCTTCTTCATCGATTCTTGCTTCCGGCATAACACCTTCTTGCACTTTCTTTCTTATACGCATCAGCTTCAGGTCTGTAGCTTGAGTAGCTTTAACTTTATTGATTAAAGTCGGTTCAACTCGTATGTTAGCCATCATCACATGGGTCTCTGGAGTCTTTAACTCTATCTCCATCCTTTTCAAGTCATACAAAATGGGCCTTTGTGTTGACAATAATGCACTCGTACCCGCATATGCTCTTCTACTCAATGCGTCAGCTACTACGTTTATTTTTCCAGGATGGTATTAAATGGTATGATCATAATCTTTCAACAACTCAAGCCATCGTCGTTGCCGCATGTTGAGTTCCTTTTAAGTGAAGAAATATTTGAGGCTTTTATGATCCGTATAGATCTCCACCTTCTCTCCATACAGGTAATGCCTCCAAATCTTAAGCACAAAAACGGTAGTTGCCAACTTTAGATCATGAGTAGGATAATTCCTCTCATATTCTTTGAGTTGTCGTGAGGCATAGGCTATGACTTTCCCATGTTGTATGAGAACACATCCTAACCCTTTGCCTGAAGCATCACTGTAGATGACAAATCCCTCCGAGCCAGATGGTATTGTCAGAACAGGTGCTGAAATAAGCCTCCTCTTGAGTTCTTAAAAACTCTTCTCACATTCCACACTCCAACCGAATTTTGTATCTTTTCGAGTCAGCTGAGTTAATGGAGTAGCGATTCGAGAAAACCCTTCTACGAATCTCCGATAATAACCAGCTAAGCCGAGAAAGCTACGTACTTCGGTCACTGATTTAGGTTGCTCCCAGCTTTGAATAACTTTAATCTTTGCCGGGTCAACAGATATTTCATGACTTGATACTACGTGCCCAAGGAATGCTACTTCCTCAAGCCAGAACTCGCATTTCTTCAACTTGGCATAAAGCTTGTTTTCACGAAGCTTTTTAAGTATCAGCCTCAAGTGTTGCTCATGATCTTCACGGCTTTTGGAATATATGAGGATGTCATCAATAAAGACGACCACCAAATGATCCAAATATTCCTTGAATACTCGGTTCATCATGTCCATGAAGGCAGCAGGAGCATTAGTCAATCCAAAAGACATGACTAAGAATTCATAATGCCCGTACCGAGTTCTGAAGGCAGTCTTTAGAATATCCTCAGTTTTAACCTTCAGCTGATGATATCCAGAACGAAGATCAATCTTTGAAAAGAATTTGGCGCCTTGCAACTGGTCAAACAGGTTATCAATGCGAGGCAATGGGTACCTATTTTTTATGGTGACATGATTCAACTCCCGATAATCAATACAAAGTCGCATACTTCCATCTTTCTTCTTCACGAATGGAACAGGAGCACCCTAAGGAGACGTATTGGGACGAATGAAACCGATATCTAACAATTCCTGTAGTTGAGTTTTTAACTCCTGAAGTTTAATAGGAGTCATTCAATATGGGGCTTTAGAAATGGATTTTGTACCGGGTTCAAGGTCGATACAAAATTTAATTTCACGCTCTGGGGGTAAGCTAGGAAGTTCTTTAGGGAATACGTCAGGAAATTTATTGACAATAGAAATATCCTTCAAATCTGACGTATTTTTGTTTAAATCCGTGACATGAGCTAAGAAAGAATGACATCGGTTTTTTAATAAACGAATAGCTTTATGGCTTGAGATGACAGTGATTGATTTTAATAGTTTGGTTACTTGAATTCGCATAATAGGTTGGTTAGGAATATGAAAGCTAACAACCTTACGAAAATAATCAATTTTAGCATGATGAGTAGTTAACCAATCAATCCCTAGAATTACGTCAAATGCAAGTATTTTTAAAGAGATAAGATCGACAGGCTAACGTGTTGTTACCGATTTGAATCAAACAAGACTTATACACAATGGATGTAATAAAGGTTTCTCCCAACGGAGTTTCAACAGATAAGTCAAAGTCTAACTTCTCCGAAGTCAAATTTAAACGTTGAGCGCAAGTATGAGAAATAAAAGAATGGATAGAACCTGTATCAAATAAGGTATAGACTTCGCTAGAGTTTATGATAAGCTTACCCGTGATGAACTCGTTCGGGTTCCTTGCTTTCTGAGAGGTCACGGTAAACGCTCTCCCTTGAACTACCAGCTTTGACTTTTTTGGGACGGCCTTTGGTGCCTCCATCCCAGCTGGACTTGTCTTCGGTGCACGACAAAATCGTGCTAGGTGACCTTCTCTTCCACAATTATAACACGCTTTGGACTGCATCGTGCAGTTTGGACTGATGTGTCCCTCCCCTCCGCATTTGAAGCATATGATAGGTGGTCGTTCTCCTTCCTTAACAACGGGTGCTGGTGCTGATGTCTTTCCATCATTGTTGAATCTTCTCTTCTTGAAATGTCCACTCTTATTGTCATGGTCATGATTACCATCGAAGTGATTACCAGTTCTGGCATATTGATTCCCTCCACGCTTGTTGTCACCGCTTCGATGACTGCTACCACTAGTATTATCGACTTGTCGGCTGCTCTCTCTTGGTTGCGTTAACTCGTTATCGCGCTCCAATAACTGAGCCTTATTTACAACATCTAAATATAAGCACAGTTTATGAGATATAAGATATTGACGTATCTCCGGTTTCAAACCTCTTAAAAACATCCGTGTCATTCTCTCCTCATTATCAACCAAGTGGGACGCAAACCTGGACAACTCGACAAACTTAGCTTCGTACTGCGACACGGTCATATTATTCTGCTCTAACTTGATGAACTCTACCTCTTTCATGTGAAGAATACTTTCGGGAAAGTACTTGTCATTGAATAGTTCTTGGAACTTCTCCCAAGACATCTTCAGTGCGGCAGGTTGAGTACGCTTTACCGATTCCCACCAGAAATCTGCCTCTCCTCGCAACATAAAGGTGGCAAAGGGAACCTTTTGCTCCTCGGTGAATCCCAAGACATCAAATATCTTGGTGATCTGCTTTATCCACGTTTCCGCCTTAAGTGGTTTTGGCTCTCCAATAAACTCCGGTGGTCCCAGCTCCTTGAACTATTTAGCGATGACCATCCGAGAGTTTCCAGTGTTTCCACCTACATTTTGGGTAGGAGCCGCTCTCGCCTGTTGTTGCATGAATTGCATAAAGTCTCTGAACATATCATCGTTCATCATTTGGTCAGCGTTGTTGTTTCCCTGAGAATTATGGTCTTCCTGTTGCACATTATCCTAGGTATTGATCTGTGCTGACTCAACGGTCTCCTGTGCTCCATTGCTATTCTCAATATTCTAGGATGTCATTTTCAAATACTGCCACAAAACAAGGGTTAATTGCCATTCAACATATTATCCCTATACTCTAACCGACCAATTAACTACCAAATAAACTTAGGTAGGTCATACTAGCGAAGGAATTTCCCATCTCTCCCCTCCTAGTTCTAGTCTCACATCTTAGCCATGGATCATATCCCTAAGCTTTGATACCAACTGTGACACCCCCAAAATAGGTATACATCACCCATCTTGGGTCGCCAAATATATGGTACAAAAATTCAAATACAAACTTAATTATACAACTGACGTGTATAATACGCCAAAACATAGCTGAGAGTTTCAACATGGATAATGTCTCATAGAGAGTATAAAAACTCAAATAAAGTCCTCATTACATTTATTGTCACACTATTTAACAGAATAGTGAGGACTACTAATACTATCATCTGAATCGTCACTCCGTTCCCCAACTAGTCCCAGCTACGTTCTCATTTTCTGAAGAAAACAATGAAAGAAAGGGTGAGCTCAACTAGCCCAGTAAGAAATATTATGATTAAGATAATACAGAATAAATTATCCTTAGCCTTCAACAGTATAACAACTGATAGAATATAATAGACAACAAGTTTTAGATCAACAACTGCAGCGAAAATAAGCAATCCATTAGAAGAGTCAAGTAGAGAATAAAATCTACTATCTTCTATGATTTAAAAGGTTTTTCATCACTTTTATCGCTGAGACTCAACTTAATAAATAATTCATATCATCCCTGCACTACAGACAAGGATATTCATTAGTATCACAACCACAAATTATCCATGCACTATGGGCCAAGGATATTCATGTATTCATCAATGGTCATGATCATGCCAACAACTGTCCATCAATGCACTACGGCTAATGAAGATTTTTATCACATCATTTGTAACATTACGGTCATGATTATACCGAATAATCCCTGGTCATAATCATACCAAGTCCATCTATGCACTACAGGCCACAGATGACTTTCAACATATTGTAAACATGAAGATGATGACAATTCAATAAAACAAGTTCAAGAATAAATTTTAAAGATTTATAAGTTAATTTATCCTGAACCTAATAACGTCCAAATTGTCAACATGATACTGTTTTGTGGAGTAAAATTTAAGAATGCTCAGAAGAATATTTTCATGAAAAGATACTGGATGAAGCGCAAATACCAAAGATATTCCACTAATTTCATGGAGTATAGAAGTCAAAACTTTAACCAACTGAGTATAACAAGGAATGGAATAACAAAAGAAATCACCAGGCATGCGATAGACCGCACATGCAGGTTATTCCAACAGAATAATAAATAACAGAACCAGGTCCGGCGTAAAACGCACAGACAGGATAGTCCAACAGAATAATAAAGACAGAATCAGGTCCGGCGTAAAACGCACAGACAGGATATTCTAACATAATAATAAAGACAGAATCAGATCCGACGTAAAACGCACAGACATGATATTCCAACAGAATAATAAATAATAGAACCAGGTCCAGCGTAAATGCACAGACAGGATATTCCGACAGAATAATATAGAACGGAATATTAGAAGAATTTCACCAAGTATAGGGTAGCCCGCGTATACAGGTTATGTGACACCCCAAATTCGGTACTTCCATCTCCACAGGATTTGGTGTTCACGATACAAATATCATTTATCTACCCATAATAAATGCAACCATGCATTAAATAGAAATAAAATCTTTCCCTTAAGGGTTACAACATCTGAATAATAATAATACAATCCCAGGTTAACTAACCTTAAAACATCTGTGCGGAATCATAAATAAATAAGTCTTAATAACATCATACTCAAGTCTTAAACATAAATACATCATCTAATAAAAATAACAAGTCTTCATCACTTGCTAACTTTGCCCTTGCCTTTACTAGTGGAAGGTTCATCACTTCTTTCATTCTTAACTACAATGTTATTATTAAGCAAGAGTGAACACAAATGCCCACAAGTATAAAAAATGAAATAACAGTATAATAACATGCGAATAAATCAAAGACATCTGAATAAAAGCTCAACTTTTGAATCAAGAGTGAATAACAAGAATCAAAAGAATTCTGAGAGTCATAAGACCTTGAACTATGTCCTAGGTTAACAAGGGTTATACTTGAAACCATTAACAGTCATAAGACTATGGACCTTCTTCTCATACTTAGGAGGATCAGCCCTTAGTACCATACTGTGCACAATATCTTAACGCTAAAGCGTAAATAATCCCCTATACAGGGTTGTTCATCTTAGTTTAACATTCGAGTCCGCACCAAAGGAAGTTTGGTTTGGATAATTCTTCAAGGGTTCTGAAATTTAGAACGCTCATCAACTATGGAATAGTTGAATCATTAAGGGTTCACTAGTCTAATAAGGTTCAACAATAATGATATTCAATTTGAATAATAATAATCTCAAAACGTATACAATTGGATAATTATTGTATAACTAAATCATGCTTTGAAAAGATAATCAATCTTTAATATAACATTTGAACTTGAATAATAGAATTGATAATTTACTCGAGGTAAATAATAAACTTGAACAATAATGACAAGTAGGGTTAGGAAACTTGCTCAAATTTAAGAGTTTAAGTTTAGGAAACTTGCCTCGTGCGTAGATTACACTTTAACTAAGCACGTTCTTTGATTTAAATCCTACATACCATTCACATTTACAATACCAGTTAATTATAACTTAACTAATCAACATAAACCCATTCTCTTTGTCTACTTTGATTATCGACGATACTTAGTCAATTTATCTCATTATCACATAATTTGCACTTCATAAATAATAATCTAATTATGTATTTAATAATTTAAATCACATGTAATTATGTTATTTACATGTTTAAACAACTATTTTTATCATCACATTATACCTCTAACATGTTTACATGTTCATTACATTAATTCACTAACACATTGTTAGGCTTAAACATTTTTAATATCTCATTTCTGAATTTTCTGGGGAGTGGCGCTGCGGCGCCACATTTGTACTGGCTCTTGTTGCTGCGGCGCCGTGGCCCTACGGCCTGACACCTGACGCTGTGGTGCGGTGGCGCTACGGCGCGGGACTTCAGTTTTGGAGTTGGCGCCGCAGCGCAAGACCCCATTATCTGTTTCCCAGTTCGCCAAGAACACAGAGTTCAGCGAAATCAACACATTTTTAACACTAATTTCACCAAATTACACATACCCACATGTTATAATTTATACATAAACATAACCCAACCTTTGTAAAATGATTTTAACCATTTAAAACACCCAATAACAGAATTAAATCATGTAAAATTAGGCTGTTCTTGATGTTCTTGAAGTTAATGAACAAAATCATAAATTTAACACTACGAATTCGTTATAACACCGAATCCATTCGTTTAAGGCTTGGTCTCTTCATATCAACATGCATAATAATATAGGAGTGTAAAATTTAGGGATAATATACGATCACTACATAAAATTTCACGTATAAGGCCATAAGGCCAAAACCCAAACTCTGTAATTTTGTAGAAATCATATACGACATGTTTTCATGAATTTGATGTTATGGTTTACAACATATACATAATTAAACACAATTTGATATAACATAACACACATATAACCCATAAACATTACTCCTAAACCAATTATAGAGTTTCACAGAAGACTTAAGTCATGGTTATGGAAAACTTTAAAAGACGTAGAATAAAAATTGTGTTGGATAAAATTACCCAAAGCGTAGATGATTAAGGATGACAATATCTCTCTACTTCAATCACAGTATTCACAATTCTATGAAATTTTCTCTAATTTCTCTCTGGCTTCCTCTCTGAATATTTCTTAGACTTAGGCAAAAATAAAAAAAAAGAAAAAGAAGACGTCGTATAAAGATCAGGTAACTGAGCGCAGAGTGGTCAGTTGGCCCAATCATGGGTTAACTACACCAACTCCTCTTAGGGCCTTGATTGGCTAGCTTCAAAAGACTTAATCTCATTTAATTAAATAAACCTTTATCATATAGTTTAATTAATGTCACACTCCTTTATAAAATAAACTCATATCTTATTTAATTTAATATAAAATAAATATAATAATCTATCATAAATTCACATAATCATATAATTAATTTTCTCATTAATTAATAAATTTCAAATTATTAATTCTCTAATTAATAATTAAATTAATCTAATAACATCATGCTTAATTAAATATTTTATTTAATTCAATAAGCTCACATAATTACATACTTTGATAATAACATTTCTCTACATTAATTTAATAAATGTAACACATATAATTAAATTAATCTACCACAATTGCATCAAATAATTATTTAATCCAATAATTAAATCATCAAAAAAATATTTATTTAATTCAATAAATATTAAAATTAAATTATAAAATTCTTGTTCGCCACATCTTTCCACCCTTAAAAGGATTCTGTCCCCAGAATCACGACTCAATAAATTCGACCTGTTACAATCTCCCCCCTTACAAAGATTCTGTCCCCAGAATCGCTTACAAATAATTAAGTAAATAATTGAGGGTAATTCTTCATCATATTCTCTTCCAGTTCCCACGTAGCTTCTTTAGCGTTGTGGTTTCTCCAAATTACCTTAACTGAAGGTATAACTTTATTTCTCAGAACTTGTTCTTTTCGGTCGACAATTTGGACAGGAATTTCTTCGTAAGATAAGTCTTTCTCAAAATGTAGGGGTTCGTATTCGATTGCATGCTTGTAATCAGGCTTGTAGGGTCGTAACACAGAAACATGGAAAACGTTATGAATATTCTCGAGTGCTGAAGGTAAGGCTACCTCATACGCAACTTCTTCGATTCTTCTCAGTACTTCAAAGGGTCTAATGAATCTTGGGCTCAATTTCCCTTTCTTTCCGAACCTGATCTTCCCTTTCCAGGGAGAGACCTTCAAGAAAACATAACTACCCGATTCAAACTCAATGTTTTTATGATGTGGATCAGCGTACTTCTTTTGTCGATCTTGAGCCGCTACCAGTCGTGCTCGGATCACTTTGACTATTTCTGCTGTCTGATGTACCAATTCTGGCCCTAGTAATTATTTTTCACCAACTTCATCCCAGTAAAGCGGAGTTCTGCACTTTCTGCCGTATAATGCTTCGTAAGGCGGCATGCCAATACTAGCGTGGTAACTGTTGTTGTAGCCAAACTCTACTAATGGTAAGTGATCGTCCCAATTTCCTTTAAAGTCCATCACACAGGCTCTTAGCATATCTTCTAATGTCTGAATCGTTCTCTCACTCTGTCCGTCTGTTTGAGGGTAATAAGCTGTACTCATTCGCAATTGCATACCCATGCATTCCTGAAGACGTTTCCAGAAATTTGATGTGAAGCGCGGATCTCTATCTGAAACAATTGATACCGGAACTCCGTGCCTCAAAAATAATCTCTTTTACGTATAGCCTGGCCAATTGGTCTAAGTTGAATCTTATTTTAATTGGAAGGAAGTGTGCAGATTTCGTCAGTCGGTCAACGATAACCCATACTGCGTCGTAGCCTTTCTGAGTCGTCGGAAGGCCAACCACGAAATCCATTGTAATATGTTCTCATTTCCACTCTGGGATTTCTAACGGTTGTAGCAATCCACTCGGTCTATGATGTTCCGCTTTCACTTTCTGACAGGTCAAACACTTGGCAACACATTCTGCAACATCACGCTTCAAATTCGGCCACCAGAAATGTTGTCTAAGATCTTGGTACATCTTGGTACTACCAGGGTAAATCGAATATCGTGAACTATGAGCCTCGCTTAAAATATCCTCCTTAATCTCTTGTACTGGCGGTACCCAAATTTTACTCTCAAATCTCAGTATTCCTTCCTTATCCATCTTAAATCTCGGTTCGGTCCCTTCAGATATCTTCTTTGACACCTTTTTCCATTCATCATCCTGAAGCTGAGCCTCCTTCACTTTATCTAGTAGAGTTGTACTAGATTGCATCTGAAATAGCTTTTCATCAATCTCCATTGGATACTTCACTTCCAATTCCAGTTTCTCCATTTCTGTGATTAGCTCCTCCTGAGCAGTCAACATCATCAATTTCTCACGACCCTTTCTGCTTAAGGCGTCGGCAACTACATTCGCCTTACCCGGGTGGTATAAAATCTCACAGTCGTAATCCTTGATTAATTCCAACCATCTTCTCTGACGCATATTCAAATTCTTCTGTGTAAAAATATATTTCAGACTCTTGTGGTCCGTATATATCTCACACTTCTCCCCGTAGAGATAGTGCCTCCAAATTTTTAAAGCAAAAACCACTGCGGCTAACTCCAAATCATGAGTCGGGTATCCCTTCTCGTAATCCTTCAACTGTCGTGATGCATACGCGATGACTTTACCGTTTTGCATTAGCACACAGCCAAGTCCTTTATGCGACGCATCACTAAAAATAACAAAATTGCCTGTATCATCCGGAAGAGATAACACAGGTGCCGTACTCAACCTCTTCTTTAATTCTTGAAAGCTCTCTTCACACTTATCCGTCCAAACAAATTTCACAGCTTTTCGAGTTAGATTCGTTAACGGAGTTGCGATCTTAGAAAAATCTTGAATGAATCTTCTATAATATCCCGCCAATCTAAGAAAACTTCTTACTTCTGACGGCGTTCTCGGCTGTTCCCAGTTAATCACGGCTTCTACTTTGGATGGATCTACCAAAATTCTGTTTTTATCGATCACGTGACTAAGAAATTGTACTTGCTCGATCCAAAATTCGCATTTTGAAAATTTAGCGTACAATTTCTCCCTTCTCAATACTTCCAACGTTAATCTTAGACGCTCTTCGTGTTCTTCTTTGGTTTTGGAATATACCAGAATGTCGTCTATAAATACCACCACGAATTTGTCCAAAAATGGCTTGAACACACCATTCATTATTCCCATAAATGCTGCAAGAGCATTCGTTAGACCAAACGACATTACTAAAAATTCATAGTGACCGTATCGCGTTCTGAACGCTGTCTTCGGTACATCCTCTGGTCTCACCTTCAGTTGGTGATAACCACTCCTCAAGTCTATCTTGGAAAAGTATCTTGCTCCCTTTAATTGATCAAACAGATCGTCGATTCTTGGTAATGGATATCTATTCTTAATCGTGACCTTGTTCAGTTCTCTATAGTCAATGCAGAGCCGCATCGATCCGTCCTTCTTTTTCACAAACAACACCGGCGCTCCGCACGACGATACGCTCAGTTGAATGTACTTTTTGTCCAGCAATTCTTATAGTTGAACCCTCAGTTCTTTCATCTCTACTGGTGACATTCGGTATGGTGCTTTCGATATTGGAGCGGTTCCGGGCGCCAAATCGATCACGAAATCTACCTCTCTATCTGGTGGAAGTCCTGGCAAATCGTCTGGAAATACGTCGACGAAGTCCCTTACAATCGGTATTTCTTCTACCTTCGGATTCTCTTTTCGACTGTCGACTATGTAAGCTAAGTATCCTACATAACCTTGTCTTAACAACCTCTTGGCCTGCATCATCGTCAGATAACTCGCTTGTCTAGGCGACTTGCTACCATAAAATACAACCTTTGACGGAGTCATAAGGTTAATACGCTTCTTCTGGCAGTCAATTACCGCCCCATAATTGGATAACCAATCCATACCTAAAATAACATCAAATTCCCCAAGCCGAATATGGATAAGATCTACGTTCATGATATTACCCTTAATATCCACCCTACAGTTCTTAAACACGTACTTAACAGGAATTATCTCTCTATTCGTAATTTCTATATTCATGGGATATTCCAACTCATCCATAAGTAAATCTAAACTATTAGCAAAGTCTTCGGATATAAAGGAACAAGTAGCACCCGAATCAAATAAAACATAAGCATTAATTTTATTGATCGGAATGATACTTGACACCACCTCACGAGACTGGATTGCGTCATGCACTGTCATATTGAAAGTTCTGGCGATTGGTCAGTTTGTTGCAGGTGGTCCGGTGATGGTTAAGGCATTTCCACTATTATTTCTACGGTTACCTCCTGGTACTGCTCCTCCTGATCCCTTCTTAGGGCAGTCTCTTGCTAGATGATTCAGTCTCTTGCTAGATGATCCTTAGAATCACAGTTAAAACAAGCACCCTTCTTTGGGTTTGGACAGTTTTGGTGCTATGTGGCCTTCCTGACCACAATTGTAGCACATTCGCTTCCCTTTCATGCAAACTCCTAGATGAGCTTTTCCATAGTTTGAGCACGCTTCAATTTTCTTCTTCTGCCCTCCTTGTTGACTTCCCGTTGACGAGTTATCCGTCCACTTCCTCTTCTGATTATGACTACCCCCAGTGTTACCCCCACAAGTCTTGTTATTTTCTTCACCTTCACTCTTCTTCTTCTTCTGCTCTTGATTGTACTTGGTCACCGCATCGCTCCCACCTTCAGCGGGGATGGCCTTTTCCAGTACTCCGGCAAATGTGTTTATCTGAAACATTGACACCTTACTGAAAACCCAAGGCTTTAGTCCTTGTTCAAATCTTCTGGCCTTTCTTTCGTCAGTGTGTACTTGGTACGGGGCAAACCTTGCCAACTCATTGAATTTAGCTGCGTATTCAGGTACGCTCATGTTTCCTTACTTCAGTTCCAGAAATTGAATCTCCATCTGATTCTGCGAACTAGTTGGGAAGTACATTTCGAAAAATATTTCTTTAAATCTCTACCACGTAATTACACCTTCACCTCCTCGCACTTTGTTTGCTTGCAACCAGTAGCTAGCCTCAGACTTTAGCATAAACGTTGCGAAAGCGGTCTTCTGGTCTTCTCTAACCCTAGCAACGTCGAATACTTTCTCCATTTCCATGACCCACGTTTGAGCCTCGATTGGGTTCCTGGAACCTTTGAATTCTGGCGGTCCCACCGCCTTGAAGTCTTTAAACGTTGTGTTTGGTGGAGCTTGAGGTTGATTGTTCATTGCTCCCGTCAGTAAGTTCACCAACTGTTGAATAGGATTAGCGTTGATGTTATTGTTATTATTTGTTGACTCTTCCTGAGCCGGTTGACGTTGTTGTCTTCTCCTTGGCGGTATTTTCTGTTAAAATAAACGCTTATTAGGACTTTATTTATTTCTCTAGATAGTTAAGGCATTACTCAACAATTTGACATACTCATTTATCACATCATCTCAAACAACTTAATATATTTAATTCAACTCAAAGTTTTAACATCAAACTATAGCATAACTGCTATTTACATCAACTATCCTGGAATAAAGAATCCACAGGATTTAAAATATTAACATATTCCTTCGTTCATAAACACATCGGAATTTACATATAAAAACTAATTAAGTCTTTCACATAATTAAACAGATTCTAATCCTGTCTATCAAGGTGCTGAATAGCCTTGCCACGCTCCTCATCCATGATACGAGACATCGTCCTACGATCCAGCATATACGACGGAAGTCCTTCGAACTGGATGGGGTATCTCAAAACTCGTTCCTGAGCCTCATCCATTGCATGATTAAATGCGGAGTATGTCTCTTCAAGCTTTGCCTTCTTTGCACGACTATCATCTTCTGCACGATCAGCTCGACGTGATTCTCTTACCTATCCTTCCTTTGCTATTTTTAGTTTTCCAGAGGTTTCTTTCAGTTCCTTTTTCAGCTTCTCTATCTCCTCGGTCTTATCTTCGGTTTGACCCTTCTCATGGACCAAATCCCATTCTACATTTCCCAATCGTGAGTGAAGAGTCGAAATCTCCCTTTCCTTCTCCTCTAAAGTAGACTGCTGAACAGTCGCTCACTCAGTCAATTCCTGAACCTCGTCTTGTAATTCCACGTTACGGTCGTATAACGTGTCATACATCTTCGCATCAACGGTGTACCGTGGTAACTCCTCTTCTTCCTCTTCCTCATTAAACTCCTCCTCAGGATCAGTCTCGGGCTCATGCTCCTGACCAACAACGGTGATCAATGGAGATGACTCCCTCTGAACTAATTGTTCCCTAACAACATGTATGTCTCGGGGCTCCTCCTCTGTAGGTACTATAGGTAATCGGGGTTCTTCCTCCCTAGCTTGACTAGCTTCTCCAACATTCGTCATCCTGACAATAAAATTTTAAGTTTTAGTTACTAAGTCGTACTAACGAGCACATAAATTAACACATAAACACATAATGTATTTTATTATCTTCAATGAATTACCCAAAAATTCATTTCTTAAGAGTCGATAAGAGTTTTCCTTTACTATCTTCTTTCTATAAGGTTACTACCTAAGATTGATCCCCCACCTAAGGTTCATAACCTACAGCTCTGATACCAACCTGTGACACCCCCAAATCCGGTACTTCCATTTCCACAGGATTTGGTGTTCACGATACAAATATCATCTATCTACCCATAATAAATGCAACCATGCATTAAATAGAAATAAAATCTTTCCCTTAAGGGTTACAACATCTGAATAATAATAATACAATCCCAGGTTAACTAACCTTAAAACATCTGTGTGGAATCATAAATAAATAAGTCTTAATAACATCATACTCAAGTCTTAAACATAAATACATCATCTAATAAAAATAACAAGTCTTCATCACTTGCTAACTTTGCCCTTGCCTTTACTAGTGGAAGGTTCATCACTTCTTTCATTCTTAACTGCAATGTTATTATTGAGCAAGAGTGAGCACAAATGCCCACAAGTATAAAAAATGAAATAACAGTATAATAACATGCGAATAAATCAAAGACATCTGAATAAAAGCTCAACTTTTGAATCAAGAGTGAATAACAAGAATCAAAAGAATTCTGAGAGTCATAAGACCTTGAACTATGTCCTAGGTTAACAAGGGTTATACTTGAAACCTTTAACAGTCATAAGACTATGGACCTTCTTCTCGTACTTAGGGGGATCAACCCTTAGTACCATACTGTGCACAATATCTTAACGCTAAAGCGTAAATAATCCCCTATACAGGGTTGTTCATCTCAGTTTGACATTCGAGTCCGCACCAAAGGAAGTTTGGTTTGGATAATTCTTCAAGGGTTCTGAAATTTAGAACGCTCATCAACTATGGACTAGTTGAATCATTAAGGGTTCACTAGTCTAATAAGGTACAACAATAATGATATTCAATTTGAATAATAATAATCTCAAAACGTATACAATAGGATAATTATTGTATAACTGAATCATGCTTTGAAAAGATAATCAATCTTTAATATAACATTTGAACTTAAATAATAGAATTGATAATTTACTCGAGGAAAATAATAAACTTGAACAATAATGACAAGTAAGGTTAGGAAACTTGCTCAAATTTAAGAGTTTAAGTTTAGGAAACTTGCCTCGTGCGTAGATTACACTTTAACTAAGCACGTTCTTTGATTTAAATCCTACATACCATTCACATTTACAATACCAGTTAATTATAACTTAACTAATCAACATAAACCCATTCTCTTTGTCTACTTTGATTATCGACGATACTTAGTCAATTTATCTCATTATTACATAATTTGCACTTCATAAATAATAATCTAATTATGTATTTAATAATTTAAATCACATGTAATTATGTTATTTACATGTTTAAACAACTATTTTTATTATCGCATTATACCTCTAACATGTTTACATGTTCATTACATTAATTCACTAACACATTGTTAGGCTTAAACATTTTTAATATCTCATTTCTGAATTTTCCGGGGAGTGGCGCTGCTGCGCCATGTTTGTACTGGCTCTTGGCGCTGTGGCGCCGTGGCGCTACGGCCTGACACCTGACGCTGTGGTGCGGTAGCGCTGCGGCGCGGAACTTCAGTTCTGGAGTTGGCGCCGCGGCGCGAGACCCCAGAATCTGTTTCCCAGTTCGCGAAGAACACAGAGTTCAGCGAAATCAACACATTTTTAACACTAATTTCACCAAAATTACACATACCCACATGTTATAATTTATACATAAACATAACCCAACCTTTGTAAAGTGATTTTAACCATTTAAAATACCTAATAACATAATTAAATCATGTAAAATTGGAATGCTCTTGATGTTCTTGAAGTTAATGAACAAAATCATAAATTTAACACTACGAATTCGTTATAACACCGAATCCGTTCGTTTAAGGCTTGGTCTCTTCGTATCAACGTGCATAATAATATAGGAGTGTAAAATTTAGGGATAATATACGATCACTACATAAAATTTCACGTATAAGGCCATAAGGCCAAAACCCAAACTTTGTAATTTTGTAGAAATCATATACGCCATGTTTTCATGAATTTGATGTTATGGTTTACAACATATACATAATTAAACACAATTTGATATAACATAACACACATATAACCCATAAACATTACTCCTAAACCAATTATAGAGTTTCACAGAAGACTTAAGCCATGGTTATGGAAAACTTTAAAAGACGTAGAATAAAAATTGGGTTGGATAAAATTACCCAAAGCGTAGATGATTAAGGATGATAATATCTCTCTACTTCAATCACAGTATTCACAATTCTATGAAATTTTCTCTAATTTCTCTTTGGCTTCCTCTCTGAATATTTCTTAGACTTGGGCAAAAATAAAAAAAAGAAAAAGAAGACGTCGTATAAAGATCAGGTAACTGAGCGCAGAGTGGTCAGTTGGCCCAATCATGGGTTAACTGCACCAACTCCTCTTAGGGCCTTGATTGGCTAGCTTCAAAAGACTTAATCTCATTTAATTAAATAAACATTTATCATATAGTTTAATTAATGTCACACTCCTTTATAAAATAAACTCATATCTTATTTAATTTAATATAAAATAAATATAATAATCTATCATAAATTCACATAATCATATAATTAATTTTCTCATTAATTAATAAATGTCATATTATTAATTCTCTAATTAATAATTAAATTAATCTAATAACATCATGCTTAATTAAATATTTTATTTAATTCAATAAGCTCACATAATTACATACTTTGATAATAATATTTCTCTACATTAAATTAATAAATGTAACACATATAATTAAATTAATCTATCACAATTGCATCAAATAATTATTTAATCCAATAATTAAATCATCGAAAAAATATTTATTTAATTCAATAAATATTAAAATTAAATTACAAAATTCTCGTTCGTCACAGGTTATTCCAACAGAATAATAAAGAATGAAATAACAGAAGTTCTCTTCATGAATAAGAAAGAAATAATACTCCCTACCTTAAAAAAATTGGATACTAGAATAGTGAGGTAGCAAACTTCTCTTCTTCTTTCTCTCTATAATTTTTCTCTATAATAAGTGCTCTATAGTTTTAATGAATTGGTGAAAAATAAAGGAAGAATGAGCTTCTATTTATAGAAAAATATAGTTTCGATAATTGCACCTTTTGGGGCTCGAAAAATTACAGTATAATACCTTCCTCTTTTTTTTCATTTTTAATTTAGTCTTGCAAGTATTATCAAACTTGCACCACCTCCCCTAATAGTAAATAATGTGAATTAATAGTATAATCATGTGACCCAATAGTATAATCATGTGAAAAAACTAATTACAGTATAGTACCTCCATCTATACCTCTATTTTTAATTTAGTTATGCAAGTATTATCAGTCTTGCACCAACTCTCCTAATAGTACAAGAATGTGAATTAATAGTACACACATGTGAACAAATAGTTATAATCATGTGAATTAATACCAATTAATTGCTCATTTATCCAGTTAATTACCTGATTGGTCAATATAACCTTCAGACGTCAATTATTACCGAAATAAATGTCGAATTCCACTAACACCAACAATCCCAACACCATGAAACTATCAATCTCATCTTTAATCAACACGAACTTATTCATCATTAATATTATAATTCACAATATTTAACAACCAGGTCGTTCTCAGGAAAGAGGGGGCTTTCCGATAAAGATTTTTCCTTATTGACGCGTAATTAGGTGACCAAACCTCTCATTGACAGAACTTCTAGACATTGTCAATATTGTAAATAATAATATTAATAACTTCGTCGTCTCAATTATTGATTTAATAATATAAAATATTATGCAGATGATACTGTGACAATAATTAAATCAATTATATGAGAGATATGATACAGCAATTACTGTAGCAATAATTGAGTATAACTAAGTGACTTCTCACGTAAGCATCAATAATCAATACCGTGTGCTACTATGCAACCACGCGTATTACTATACTTTTACTACCGGGTAGTTCAACAGTTTTAACTGTAACACTTCGCCGATATTCTTGTAAAAAGATAATTCTGTCGTTTTCTAACTACGACAATACTTCCGTTGTGGGGTCCACCAATGATTTTGTCGTCGTACGAATATTCCCCGATCAATCGAATATTATATAACCATTTGCTTACTTTGCAAAATTTGTAAACATTACCCACAACTATAACATTATATCAAATCCACACTATATTATTCAAAAATATATTTTGAGAAAATTATTCTTTATTTATAAAAGTTGGGGTCTTACATTACCCTTATTTAAAACTTTATTCTATTTAAAGTTTTCTTTCCTTCCCAATGATTCTTATTCAATTTAATGTTATAATCCAAGTAGTAATTGGTTGAATAAGAAATATAATTGGTTGAATTGAATAAGAAACATTGGGAGGGGAATAATTGGTTGAGACAATTAATAAGTGTAATATAGTATTTTCGCTAGGTATTAATTATATTTTTTAATCTATGTGCATTAACCTTAAACGATAATCTTTTAGGAACAGAGGGAGTATTTTTTAGGTTAGAAAGTTTGATGTCTTGTATGCTAGATTCAAATCTATTTTATAAATCTAATACGGTATTTAAGTAGGTTTGTCCTTGCCTAACTATAACACTCTTCTCTCTTCACATTTTTCTTGGTATTCATTCTTAAACACATTAAGTCTAATTTTTAAGGGTCAAATTTACTATCTTTTTTAACTAGTAGTTACTTATTAGTTGGGTCAATGAATGTTTTCTTATGTGCTTACTTATCTTGTATAAGTCTTATATGTTGTTCGTCGCTAAAAGTTAAGACGATGGTTATATATATAGTGACGAACCGAATCGTCGCTAAAAGAAGGTATGCAAGGTATGTTAGATAAGGAATAAGTTTAAGATCCGGACCGTGTCTACTATATAATGATATAAAGACCAACTATTTTCGTTGTCTTCATATGCTAGATTAGGACCATCATCAATACCAAAATATAATTTAATAAATACATAGTCATTTTAGTGGTCTTGCATTAATTCAGCAGTCTAAGTTTGATTACTCAGTAGCCTGAAAGGCTTTTTTTATTTCCTTTATTTTTCTTGTCATAAATTTTGATATTCTCAAAAGTTGACTCAACAACTCAAAAGTAAGGGGGTTTTCACAAAATTTTAGAACACATTTACTATTAAAGATACAATGTATCATTTGTCACTAAAAATTGGACAAAAATATTAATATATCAATTAATGATTGATATACATTTGACCCGTAGTATTTTGCATTAGTTTTCATGATTTATGAATCTAATTAGTATAAGTTATCTCATTCAACTTACTCTAATTCATTATAAATATGATTATCTACACACCAAATTACACAAAAGTACTGCAAGTTTAATATGGATCAACAACATGTTTTCTTGAATCATCTATATTTAGGAAAAAATGATTTCACTATCAAAATCAAAATCACTAGAATTTAGAATGGGATAAATACACCAGCAAACAATATTGTCAACACAAATATTATCCTATTAAATGAAGATGCACATATATATTTTTAATCTATTAATCAATGGTTTAAAATGGCATATTATAATAACTTCATTTTAAATTAAATAAATAAATTATTATTATTATAAATATTGTCGTCCAAATATATCAAATTTAAAACTTACAAATAAGTTGTTTATAAACTTACCCATACAAAGTAGGGGTTATAAAGCTTGTTTTGAAAATACAACAAAATGTAATTTGAATTATGCGTTAAGAGTAAAAAAATTAAAAATTAATTTAACTTCAATTATTCATTCAAGTGCGTTTTCTACCAATTCTACCAACTAAACATATCAATTTTATATTGACCAATCTCCAATTTGTATCATAAAACTTTAAAATTGATTTGTACCCTAAATTTTATTTTGAATTAAATATATCTTAAACTTTGAGTTTTAAAACAATTTTTACCCCCACACCTTCTACATCAAAATAATTTGCACCCTATACTTCAGTGCAGATTTTGGATGGTGCAAATTGTTTTAAAGCTCAAAATTTAGGGTGAATTTAATTTAAAATAAAATTTAGGGTGCAAATCGATTTTAGGATTAAAGTTTACGGTTTAGTTTAAAATTTAATCCTCTATATTTTTGGACGAAAGTAATACTAGTAAAAATCAATACATCCGCAACCAAACACCTCCTTTTATAAGAATCCGAATCTTTACCTCGAAAGGAAAATTGGTACTCATCAGTTCCACTCCATTAGACAAGAAGAAGAACACCATTGTTGACCTTCTCAGTTCTCACGCGCACACACATATATACAAGCTCAATAATCGCTCTCTTAGATCTCTCTTTTTCTCCCTCTCTATATTTATCTCAAAACAATCCAATAATGGCAGCAACTCTTTTCTCCATATTCCGATAGCTTTACCGTTGTCGGAATCTCCGTCTGCACAGCGGTAGTCTGCGAAGCAATTTCATGGCTATTAATCTACCGGACCAATTCCTACAAATCCCTCAAATCCACCATTGACAAAGCCTCCAAGAAACTTGAAACCATGAAAACAGATCCAAACGCCGCCCCCAAAATCTCCCTAAAAAAATCCAAAACCAAGAAAATTGACCGCGTTGAAACCAGTCTCAAGGAATCCAGCCGTGATCTGTCTCTATTTAAGTTCAAATCTGGGGCCGTTGTTGCCCTAGTTCTGTTTGTGGTATTTGGGTTTCTCAATAATTTGTTTGAGGGCAAAGCTGTGGCGAAATTGCCCTTTGTGCCGATCCGAATTGTGCAGAAAATGAGCCACAGAGGGTTGCAGGGAGACGATCCAACGGATTATTCGATGGCGTTTTTGTACTTTTTGTGTTCGATTAGTATTCGCACCAATTTGCAGAAGTTTTTAGGGTTTTCACCGCCTCGTGGGGCTGCTGGAGCTGGGCTTTTCCCAATGCCTGATGCCAAGACCAATTGATCGAGTGAGTGTTTGAATTGAGTTTGTTTTGTTGTTATTTATTTATTATTATTAGGTTTTTGTTATTTGAGACCTCAAGGAACAAAATATCGTAATTTTTAATTAGGCTATAATTTTGGAATTTTACAATAACACCTTGGAATAGTTTAAATTGAATTCCAAATGTAGTTTATGGAACTATTGATATTTACTAGTTGAATTGAGTGGATGCTACATGAGTATTTGATGGGTCGGAAGCTTATGTCATTTTTTGTTTCCTTATCTTTTATCACTGTTATTGTACTGGTTAGTAGTTGGATTAAAACTAATCAGAATGTACTGTACCCAATGATCTGGCTTGTGATTTCTTCAAGTATTGATGTAGTTATGAATGGGTGCTTCGGGGAAAAGACATTAGCTTGTAAATATAGTTTTCAGTTGTTGGAATATTAGGTTAGTCTTTACCAATACGTATCAAATCACTAAGTGCTTGTTTGGGTAGAGGGCGTTTGGTGCCTTAGGTTCGGTTCAAATGCACTCTAAAATCTTGTTTACCTGAAAACAACTTTTTTTAATTGCAGCCACCTTAGGAATTGTTGATTGGCACACTATGAAGTATGAACCATTATTGGAAAGAACATCTCTTGATATAGGTGTGTGTATATATATATTATATATATATATAAGGGAGTGATCCATAGTCAAAGTTGAATGAGAGCCTCATCCATTCACCGCAGATCTCACCATTCATTTTTGTAATCCAAACTTTGTAATTATTTCATCCGCGTAACAGTTATGCTAATGGTGGACCCTATCTGCACAACAGTTGCGCGGATGGGATATCCCATTCTCACAATAATTGTGCGGTTGGGATATAATTTTTGGGTTCCCATCTGCATAATGGTGCGGACGAGGTAAATTTTAGGTCATTTGATCTTTTTTTAAACGGTTAGAGATGAGTTGTATAACAAGGGCTCCTATCCAATTTTGGACATGGATCATTATCCATATATGTATATATGTATAAAGTGTATATGAATTTTTCTCTTCTTTTTACATTGTTGTGATATATAATATTTCTAATTATATTATTAGTTTGCTAGCTGAAGCAAGACGTGTCAACGAGATTTGGTTGGAGCAATATAAAAAGCTTTGGAAGCCTATGAAACTAAAATTTTAGAAGTTGTATTTCTGTAATTTACTTTATTAATAATTTTAGTAGTTATTTATTTGAAGTCAATTTGAGTTAGAAAAGTTGGTTAAAAATATTATAAATAGGGATGTACTCTATTAGTTTGATACATTGCATTATAAGTATTAATTGAGATCGAGAATAAATGAGTGTTGTGTGAGATGAACTTGTGTCCCCAAAACCCATAGTCCCCATTATTTGGTACTAAAGTCCGGTTCCTAAACACCTTCAGCCGCCAAACTCTAACCCTAAAACTTGCCACTGCCTCTGCCTCTGCCTCTGCCTCTGCCTCTGCCTCATCTCTAGATCATCTACCCCAAAATTATTGTCAAACCATCATTGCCTAGCCATAAACACCAAACCCCAATTTTTTAGCCAACTGCTAAGCACAACCTTAAATCAAAACAAATCCTAACCTAGTCCTAACCATCACAACCCACCACAACAGCCATTTCCAAAGAAAAGGGAAGAAGAGAGCACTGGAGAATAGCTGTTGCAACACATCAACCTTCGGACAAACACAGTCGTAGCCTGCCATCCAAAGGAAATAACCTATCGTAAATCCCGGTCGTCGATTGTCAGAACACGACTAGGAGAAGAAAATAAGTGATGTAGGACAATTTGTGAATTGAATTTTGTTATTGATTGATGATTGATAGATAAATAGAACTAGGGTCTAAGCTCTGCGCTTAAATTCTAATGTTTAGGGTTTCAACTCGGCGTCTAACTCTAGATAGATATCTCTACGATATAAAGAAAATAATAATAATCTCAATAAAATCAGAATGTACTCCATGTAAAGATTACATCGGTATTTAAACAAAAAACAACCCTAAATTAGACTTGGAGATCAATAAAATAATAAAAGACAAAAATACTCCTAAATTAATTAAAACAAGCCCATAATAAAGAAATAACCAAAATAAATAAATAAGAAAACTAAATCATTGATCCCCATCATTTCTCCCTGGCTGGGAAAAATTCGGATCAATACGATGAAACTCGTCCCTACCAATTCACATACAATCACGGTTAGGCTTGTCGCGCCACTTAACCAAAAATTGACGATATCCCCCGCGCCTAGTCGATACAAACTTCTCATCCAATACATCTTCGATACCATCTAATGTAGACTGCGAAGAAATAAGGTGTAGGTGGAATAGGTAAAGAGGAGGAACAAATACATGCTAACAAGGTTAGTATATGAAGAAATAGGTGATGGGGTCGACGGACTAAAAGGTCCATGATATGCAGTAAGATCGACAACATTAAATACATGACCAATTTAATACAGGTACATTATGCAGGACAAATCTAGGGTGAATAATTAATAGAAAATAAACTAGAATTTAAACTCCATGTTTAAACCATTAGGATATTTCAAGCGTATCAACTCCACATATCAACACCAAAATGGATAAATACCTCCACGTTAGGATACCTCTACGGTATGAATAAAATAATCAATTTAAATATCAATATTATGTAGTCTACAAGACTTGTGAGGATTACATCACTATTTAAAGAGAGTCAAACCCTAATATTACTTGAGGAATAATAAAATATTAAACAACTAAAATACCCTTATTAATAATTCTTAATAACTAATTAATGTCCTAAATCACCACTAATGAATAAAATACATAAATCACATCAACTACTTTTATATTAAACATAATAAAAACTCCAAATAATAAATATAAAAAATCTCTTCTTTGTTCTTGACCCATCAAGAAGATTTGTGCCACCGCTGTTTTTTTCCCCAAACCCAGCTTAACGTCGAATGACAACCAAACAGATCCATAGGTAAGTGATGTAGGACAAGATTGAAGAACAATTGTTGAAAATAATTGTGAAACAAAGGAAAATTAACTAGGGTGAGGCTTGGCACCTCACTACCCGATGATCTTTTACTTGGTTGATGCTCCGTATACCATTATCCTAGGGGTTTTCAGTTGTAGAAGAGAGAAAAATAGCTCATAGCTTCATTCAATAATCAATACTTTAATAATCTATTCTGTAATTAATTTGTGGGGATTACATTGATATTTACAGATACTCAAAATCCTAATATTACTTGGAAAACAATAAAATAACAAATGACTAAAATAATCCGAATCAATATTAAATGTCCTAAATCCTCACTAATAAATACATAAATAATTACATCAATTTTCTCCAAATTAAACATATCAAGACTTTCATGAAATAAATAATAATTATAAAAATTCTTGATTCTTGTCTTGTCGTCCAATTCAGTAAGCATCCATAGCTCCTAAGTTTTATATATTTAGTCCATGTTAATTATTTTCTATCAGTTAAGCCCTTAGTCTGCCAAAAAAAAGGGTAGTGGGAAAAAGATCTCATTTTATTTGCAGGAATCATGTAAATGTTAGTGAAGTCAATGCACAAGTTGATGGAATGCTTATATGCTACAATAAGATGAGCATCTTAAAAGAATTGAAGATTCTGTCACAATGCTAGCAAAAAATGTTCAAGCATTCATTACAACACTTTTAGCAAAAGTTGATGTACGAGCGCACAAATAAAGGAAAAGAAGATGCTCATAAACAATTGGAAGGTCAACCTCCTAATAATATGGTGCCTCTACAGTAACATCGTCCTAATCCATAAATTAGTGATGTTGGAGATTTAATGGCGATCATGGCCCTGATGCATTCTTTAATTTGGTTCACTTTTTTCGTTGGTATGAGCTAATTAATGAGAGAACTTTTATTTCCTGAAGCGAAATTAATAGGAGTGGCTCGAATTTAGTGGGATCGACATCATCAAATTTCATATGCAGCTGCAAAAAGATAGGAAGACATGAAAGCTGCAATGACCATATGTTTTGTGCAAACATGAAGCATATCTTAAGTTCATTGAGTTGGTGCAAGGAATTAAATATATAGCATTCTATAATCTGGCTACACGGTCCGAGTTTCTATGGTTAAAGAAGTGTTAATATTCATGAATATGAATCCAGAGATTGCAGGTCAGGCAAACATTTGCTCTTGGATGATGCAATTGAAATTGTCTCTCAATTAGAGGATAATTTGAAGGGGACAACTTCTATTAGGCCTTAAATGGCAACCCAGACTAGAAGTGAATGTACTTTTGTGGATTCTATTAGAAACAGATCGATTAAGAAATCATCAGAAAGCCCTTTAGTTACTAGCAGGTCCAATCGCACTCACTCCAGGTTCCTCTCATGCTAGTAGCCAACATCTAGGTGTTATAATTGTCATGGTTTTAGGTACATATCTTTTGACTATCCTTCTCGTGGATGAATTTTTCCTCTTCCTCCCTTTAGGCAGGTTGTTATAGTTAAGGCTGTAAACGAGCCAACACAGTTCGGGCTCAATTCGGGCTTGACTCGAAAAAATACGAGCGAGACTCGGATTCGTTAATAATATGATCCAAATCTGAGCATTAAAAATAGTTCGAATAAAAATATGAGTAGAATCTGAGCAAGGTTATACTCGACTCGTTTAATATTCAAACTACTCGAATTCTTGATTGTGATTCGATACATACTCGGTTAATACATATTCGATTAGATGTTCGATACATTCTCTTATAATATATACAAATTTAAATCAAATTAGGAAAATTAGTTATTATTTTGTTTTGTTTTTAATTTTAATTGTGATTTTATATTTGTAAAGTGTAATAATAAATATATTTTCTCATTTCTAAGTAAAATAACAAATTCAATTTATAATTATATTTATTATAAAACTAGTTATTATGTGGAGATTCGAATTCGAGTTTAAATTTGAAGCTTGTGAGTAGTTTGAATAAATATTCGAGTCGAGTCGGATCGAATTCGAGTAATAAATATTCAAGTCGAGTCGAATTTGAGTAAGATTTTTCAAATATAATTCGAATTCGAGCCGAATTCGAGTACGAATTTATCATTTCGAGTCGAATTCGAGTAGCTATCTGTTCGCTCCGGTTCGACTCGTTTACACCCTTAGTTATAGTTGAAAAGGAACATGGGAAAACCGATTTGGACGAAGAAGTATGCAATCCTACAGATGTTGAATATGTGCCCGATGAATAGAATTTGGATACTAATGCTCATTTGGACTAATGTCTAGGTGTTCTTCGACCTTTACATATTACTTAAAAATGGAAGGATGATTCTAAAATTCATCGCGAGCATATTTTACAAGGGTCAAATGTCCAGGATAAGTATGCTTTCTTGTGATGGATATTGGATGCTGCTCTGATATTACTTATGAGTATGCCGCTAAGAAAATTGGATTAGAGGTGGAGACCCTTCTGGAGCTATGTTGCATGGATTACTAATACAAAGGATTACCAGATATGTTTGGTCACATTTTCCATTGGTAAGTTTCGAGATACTGTTATTTGTGATGTTTTGCCCTTTAGTATTTGCCACATTATCTTAGGACGCATATGGTTATGGAATAGTCACGTACATCATGATACCAGTGCTAATACTTTGATTATTAAATGTAACACCAAATACACTCTTACTTGTGTTATTGACATGCCAATTTTAAAGATCGTGAAGAATTGGTAGGTGATCAGACATGAATCATCGTGTTTATGCGGAGTTGTTTTCAACGAAGGAGAACTGATGCATAACAAGAGATTATTTTTAGTTTTGCCTTGGCCATATTATTCCCTTTCTCGTTGAGTACCACTCTTTGTTCAGTTGTTTTGTGTCTAACCCAAAAACTTAATATCGCTTCTAGGAATAGAGATAAAGCCTTATATATCACTATTGATAGTAGCGATATATCGCCACTGGTAGTAGGGATATCACTTTGTTGCATTTGAATTCTTTTTTCCTCCGGTGTCGCAGCACTAATCCCAAATTTTAAACATCCCAAATCGAAGAGGATGAGAGGGTGATAGTAATAGTCCCTAAATGCCCTAATTATTTTAAGAGGCAAGAGAGGCTGCCTGTGGAATTAGAGAAGAGGCAAGAGTGCAGAGGTCAGAGGGCTGAGGGCATAGGCGAAAGGTCTCTGTAACACCCCTTTTTCAAAGGGAAAGGGATGTCACGCACAAACATAATAAATACAAACATCTAATAAACCTCAAAATATCTCCAATGAAATTGAACACCAATTGTCACATACTCCAATTTAAATAGAAGGAACTCCACATTTACATAGTCTCTACTTTTAAAAATAAATGCCAAAATGGCTCAAACACTCGTCTACAAAATATAAGGAAAACCAAGTCTAATAATAATCTAAAAAGCTAATCTACTAATTTGGATCAAAGGTAGCTCTCATGTCACAAATCTTGATTACCCCTGATTACCTGCAAAAAAAAAAACACATCGTGAGCCAATTGCCCAGAACGAATATAAAGATGAACAAATATATCACAATATATAATGCATCTAAAAGAGTCGAATGAATGAACACATGTGAATTACAAATGAATTACGAATATATCAGAATTAGTGAGACCATTTACAAATGATTAATACTATCAAACAAATAATTATAGCCAAAAGAATCCTAAACAAATAAGGCTGAATCAAATGGTTGTAAGGTGACAATTTCATACTGAGCTTAAATACAAATAGCCAAAGGCTAACAAAATATCGCTATCATGATGTATACAAATCAAATCGGATAGTACGCACGACAAATAAATCACTAATCCGCTAAACAAATCAAATCAAATACTGAATCAACTTATACGTATCATGAACAAACAAATCAAATGGCCAAAGCTCACACTAGAGCAACACAAAACAAAAGGATACGCCATGTACTGATCATACCGCCACGAAAAGTGTCATGTCTTTGTGTCAAGAGGACATGTCTGTGATACCCCCACAGGTGGTTAGCTCAAGTATACCCAAAGAATCAAACTACAAAATGTAAGCCAAAAGGGGGTTCAAATCACAAGGCTTACATGACAATCTTCAAATGATATAAAATTATTTCAAATACGAACATACCTTACCATCACAAGATACCAACGATCAAGATAACTCCGAATGTGAATGAAAAATATACGAAGAAGGATACAAACCAGATAAAGTTCAAAGAATACAAATACGAGTTTTAATATCAACGTCAAAACGAAACTATCACAATAAATTTGACAAATAATAATCATGAGAGGCAATACCAAATTTCTAAACGAGTAACAAAACAAACAAATTAAAATTAAAAGAATCTCGCTGAAAAAGTACGGAATCCGTACTTGGAACAAGCAATGTAATACCCAAATATTTATATTCCAAATTCGACTCGTTTAAACTCCCTTCTTTCAAACTAATTAAACAAGATAATAAAAGTGCAAGTACAATTACAAAATATTGCACTCATTTTTAACAGGTTTTATAATCTTATTTTATAATGATTATATTTATTATAATATTATGCAATTTTTTAAAACAATATGACCTTTAATGAAATTTCCCAATCATGTCTATTTGTTATTATTTATTTTTATTTTGGTGAACCATGTTATAACCCCATTTATTAAATTACTCTACTTTATTTTTAAATAATTTAAAACATATACCCATCAAGATCTATATTTCCAAGATATTTACAAAGGCTAATGTATGCTTGTTGTATAGTATCAGAACTAGAATTTGAATTTTAAATAATAATAATAATAATAATAATAATATATTTATTCATATGACTTCTTGACTATTATAGCCTTTCTATTTTTATACTATAATAACATACTGATATACTAATAACATTAATTAATATAATCTTCCCCTGCCAAACGTTAAATTCATCCACCCCCATAAATATATATTTTATTATTTAAATATACATTAAGGCTTATAGTTCACTGCCCCAATTTTTGTTTACAGGCTATTGACTTTACCCATTCCATTAGGTAGATTCTGAAGTTACTTTTCATTTTATGCTTAATTCTTACGGGAGGAACAATATTGCTTTATAATTTATAAACTTCATTTTCGTCCTTCATATCTAACTGTACCTTTTTCCCTTCTGAAAGTTAAAGAGATATAAATTACTCTTTTCTTAATTACAGGACCCAACTTTCCCCTCCAAGATTTCCTTCACGATCGATCACATACACTCCGCCCCGCCATCCACTTCTTCCTCTTCTTCTTTCAGTTTGTATCAAACTAACGCTTTAGTTTAGGTTTTACCTCTTTATTACTATATCATATTATTTCTCTTAATTTTAATAGGATTTAAATTTACATAAATATAATTCAAACCCAATTAATTTATAATAGTCCATACAAATTAACTGACTAGTTTGACCCAAATAAAATAAAAGAAAAGCCCAAATAATATATTTTTAAAATATATATTTATTTATTTTTACTGGGTATTACATTTAAGGTCTAGGTTAATTTTGAGGTGACTGGTGAGTTTGTAAAAGTAATGTAGGAGTTTGATTTTTGTTTAATGTGTTAGATTTCATATTGCTTGAAATCAGGAAGTTTCGTAAATAAGATGGAGTCAAGGGCTTGTCCACCAAGGTTAAAGTCAACTGATTACCTCCATAGTTGTTACGGCGCCACGGCGAGTCATGGCGGTAGCCGACTGCCTGGACGCCTAGGCGACAAGGCGACTGCCATGGCGTCCGTAAGGCGACAAGTCGTTTATAATGTGCAATTTATATATTATTTATTTTACTTAACAAGTATATTGGCAATAAAATTTTATATATATTAAAACTTAAAACATAACATTATGGAATAACATTAAAGGCATAATTATGTAAATACTTAGCAATATCAATCCAAAAACAACACACTTGATATTAAAAATTATTAAAAGAAATTAAGAATTCAACAAACACCACATAGAAAATAAAGTTGCAACCAACCATCACAAATATATAGTCTAATAACTAATAAAATACCACCATAGCAAGTCAAAATAATGTTTAGACTCTCTACACTAGTCTAGAAACATCATTCAATCAAAATCATCATAGAAAAGGTCATCTTCATCTCTTCCACGAGAACTACTCTCATTCAAAGGCGTAGGTGGTGGTCTTTCTCCAAAATCATCCTCCACATCATCATCATTTGGAATTCTCTCTTCTTCATCAACTTCATTATCGGAGTCGGAATCCATCAACTTTGATTCCCTTGAAGTTGAACCACCACCACGTCGAGAGTATGTCATTAGATTATTACTAGTATTAGCACGAGCACTCCTTGAAAGATTGCGACCTTCAAGCGTGTTGGATGCACTGGTTGCTCGATCCACATCATTCCATGTAAGATCCCCCCCAGGATGAACAACGTCGGCATCATTATCGATCCATTCATTACCCCAGTCAAAGTCATCAATGACTAATGGATCAAAATTATTGCCAAGTTCACGCCTCTTTTGGAACCTTGAGTCGATCTTTCGATTGTATTGGACATACACCAAGTCACTCAATCGTTTATGTTCCAATCTATTCCTCTTCGTATGAATCTAAAATAAATAGAACAAAAAATAATAATATTAATGATAAAATTTTAATAATAGTGAATGATTTATTACTTTTGAAATTTGAACTAACAATAGAAAGTACTTACAAACTCAAATGTACTCCAATTGTGCTCGCAACCGGAAGAAGAAGAACAGAGGCCTAGAATTCTTTTTGCAAATGAGGATAGCTCGATAGCCCGCGCTCCAAAAGCATTCCACCAATCAACTAGCAAACATTTAAAAGAAATATAAATATTTTTAAAGGGAGGAAAGGAAGAATGTATATAAATTATAATCATAATTTAGCTTTTATATATTTATATATATTTGAATATACATACGAGGATTCTTTATTTTCCGTTGCCTAATCACCATTTCTCTTGCAAAAGTATCTCGAGAAGCATCATAGTTGTCGGCTAGATTGCTTATCTTGTCTAGCAAATCTAACTCGGGCACCATCTTTGCAAGAACATCATTGAAGTCATCTCGTAAAGCATTAGCAAACAACCGACGTTCCTCTTTGATATCAAAGTACTTGCCCAGATTGAGAAACAACGCAGCCCCATATAATTTTTGCTCCATTTGATTTTCCCATCGCCGCTCAACAATTTCAATCACCTTCTTATACAGTCTTTGTTTGTTATCAAATGCATCTTTGATTTTTTTCTTCGCGCATTCCATCGCAGCAATAACTTCCGGCATAGCAGGCTTCTCATCACTATCAACAATCCTCAAGACTATAAGAAGTGGTTGTGACGCCCTAATGCAATCCTCAACAGTATGCCAAAATGTTGTTGAAATAACAGTATCACATACTTTCTTCCCCGCTTCAGTAGCCGACAACTTTGATTTTGACCAATCCTCGCTGATGAACAAATGCCTCAATGCATCTTTATTCTTGTACAAACTCTGCAAGGTGAGGAAAGCTGTAGCAAATCTAGTAACTGCGGGTCTCACAAGATCCCTCCCATTCGTTCTCCCTCTTCGCACTAAGAAGACGACCATGTCTATAAATAAAAATTGTAATTCTCCTTGCATTTGTGATTGTGGGCTGGAATTGCTTCAACTTGCTTATGTCCTCTAACATAAGGTCAAGGCAGTGAGCGGCACAAGGTGTCCAAAACAGTCTAGGTCTCCTCTCCATTAGTATATTTCCCGCTGCCTTGTAATTAGAGGCATTGTCTGTGACCACCTGAACAACATACTCGGGGCCAATTTCCTCGATCTTGCTATCAAGTAGATTTGCCAACATTGTGGCATCTTGAGACTGACTGGAGGCATCAACAGAACCCATGAAATAAGTCCCCTCTGGACTATTAATAAGAAAATTCAATAAGCGTCTTCCCCTCTTATCTGTCCAACCATCCGACATGAGTGAGCAGCCGTATTTCTTCCAAGCAACTTCATGTTTTTTCTTTAAGTCATCGGTTTTCTTCTTTGTCTTCTCAAGTAAAGGAACCCTCAACTCGTGATATGTTGGAGGCTTGAAACCCGACCCATATTGCCCTATGGACTTGACCATTACTTCAAATCTCCTTGAATTTGCAGCATTGAATGGTATGCCACATTCGTAGAAAAAATCGGCAACGTGCATTTGGACTCTCTCCTTTTCCTCCGGTGTCCTCAACTGACTTTCAATACTCGTTTGGCTCAAACGCTTGCTATGTCTCTCCTCTATAACTTCTTCGAGAGTCTTCCTTAGAAGTGCTTCAACCGTCTTAGCTTTTGGTTGTGGAACTTGGAATTGAAATACAGTATTCTTCCTTTTAGAAGCTGTCCCAGAACTTGGGATAGTGTTAGAAGAAGTATTGGAAGCCATGCTTGGACGAGCAGATGATTGTTCTTCTTGCACTTCTACTACATCATCATCATCATCCAGCTCAAGTGGCTTGTTCCTCTTTCTACTATTCAAAGCCGCTTGCATTTCCCTTATAATTTCTGTTGTTGTTTTGGGACACTTAGCTACATCTCCATAATTTCCGGCTAGATGTTGTTTGAGCCTTTTGATGCCCGAATGACATTTCTTCCCACAAAGTGTACATTGCACGACATCCTTATTATTTAAATCCGGCCAATATCCATATTTTCAACCCGGATCGTTCGATTTAGCTTTTCTTTTAGGGTCCTTCGTTATATCATAATTGTCGGCCCCCGAACTTTCCGCCATTTTACTATCTACACAATACAATCAAATAAAAAATTTTTAAGACAAACATATAATATAATATAAAATTCAAGAAGAATTCACAATCTCATAATGCACCCAAAATAATAGTAGTAATAAGTAATAACTAATAATAGTTCAAAATAATAGTAGTTAAGGTCAAAATTATTACTAACAGTTATGCATTATAATTAATAGTAGTACTAATTTACATATAGTTTATAGCAATAAGTCAGTAACTACTAACATGCATTATAATTCATATGTACTTGCTAAAACTAAAATGAATGATTAGAAAGAAGAAAAAAACCAAACAAGTATACAGTTGAAGAATTGAAGTATCCAGCCAAACAAGTATATCTAATATTCTAATTATATATATATATATGTAATATTATAATTATATATATATATAAATATATATTATAATTATACATATATAAATATATAATACTGATTTAAAAAAAATGATAACTGATAAGGTAAAAAAAAAAGCCAAGCAGGTATCAACTATCAAGGCAGTACAGTACAGGCAGGAGGCTTAAAAAAAGAGGAATTGCGTATCAGCTATCAAGTAGAAAAGAGGAAAAGAGGAAAAGAGGAAAAGAGGAAGAGGAAAAGGGGAAAAGGGGAAGAGGAAAGCCATACCTGCCGACCGCCGTGCGTTACTTCTCGCCTCTCGGTCACGCGGCTCTCACCTCTCGGTCTCGCGGCTCTCGCGGCTCTCGCGGCTCTCGCCTCTGTCTGTCTGTTAGTCTCGCCTCTCCTCTCGGTCAGTCTCTCTCTGTTTCTTCTTCGCTGTCGCCTCTCGTCTCTCGCCTCTGTCAGTAGCTCTCGCCTCTCGTCTCTGTCTGAGTTCAGTCGATCGATCGAGTTGTAGGGTTAGTTTATATTTTTTATCTTCATGCGACATCGTTTCTTAAAAAACGCAGTTCATTTTTTTTGTCTGAGCCCAAGTTGATCGATCAACAGATTAGGCGTCCTAGTCGTCGCCGAACTGTCCAAGTCGACGCCTTTTTTGTCTAGGCGCTCGCCTTTCCGTCAACGTCCAAGTCGTTCTCCCGCCTTGTCTCTTCTGTACCGACTTGCCAACTAGGCGTCGCCTAGGCGACGACTTAACAACTATGATTACCTCGAAACAAGATTAGCACCAAGTCTCTTCCTAAGATTTCACTGTTACAAATTAATATATGGAAAAAAATCTAAGATCTAAATGAACATTCAATTAGCTAACTGGGTATGAATACAAATGGCAAATAACTAATAAAGACATTGAATTCAAAGATCTAAAGAAGGAAAATATAATGGTTCCTTTGAAAAATGTTGATCAGAACCAAATGAGAAATTTCTTGGAGAACAACTAATTAGAAAATGCAGCCCAAAGAATAGAAAATTCCTGCAATCATCAAAGCAATGAACTCCAAAACTGGAATCTGCCCGTTGGAAGAGATGGGATTGATGAATCAAGAGGCTGCCTGCGACACTATGTAAAAGCCTTTGTTGCGACATTGGAGGAATACAAAATTCAAATGGAACAAAGTCGCTACTACCAGTGGCAATATTAGGGTGCAATAATTAACATTTTAATTAGTTTAATTAGGGAATACCGCTACTTGGACTAGCAGAATTCTTATGAAATTAGGGCTAGCGATAGTGATATACAAGGCTTATCGATATTAAGTTTTTGGGTTAGACACAAAATAATTGAACAAAGTAGCTATATTTAATCGGAATCTCTACCTGTACTTGAGAGGAGCAAGGTTTCTGTTTGGTTCATAACTTCACCCCTCTGGTCTTTCCAGTTCCATTTTCATTTTGCACATTGCTAATTTTTGTAGAAAAAAACAAAGGAACAATTTAATTAAACAATAATTCTTATATTTGAGAACTTGAAAGTTGAATGATTCATTACAAATCTTTTGATTTGCATAGATTTTGATTCTGTTGACATTCATATTGGACAGAAGCCTTTTTCTAGAGCTGGTAGTGCTACTGAACTGCCAGTTCTATCAACTATATTATTTCGCTTGAGAATGTCAAGTCTGTTCTAGTGAGAATATATCTTCAACATCGATAAGTTGGTTTTTGGTTAGTCTTATATTTAGCAACCACTTCTTATGTGTAGCCTTTACCTGTACCCATTTCATACTGTATAGAACACAGTTAACTTTACACAATCTTTCAGGATCCATGGAACAATTTGAAAATCTTCTAGAAATTATCACCATGCAACTTACATTTGTATAATGCTTTTGCTTGATTGGCAATTCGGCACTCAGGTTTATACTTTGCTTCTTGTTTAGGGCTGGTTTCTTGGGAACATCCAGTTTTTGTTGTTTAGAAGCTGCAAAGGATTGGGGGTCTGTTCCAAGTTTTTGATTTTAGAATCACTGAGCATTTGTATACTACGCACTCCTGTAAGATATTGTCGGAGTTGAGTTCATCACATGTGGACGCAGTTTACGCTAGTGGGACATAAATATCTCCAGTTTTGCTTTGAATGAACACAACAGAATTTCTGTCCGAGTAGCAATGAGAAGAATGCTTGCATTATTTTCTACTTATAGTAGTGTTTTTTTGTGCACTTATCCACTTTTGTTCGAGTATTAAACAATTCTAAGCAAGCAGGTAGATGAGTTGTGCCCAAAATATACATTTTTTTTGCCCCTCATGACACGACGATGTCCTGAATTTTATGGTTTTCGTGCATTACGTTAGTTAAGTATGCTTGCTTTTCTTTTGGGATAAGAAGTTAATGTGTATCAAGCTCATTTTGTTGCTGCATGTAAAGTAATTTGCAAGACGGATCAAGTAGAATGCAACTTCAATGTTTGTATGATATTGGTTTATTGAAATGAAGTTCATTTCTAGGTTTTTGTGAGAACATACGGGAATTTCTGTCCTGGTGAGGCGATGCCTTTGCCCTCTTCTTATTGTGGGGTGAAGAATCATATATTTGTTCTTATCATTCCTTACAAGTTATAATATTCTTCCACAATTTCAAAATAAATAATAAGTTTATTTTTTAAAAGAAATTATATTTGTTGCAATGGTTATTCTTTGTCCCATCAGCCCTCCATTTTTGTCTTAAACAGTGAGAATTATGAGTTCGGAAAAGAGAGCTGACACCAACAGAAAGGAATGGAAATTTGAAAAAGAAAAGCCCTTGAAATAATTTACTGTTCAAATTTGATAGTACTATAGTGGTAGTCGTAAGGGTGATATTTAATCTCTTGCATTTTATTTCACTACTATTATTCAAGTACACAAGCATAATTATATCCAATTCAAACTTGTGCCGCATAATTTCAGATTTAAAAAAAACTTGTCGGACATTTATTTCCATACCAACTTAGAGTAATAAAAAAGTTGAGCATGAGTCCTTTTTAGTAGGAAAAGTAACAAATCTACAGGAGATGCTTAACCTTTCCACAGGGGTTGGGGAAGGGGGAACTAACAAAGAAAAGGGTCAAAAGAATGAATATAACTGATGGCAAAAGCAATTACCTTGTGGATCTACACTTGAAAACAATCGAAGTAACATCATACATTTTGAGATACACAACTACATCACTAGTGAGTGAACAGGTAATGCTTACAATCGCTTTCAAGATTGATGTACCCTAAATAGAAAAAAAAACGTGAACTGTACAATAATTGACATCCTCGAGGACAATCTGGAAAGCCCCTGCCCTCAAAATCCAACCCAACCCAACTCCATGTGCAACACGCAACAAACACAATTTCTCGGTATTCTATTTACAAACTTCTTATTGAAAGCTCTTTGTTTGCATTGTACTATTCCAAATCTCAAAACCATCGATATTCGGGCTTTCTTTAGTTGAATCAGAAACATCGGTTTCAGCTCCTTGAGATTTCTTCAGCTTTGCCACAAGAACCCACATGTTGGCAAGTTCATTTTCAAGATACGCCTCTCTTTGTTTGGATTCCTCCACTCTCCTTTGAAGTTCAGCCTCTCTTTGATCCTTTTCTGCAAGAGCAGCTTCATACGAATGCTCCCTCTCCCGACTCAAGGCCAGTTCTCTCTTGATATCTGGGTTTAACATGCCTTGGTCATGTCGTTTGATATATCCATCCCTTCGGCCGTTTCTGTTGGCAGCACCCGTTCTTCGCTATGTTGGGGAATTCTTTTGTGCGGCCAGCTCTGCAGCTAGTCGCTCGTTATGGTTCATGAGCTTTGCAACTTCTTCTGATAGTGCCTTCAACTCAACTGCAGCAGCAGAGGCTAATCCTTTGGCATATGAACTCTCTTCTGCAAGTTTCTGGTTACGTAGTTCTAGCTTCTATTTTGACTCGGTTAGCTCAGTCACTTTCTCTATAAGTTCTTTAATCTCCATCTAGATCCAGGGTAATAGCAAGAATTCAGACAATATAGCCTTGAAATGAAATTATCCAACTTTAACTGAAATTATGATGACACTACAAGCATAAGAAATTTGCTGTTTTCCAGCCTACGAGACCATGCCTCTTTAATTCTGTTTACCAGTATTTAAATGAAATAAGCCAAACTTAAAGGAAATTACAATGAATTAAAAGCATTAAGAAACTTGCTGCTTTTCAGTCTACAAGATTTTGCCTCTGTAACTCTTATTTATAAAGTTCCAGTCATGTTTCCATCAATAATTAAATAGTTATTTCAAAAAAACAGAAGAAGGAAAACCTTGTTAGTCATTAGACAACATCTTGAAACAAATAAGCTTCATGGTTAAATATTCCAAGTGGTCCGGATACCCTTGTTTTATAAGAAAAAAGAAAAAAGAAAAAAGAAAAAAGAAAAAAGAAAAAAGAAAATGAAAAGCACACTGGAGAGTAATAATGTGACGCCCCCAAAATAGGTATACAACACTCATTCTGAGTCGCCAAATATATGGTACAGAAAGCAAACTACAACTTCAATAATACAATTGTTGTGCAAAATACGACAACACATACTGTGAGTTTAAATACAAATATTGTCTTCTAGACAATATCCACACTCAAATAAGTAACTCATTTACAATTATTCAAACACTATTTTACAGAAATAGTGAGGACTGCTAAAACATCTTTCTAGAACCATCACTCCATACCCCGACTAGATCCTGCTATGTTCTCACCTCCTGAGAAGAAAAAATGGAACAAAAAAGAAAAGGGTGAGCTCAACCAGCCCAGTAAAGAATATTATGACTAAGATAATATATAACAAATTATCATTAGTATTCAACAGGGAAAAATCTGATAGAATATAATCGACAACAAGTTTTAGATCAACAACTGCAGCGGAAACAACAAACCATTAGAAGAGTCAAGTAGAGAATGAATTCTATTATCTTCTAAGATTTAAAAGTCTATCATCAATATTTATCCCAGTAACATCAATTAATAATCCTTTTTACCAAATATTCATCTTTTCTACTACAGGCCAAAGATATTCATTGTATCACCAGTCAGTCATGTTCATCCAGCACCTGTTCCATTTTGCACTAAACAGACCAAAGATATTCATCAGGT
>CM029012.1:140858286-141120414 GCA_016801055.1 Panax notoginseng | reverse complement strand
GGGAAAAATCTGATGGAATATAATCGACAACAAGTTTTAGATCAACAACTGCGCGGAACCGGAACAACAAACCATTAGAAGAGTCAGGTAAAGAATGAATTCTATTATCTTCTAAGATTTAAAGTCCATCATCAATATTTTATCCCTGTAACATCAATTAATAATCATTTTTATAAAATATTCATCTTTGCACTACTGGCCAAAGATATTCATTTGTATCACCAGTCAGTCATGTTCATCTCAACACCTGTTCATTTTTGCACTACAGGCCAAAGATATTCATCAGGTAATCATACATCTTTGCACTACAGGCCAAAGATATTCAGTAGTATCATCATTTGGACTGAGGATGATAAAAAATATTTTAAAGAAAACGAATCCAGTGAGATAAAAGAATAAATATTAGGGATTCGTATTACAGTTTATCCAAGTTCAATAATACTCCATAATAACCAATTTTGAAGCAGAATTCAAAAATAAAGATCAAAATATGGATACAATCAAAGATAGTAACCATAATAGACAACTTGGACAAAAAGAAGAAAATTTTATTTTTCGGTGAATAGTGTCGTATTCGTGAATAGTGTCGTATACGTGAATAGTAACGTATACGTGAATAGTAACTCCGACACAAAAAGTTCTAAATTTGATAAAAAGTTCATATTAATATTTCGGCATAATGATATTGAAGAAAATATCATTTAAGAAGAAGATAATATCCCTTACCTCAAAATATCAGTACTTCTGATCGAAATATCGGTATAAGGCTGAAAAAAACTTGCTCTGATGAATAGAAACTCACAAAGTATCTAAATACTCCCAAAATACACTCAATAATCTAGAGAGAGAAAGAGTGAAAACTTGTTTCTGGTGTGATTTTCAATTCTAACTTAGCCCTCTATTTATAGGAAAATGTTAGCACGCCGAAGCAGACTTAACCTGCAACCTGATGGCTTTACCTGCTACTATTCCCACCTACCACATTTGAATAAAAATCTCAGCACATTTTCACCTACCAAAAGTGGGGCCCACCAATTCTAGAATTTTCTACCAAAATAACAAAATTTTCAACTTTTACAATTTCTGAACCAGTCATCTCGTAAATTCATAACAAATCATACGTTTATTTTTAACGGTTCAAAATTTGTGGACATATACTCAACTTATATATGAATAACATATCCAAAAATTACCACGATCCAACGGTCGGATTAAAAATTATAAACCCCGCAATATTTCTCAAAAACCATGATTTGATTTTTAATACATCCATTCCGATAAAAATACTGATAAAACACCTCAACATTAAATATATCCAACATTTATATCTACATAGAATAAATATTTCTTTATGATCATATGAATCAATAATTAATTATTCACAAATAATATTACAGAATCACATTTATGACAACCAGACCGTTCCCAGGAAAGGGGGGGCTTTCCAATAAGAATTTATCCTTACTAGCGCGCAATTAGATGACCAAACCTCTCCTTAGACAGAACTTTCTAGACATTGCCAATAATGCTATCTAATAATATTATTCAAATAATATGAATTATTGATCTGATAATAGAAAATACTGTGTAGCAGCAATTATTGAAACAACAATAATATAAAATATTAACGCATCAATTATTGAATCAATAAAATAAAATATTGAACAGTAACTACTGTAACAATTATTGAGTAGTGCATTCTTTCGTAAGAATCAATAATTCAAAAATACTGTGCAATCCGTGTGCTACTGTGCAACCACGCGTATTACTGTATTTTAACCACCGGGTATTCCAACAGTGTTAACGGTAACAACTACGCCGTTATTTATAAAAACTCAATTTTTGTCGTTATCTTCATCCAATCGTTTCCGTTATGGGGCCCACAAATAGCTGCGCTGTCGTACGAATATTCCCCGACCGAAAGAATATTCCACGACCAAACGAATATTCTCCGACAAAATGAATATTTTATAACCACTTGTTTATTTTGCAAAATTTGCACATTTCACCCATAACCAAAGTATTATATCAAATTAACACCTTATTATTCACAATAATATTTAGAGAAAATTTGATTTTATTCATTAATAAGTTGGGGTCTTACAAATAAGCCCCAAGAAATTATCACATCTGATAGAAAAGAAGAGACATAGGTCAACCATCTGGCCACCAAGAGTCCTCTCGCTCCAACTTCATGGCACAACCGCAAAGTCCAACCTTTCCCAAAGTTGGAACTTTTGCAAGATCTATGCACATGTTTTGATAGGAGAGTTAGGACTCTCTTCATTTCAGTGTGAAATTGATTGTTATCTTGTAGTTTAAATTCCTAGTTTCTTATCTTTGGGGGAAATGAAAAATAGAACTTTAAATTTATCAGCTGTTGTAGACTGAATTTTCTTGTTAGCAATATCTTTATTGCCTAAATATATGGCATATGCCAATCAGGATTGATCATGGATCAGTTGTTGCGTGTTTCTTTTCTTAGCTACACTATGCTGCTTGAAGTTCCCTTTAAGAAAAACCCATAAAGATTTGGGTTTATCCAGTTTCAAATCCAAGCTTCTGTCATATCCAGGAGAGGTCTGGACATGGAAAAGATGTATCCAGTTCCAAATCCAAGCTATCGTCCAGCTTGCCAACATCATAAATGGTTGTTAACAAAGTATGATAGTGAGACTGCACCAAAACAGAAACATAAAGAGTCGAGTCATGAAAAACTCGACTTGACCTAAAGGAGTCGGTGAACAACGGCTGAGATCAGTACCGTGCCAACAAGACCAATTTTATTGTGAATGTTTAGGCTTTAATTTTGAAAAACATGTTAGTTTCATGATTTTGTCGCTGTAAGAGATGCATAAGACCCTTTCATTCTCCCATTTTATTCACTTATCCACTCGTTCATCTATTTTTAAACTTTCAGTTTTTGCTTACACTGCATTGGTATTAGAGCAGAAATCTTCTGTTAATATAGTAACACCTCGCTGATCAATGACAGACACGGGCCAGTGGGGTCTCAAGACCCCATGATATTTTAAATGGAAAATATCAACATAGTATTATTGATTTTTTTTTTTGCTTTCAAATTGACTTTTCCTTTCTAGAAGAGAGGACAGGGCCACATAGACAGGTCTTTCCTGGGGAACAAGTGGTTACACAATACAAATTGGTTGTCTTAAACACACACATTAAAAAAGCCGTGAAACCGAAAAATGTGTGCTAAGTTCTGAGTACAAGGTGGTGGAATTTAAAAGTTCAGAATACTTTCAGAGACGATGCTCAAAGTTGGTCTTCGGCATATTATGCAGTGTTCTAAAAAAATCCCGCCTAAGCGCTAGACTCTCCCTTGGCGTCCCGCCTAGGCGCTAGGCCCCCCTTGGCACCTCGCCTAGGCGCTAGGCCCTCTCTGACGCCTTACTTAGGCCCAAGGCGGCAAAAAAACTCCCTCCAAAAAATTAGGCGGAACCTAGGCGGTGATTTTTTTTAATAACTACCAAACCAAATCTTGATATATTTATTTTTCTAATGATTTACCATATTCATAATACATGTTGTAGCATATCAAATCACAACAAGAAGTGAACAATATCAAGTCAAAATAATAATTTTATTATAGTTGTAATTTTTTGAACTTGTACCAACTTCAAATTATATAAATGATGATACATTTGTAATATTTAGTTTAATTCAATATATTTCTTATGTTTATGTTTAGTTTCTTAAGTTTTAATATTGAATTAAATTCTTGAAATTTTAAATTTTATTATTTAATAGCAATCTTGTTTATGAATAAAACTAATACGTTAAAAATATGTTTGAACTTTGAACAATTGCATGTTTGTATTTGAACTTTAACATTAACAATATGGATATGTATTTGAACTTTAAGCAAAACCCTTTATTATCTTTATTATAGATTGTTTTGATTTATATTATTGTTTTGTTTGGATAAATATAAAATAAAATATTAAAATTGACTTAAAATAAAAAAATCCCGCGTAGGCCCCCTCGGCCACCCACCTCCCGCCTAACGCCTTTTAGAACATTGATATTATGTCTAGCTGCATTCAAAGAGTAGTTAGGGAGGGTTAAAGAGAAAGTAAATGAAGATACCTTCAACCAAGGAAACCTGGTGGGGTGAGGATACGAGGCTATTAGGCGGAAAAAGGAGTACTATAAATGTTTTAACGAAGATAACTTGCAGATGTATAAATCGCCAGAAAGGCATTTAACGAAGATAACTTGCAGAGGTATAAATCGCCAGAAAGGAAGCAAAGAAAGCAGCAAAGAGTGGTTAGAGAAAAGGTTTATGAGAACATGTTGTACCAAAATCTTGGAACCAATGGGAGAGAAAAAGGTATCTACTAAGCTTGTAAAGATAATACGGGAATATAGAGACTTGACCACATTAGATGTATCAAGGACGAGAATCAAAAACTCTCTATAAGAGATGAGGAGGTTTAGGGAATGTGGATGAGTTACTTTGACGAACTTTTCAATGGTGAGAGTGAAGAAAGTCGGAGAGAACTAGAGAATGTTTTTGATGATGCAAATAACAGGTTTATTCGTAGAATCAGAGTAAAGAAGCTTTAAAGAAATTAAGTTAGGCAATGTTATGTGGCCTGATGTTGTCCCTATTAAAGAAAGGAGGTGTTTGGAGGTGTAGCAATAGGTTGGCTGGCTTACTAGTCTATTAAACAATTAAGAAGATGCCTGATTAGTGGAGGAAGAGTACGTTGACAATTCACAAGATTAAGAGAGATTTAAACTTACGCCAACTACAAAGGGATTAAGCTCACGAGCCACACAATGAAATTGTGGGACAGAGTAGTTGAAAAAAAAAGTAAGAATAAGGACTGGAGTATCACATAATCAATTTGGGAGTATACCAGGTAGATCTACTATGGAGGCTATTTTCCTAATTAGACAGTTGATGGAAAGGAAGAATAAAGGAAGCACCTATATATAATATTCATTCGCTATAGAAGGCATTTGATAGGGTGATCTAGATCTAGAGAAGACATATGATAAGGTTCCGAGGAGGGTTCTTTGATGGGTTATTAAGAGGAAAAAGTGTCTACAAAGTATGTTGATGGAATTAACGACATTTATGATGGAGCAACTACTTGTGTGAAGACTTGTAACGATACGTCAAATCACTGTAGGATTACACCAAGGATTGATGTTAAGCCTCTACTTTTTGCGTTAGTAGTAATGGATGAACTAAGAAAAGACATTCACAATGAGGTGCCATGGTGTATTGATGTAGGACAACTTGTTGGAGAAGAATAATTCAGAAAATAATTGACAAAATAAAAGAAAATTAATTCTGGTGAGGCTCCGCAATTCAATGCCCCAAGTATCTTTTACTAGGGTGCATGCTTGTTAAGACAACGACTAGACATCCAGGCATATCAAGAGATGCAAGACGGGGCACTGACTTAAGGGTAGTTGCCAAGGCTAGCGCCTCGGCAATCAGACATCTTAAATAGTCGCATGGGCGACGCCTTGGATGCCCAACTGCCAAGGCGCTTGCCTTGGCTACTTGATTGATATGACCATTTTTTTTAAAACCCGACCCCTCAAAGACCCGACATATATATAGCTAAACACCATCAGATGTCAGATAAACCTAAGAGAAACGCAGAGGAAGAGATTGATTAACCTCCAATGATCGAAAAAACGATCAAGGTGTGCGACTTGAGGCGCGCCTCGTGGCGAGGCGGGAGTAAACTGTAGCGAGACTTACACCTCACAGAGAAATCGAGAGACTTGGGCTTTATTCAGTTGAGGCTTACGCCTCATAACCTTGCGCCTCGAGGCGTATCAAGGCTTACGCCTTGACTTCAGTTCTTTCTCTCTCTTCGTCTCTCAGAAAGGAAAGTAGTATAAGATCTATCCTCATATCTTATGGATAATTACAGTTAGGTACCCCATAGTCTATAAATTTTTAGTTTAGTCCCAGAAGTGTTCTTAAATTTCAAAATAGCCCTTAAAATTTTACATATCAACCCCTATAGTTTTATTTTCTTTCATTTCAGCCTAAAGTTTCAGAAGTTTCAGTTCAACCCTTATTTCTTTATATTTCTTGCACTTAAATCCCTAGAGCGAAAAAAACAAACAAACAAACATTTCTTGTGTTGATAACTCGACGGAGTCGAGTTGTGATAAATGAATCTTTTCTCTAAATTATTCATCACCACAAAATTTATATATATTCAATATTTATCAATAACATATGTTTTCAAATCGAGGCTTCCGCCTCGCTCTGCCTCGAGGCTTACGCCTCGCCTCGTCCGGAGAAAAATGTTTCGTACCGTTTTTAACTTTTTCAAACATTGTTAGCCCCAAGAGAGATAAATTCTCTTCGCCTCGTGTCGTTCTCGACCTTGTTTGGGTATTTGACTACTCTTATTAGTCTAATATATTCCTAATTCTTCTCTTTTTTTTGGTAATATAATATTATTAATTATACTGTTAATAATAGTACTAATATATATTCCATTGGAAGTTTATTACCTACTAGTTAGAAGCTTACTACCATCCTCTTGTTATATTAATAATATATTAATATTGCAATTATTTATTATTGCATGGTGGTCTATTATGACACTAAATTAACAAACTAAACTGGTATGAAATTATAATATTATACATATATACATTTCACACTGACAACGACTTGTCACCCAAAGGACACCTAGGCATTCAGGTGCTCAACCAGCCTTGCCTTAATACCTTGATAAATGTGCTTGAGTGATGCTCTGCCCACAACTATTCCAAGGGTTTCTCAAACGCAAGAGAGAGGAAAATAGATCATAGATAAATATCAATAATCAATAGTTAATTGTGTCATTAACTTGTAGGGATTATACCAATATTTATAAACTTAAAATCCTAATATTACTTGGGTAACAATAAAATAACTAAACGACTAAAATACATTTACCAAATATTTAAAAAATCCTAATCACTATTAAATGTCCTACATCCCCACTAACAAATAAATAATAAATATATCAATTTTTTCCTAATTAAACATAACAAAACTTTTATAAATTAAATAAAAATTTCTTTTTGGCTCTTGACTTGTCTTCCCCATCATGTATGTTGTTTATTGACCATATTGTGGTAGTTGATGAGACTAGGGAATATGTTATCTTTGCATATATACATAAGCCACAAGATTAGAGCATGATGGCTGAAGGGCGTGGTGGTGCAACAGGGAAGGTTATGCGATTGCAAAATCCAGACCAAGTTGAAGGGAAACTATTGTAAAATGGCAGCGAGGCCAACAATGCTAAATGGAGCGATGTATTTAGACTTGCATCGCGACTAAAAAGCATAAAATGGAGTTGTTGTAATGAGAATGTTAATGTGGATGTGTGGGCATAAAAGGTTAGATAAGATTATAAATGAGGACATTCAAAAGAAGGTTGGGGTGGAGACCGATTGAGGAGAAGATGAATGAACATCCGTTCAGATGGTTTGATCATATTCAATAACGACCTGGAGACGCAACGATGAGAACAGAAATCCTGCATCAGGAGGAATATTTAAGAAGAGTGAGGGGAAGACCAATAATTTATTTGGGAAATTTGTACAAAGAACTTGCAAGAACGGATTATAACCGAGGATATAGCTTATGACGAGAGAGTAGAGGAAGGTAACTTGGATATCAGAGATCAGGTAGGTTTTGTTATTAAACACCTTTTATTGTTTATTATTGGCTTAAATATATTTTACTACCCTAAACTATTAGTCATATTTCACTTCGGTGATTCACCTTTTAATTTTGTCAATTAGATGATTGAACTATTAATTTTTTCCACTTTTGTCCAAATTCACTTGACACGTCAGAAATTGATGACGTATTTTCTTGAGTGGGGACATAGAAAACTGACGTGTATTTAAATAATATTATTTATATCATTTTATTAATTTAAATTATTTGAGCAAGGGCAAATTTGACAAAACCTAATTAAAGATAATTAATGTCTTCCATTAAAACAAATAAAATCAAACCAAAACATCTCAGACAAAACTCCATTAAAACAAAACAAATCTCAAAAATTATCTTGTCACCCCTCCATCGATGCCCCATCGTCGAATCCTCTGGCGACCACGACGATGATTCCATCCACAAACACCGCAACTATTACGTCGACGACTCCATCTCCGGCGAGAAAATCGCTGAGGAACAGACGTAGAGGAAGGCACCCATCTCACTTCATCTCAGATCCTTCAAATCCAAGCCAAGATCCAATTCCAACAAGAACAAAACTACTTACCCACCCAGAAATCAACCGGCTTTCTGTAAGGAACCCAGCTGCTACTCTACGATCAGCTGCTACTACTCCAGCTGATACTCTATGATCAGCTGCTACTCTACGATCACTATTACTCTACGATAAATATCCATTGAGGGCATAATAGTCTTTGTGTAATAATTGAGTCGGTTAATGATCGTAGTGTTCACTTTATTGCTTTATTGTGTATAAAAGAAAACTATCTGTAATAAGTTGGATCATGAAATGAATTGTTCCTTCTTCTGAACTTCTCTCTACTTCCTCTGAACTCTCTCTCTCTCTATCTATCTATCTCTCTCTCTCTAAAATCTCTTCTAAGTCACAGATCTCTATAAATTGAGCTGAAATTGAGCTCAGTAAGAAATTTGATTATCCAAATCCTTACAAGTGGTATATAGCTACTACGATCAGTGGTTATGGCTACTAACAATCAGAGATTAACGAATCTAGAAACGAACCTTCAGGATTTGCAAATTCAATTGCAATCTTCAGTAGAGTCTCTACAAAAAGGATTCGATGATAAGCTTGAGAAGCTAATGAAAGGAGTAGAAGCAATGTTGATAGCACAAGGACAGAAGCAAGATAAGGTAAAGCCTGACAGTCACAATCAATAAACTCAACAAACTCCTCCAAATCCAAATCTAAATCAACAGAGTTCTGGATCAATCCTTGGATCGTTTGAGGGAGGAAGTACACAGAACATCATGAATGAAGGTATATTCAGGAATATTATATTTGAATTCCCTAAATTCCATGGATCTAACCCACGGACCTGGATTAGGAAGTGCAATAAATTGTTTTCTTATCATAATGTTGCTGAAAATCAGAAAATATACCTAGCAACTATGCATCTCGAAGGAGAGGCTGAGTTGTGGTGTTCTAGCTTTGTTGAAAATGGTGTTGACCTAACCTGAAATGGTTTAATTGATGAATTGCTTGCTAGATTTAGCCTTGAGACTAAGATGAATCCTATATCTGAACTTAAAAAGTTGCAACAAACCACAACTGTAGATGAATATCGAACAAAGTTTGAAGAACTAAGAGGCTGGGCACTGATAAAAAATTCAAAGTTGAATGAAAATTTTTTTATTGATTGTTTTGTTGGTGGATTGAGGGAGGATATTCAGTTAGGTATCCAGGAGTTAGGGGTTACTACTCTTAAGGAAGCTATTCAGTTGGCTAGAGTTGAAGAAGCTAAAGTGGAAGCATGGATCAGAAGAAGCAAAGTTGTACTAAAATCTTCGATCATTAATAATTCCAGCAGCAGGAATGTAGTAATGAGTTCTAGCTTGCAGAAAAGTGTCAGCAATAATGGAATGGAATTCTCTAGACCTAATGTGGGGGAAACTAAGGTTGCTTGGTCTGGAAATGAGCAAGGAAGAAGTATACCAGTTAAACATTTGACTAGAGATCAAATACTTGAGAAAAGGAGGAAGGAGCTATATTTTTCCTGTGATGAGCCGTATATTTTTGGTCATGTATGCAGACAGCCTCATTTGTTCATGATGGTACCATCTGAGGAGGAGGAAATGTGCTTGGAAACTGAGGAACAAAAAAATTGTGTAACAGAAGTAGATATGTAGGAAGAACAAAACAGGCCAGTATTGGAGGATCAAAAGGATGACATACAAATAACATTGCATGCTTTATTTGGACATAATGCTAACAATACCATCAGAGTACAAGGGACAGTGGGGGGCAGATCAGTTAGCATATTAATTGACAGTGGTAGCACTGGGAATTTCTTAGATCCTCACGCTGCTAAGAAATTGAAGGTTAAGCTAACAAATACTCCACCAGTGACAGTCTCAGTTGCAGATGGTTTTAAGGTGCAAAGTGAACAAGTATGTTCAGAGTTCCATTGGCAAGTGCAGGGTAGAGATTACACTACAAGGATGAGGATTCTGCCCTTGGGTGGTGTTGATGCTGTTCTAGGAGTCCAGTGGTTGAGGACAGTAAGTCCTGTAACTTTTGACTTCAATAAACTGCAGCTTCAATTTGTGCAAAATGGGGAGACAATGTTGATGAAAGGGGAAGACATTAATGTTACTCCAACAATACAGTTAATAGAATCTAGTGAGTTCCAGAACTTGTTGCGAACAACATCTCATGGGTTTTTTGGATGCTTATATAGAATCTTGGAATGTAAAGACTGTCCACCTTCAGAACCTACCTGTCCAAAACTTAAAGAGATTTTGAAATCATTCTCAGATGTTTTTGAAGAACCTAAAGGTATTCCACCTGAAAGATCTCATGACCATCATGTTAATTTGCAAGAAGGTAGCAAACCTATGAAATTGAGACCCTATAGATATCCATATGTCCAGAAATCTGAAATTGAGAAAATAGTGACTGAGTTGCTGAATTATGGGGTTATTCAGAATAGTAACAGTCCTTTTGCTTTTCCAGTTTTGTTAGTAAAGAAACATGATAATACTTGGAGAATGTGTATTGACTATGGAGCACTCAATGATGCTACTATTAAAGATAAATTTCCTATACCTGTAATAGATGAGTTGTTGGATGAACTTAATGGTTCAAGCTGGTTTTCAAAGTTGGATCTCAGGTCTGGTTATCATCAAATAAGAGTACACCCACCTGACATTCCTAAGACAGGTTTTAGGACTCATTCAGGGCATTATGAGTTTAAGGTTATGCCTTTTGGGCTAACCAATTCTCTAGCTACTTTTCAAAGCTTAATGAACACTGTTTTTGCCCCTTATTTGAGGAAGTTCATCTTAGTTTTTTTTGATGATATCCTAGTTTACAGTCCCACATATGAAACTCATTTACAGTATGTGGAAATGACATTACATTTGTTAAGGCAACATCAGTTGTATGCTAAATTGTCTAAATATATTTTTGCTACACAACAAGTTCAGTATTTGGGTCATATCATTACACCTAAGGGAGTCTCTACTGATCCTGCAAAGATAGAGTGTATGGTGCAGTGGCCAAAGCCTAAGAACCTTACGGGTTTGAGGGGATTTTTGGGTCTCACAGGCTATTACAGTAAGTTTATTAGACAATATGGTTTAATAAGTAAACCACTGACTGATATGCTAAAAAAAGATCAGTTCCATTGGAGTGTTGAAGCTGAAGAGGCTTTTGTTAAGCTCAAAAGAGCTATGATTTCTTCTCCTGTGTTGGCTTTGCCTAATTTCAATATTCCATTTGTATTAAAAACTGATGCCAGTGCTACTGGAATTGGAGCAGTATTAATGCAAATTGGCAGGCCTATTACTTTCTTAAGTAAAGCTATTGCTTCAAAACATTTAGGCATGTCCACTTATGAGAAAGAGTTGATGGCTGTCATTTATTCTGTACAGAAATAGAGGCATTACTTAATGGGGAACAAGTTTATTATTAAAGCAGATCACCAAAGTCTCAAATATATGTTGGATCAGAGAATAACTACTACTAATCAACAAAAGTGGATCACAAGGTTAATGGGATTGGACTATGAAATCTGTTATAGGAAGGGAAAGGAAAATTTAGTAGCTGATGGTTTGTCTAGGCAAACTCATCATGTGTCTCAGGAAGGTATCAACAATGTCTTCCATTGTTTGGCTATTACCTCAGTTACTCCTACTTGGATTCAAGAGCTAGCTCAGACTTGGGAAATTGATCCTCAATTTCAGCAGGTGATAGCTCAACTTGAATTAGATCCTACTTCCTTGCCAGATTTTTCTTTTCTTAATGGCAGACTTAAATACAAGGACAAATTAGTTATTGATCATGTTTCAGCCGTGAAAACTAAGCTTTTACACGAATTTCATACTTCTCCCGTGGGAGGTCACTCAGGAAGAAGAGGGACTTTTGAAAGGATTTCAAAGTTTTTCTACTGGCCATCTTTGAGAAAGGATGTAATCAGTTTTGTTAAGGAATGTGACATCTGTCAATTGAGCAAACATGAAACTGCTGTGGTGTCAGGGCTGTTGCAACCACTCTCTATTCCTGATATTCCTTGGAAGGATATTGCTATGGACTTCATTGAAGGATTACCTGCTTCTCATGGTTACAACTCCATCTTGGTAGTTATAGATAGACTCACTAAATATGCACATTTTTTGGCTTTAAAACACCCCTTTACTGCCATTTATGTTGCTACCTTGTTCCTCAATCATATTCATAAGCTGCATGGGCTACCTAATTCTATAGTCTCAGATAGGGATAGAATTTTCATAGGACATTTCTGGCAATCCCTATTCAAAATCTTGGGTACTAAACTTCAACTTAGTACAGCCTATCACCCACAGAGTGATGGCCAATCTGAAAGACGTAATCAGTGCTTGGAGGCTTATCTGAGATGTATGTGCAGTCAGAGACCGAAATCATGGAGTGAATGGTTATCGCTTACTGAGTGGTGGTATAATACTCATTACCACTGTGGAACACAATTGACTCCTTTCCGAGCCTTGTATGGGTATGCAGCTCCACATGTTTATTATCATCAATATGGTACTATTTCTGATCCTATAGCTAGATTGTTTTGCCAGTCTCGCAACCAGTTGTTACAACTTCTGAAGCACAATCTCTCCCAAGCTCAGTGTCGTATGAAGAATTATGCTGATGCCAATAGACAGGAAAGGGTCTTCAATGTGGGAGATTTGGTTTATTTGAAGGTTCGGCCTTATAAACAACATTCCATGACACAATCTAAATATTCCAAGTTGGACTCTAAATACTATGGTCCCTTCCCAGTGCTGGACAAGATAGGCTCTGTTGCTTACAAATTATTATTGCATTCTGCTGTTAAAATACACCCCGTGCTTCATGTGTCCCAATTAAAGAAGAAACTTGGTGTTTCTGCTTAGGTTTCCCTAGTTCTGCCTCCAGTTGATGCTCATGGCCAGTTTGTTATTGAACCTCTTGCCGTGCTGAATCGAAGAATGGTTAAGAAAAATAATGCAGCTGAGGTTGAAGTTTTGGTTCAATGGGCTAACACTCTACCTTCAGAGGCAACTTGGGAATTGTGGTCTGATTTGCATGCTAAATTTTCTGATTTTATTCCTTGAGGACAAGAGGTTTTTTAAGGGGGATGGATTGTAAGGAACTTAGCTGCTACTCTACGATCAGCTGCTACTACTCCAGCTGATACTCTACGATCAGCTGCTACTCTACGATCACTATTACTCTACGATAAATATCCATTGAGGGCATAATAGTCTTTGTGTAATAATTGAGTCGGTTAGTGATCGTAGTGTTCACTTTATTGCTTTATTGTGTATAAAAGAAAACTATCTGTAATAAGTTGGATCATGAAATGAATTGTTCCTTCTTCTGAACTTCTCTCTACTTCCTCTGAACTCTCTATCTATCTATCTATCTATCTCTCTCTCTAAAATCTCTTCTAAGTCACAGATCTCCATAAATTAAGCTGAAATTGAGCTAAATAAGGAATTTGATTATCCAAATCCTTACACTTTCTTCTTCCGATAGGATCTCTATGCTTCAAGGCTCCACCGACGTGAGATTTTTTTGAGAAATCAACAATTTGATTCCTTTTTCGTCTTTCTCTTTCTCTCTCCTCTACCTCTCCTTCGATTGTTGCGCGGACCAATTGGCGAATGCATTGCCCCTCAGCTCTAGGTTTTATTGGGGAGATTAGGGTTAGTGAGGTGTATAAAAACTCGACACCCTCTTCCATTTTATCCATCTAATACTTTCCATGGCTTTTCTCTGCCTCCATTCTCAACTTTCTTTGCTTACAAATCTCAAAATTAGTATCCAGTAAATGAATTAGTAGTAGATATGGAGGGAATTGGTGCAGTGAGGAAAGCAAAACAGTGCTCCAAAGATGGGGGATCTCTTAGGAGTCTCTGTCTGTGACGGCAATTGGCGAATGAGCAATTAATTCGTTTAGTTTTAATGTTTAATACAAAAAGGTTTGACGATTTTACCCTTTAATATATCATAAATGTTTAATAAAAAATTAAAAAATTATTTTTTTTGTTACACAGAAGATCAACTATGCCTAGTCAGATAGCCAGGTCAGTCATTTTTGACGTGACAAATCTAATTGAATGGAATCGGAAAAAATTAATAGTTCAATCATCTAATTGACAAAATTAAAAGGTGGATCACCGAAGTAGAATATGACCTATAGTTTAAGATAGTAAATCATATTTAAGCCATTATTATTTTTGTATTATATTATTATTATTTCTTATTTTTAGTTTGTTTTGTGTATATATTAATGTTGTAATGTGTTGTTTTAGTTTTATTTATTAATTATTGTTTCCTTTCTCTTATTCGGCTATTTTTCTTCTTTGTTTTCTTTTTAGTTTTTCTTTTTTTATTTATATCCATTACATGTTTGTGTATTTTTCTATAGGTGGAGGTGCTTGTAGTCTAATAAAAACCTTTTTCTTCTATTTTTTAGTTTAAAACTTTAAATTATCTTAGTTTATCTTTTTCTTATTTATTTTTTTTATTCTCTTCCTTTTCTCTTGCATTTCTACTTTATGTTTTCATATGGAATTCATTTTCAGTCTACCCCAACTAGTTTGGTATTAAAAAAGGCTTTGTTGAGTTGAGTTTGAGTCCTACATGTAATATACTTGCTAGATTACAAGGGTAAACATAGTTAAACAAAATAAAAGAAGAAACAACCAAACTTAGTCATCCACTATCCGCTACAATGTATCAAGTGAATAGGTGTGTTTGTACGCAAATTTCAAAATAATATATATATATATATATATATATATATATATATATATATATAAAGAATATTTACTATATGTATATAGTGCATTATAAGATGTACTTCATCTGTCGGGAATTGGGAGTCACTTTTCATATTATTGAAAATATTAATTTAAAATTAAAACTTTGTGCTTTTGTGTGTGTTTATGGGGATAGTTATTCTTATTATTTCTTTTCACCTTGTCCTACATCAATAGTGTTTTTTATTAACATAATTGGTCGAAAAAATCCAGGCAAATATGAGTAAAAAGGTCAAATTAATTTCTAGTTGTAAAAAATAAAATAAACCAATGTTGTATAAAAACCCTAACTAAGAGTCATTTCTTGAAATTTAATCCTAAGAAGGTAAAATCTCGAGCGCCAATGGATGCAATTTTATTTGTACATTTATTCCTTTTATTTAAAAATAAAATTTCAAACAAAATTAATGAAATTAAGTGTTTATAAATAACTTTAAAAGGTATAGAAGTTTTACATATAAATTAAAGTTTTTATCTAAATAAATTTTCTATCAGTGTTTCTTTACTTTTACATTTCTTTAGTAGAGATATAGTATATAAGAGTGTTTATTTATTATATGTTTTCTAAGTAAATCAATTATATTGGAGTGTTTAATTACTATCGGATTTATAACTAGTAAATAATATTTCTCTTCCAAAATATAATATTATTATTGATTTTTTAAAGTAAACTTAACACATTTTTAAACTCAAAATTGATATAGATTCTTTTAATTGTAGTTTATTCAATAATAATTATTGATTGTTAGATTTATTGTTTCATAATTTTTAATGAACCACCTCAATTTAGAGTTTGAAAATGTCTCAATTAACTTTCAAAAGTCAATAATGATCTTATATTTTGAAAAAGAGAGAATATATTAGATTATAGTGTTTAATAACTTTAATTACTACTCCCTCCGTCCAGTTTTATTTGTCCTAGTTGATCTTTTATGGTCAAATTTGTAAGACCCCAACTTATTATTAATGAAATTAAATTTCTTCTATTTATTATTTTAAAAATAGTAAGGGTTGAATTGATTAATGTGGTTAGTTATGGGTAAAATGCGCAAATATTTCAAATAAGCTAGTGGTTATAAAATATTCATTGTTGTCGGGGAATATTTGTACGACTGCGCAGTCTTTTGTGGGTCCCATAACCGAAAATAATTGGATGAAGAAAACGACAAGTATAAGTTATTTATAAATAACGGCGTAGTTGTTACCATTAATACTGTTGGAATACCCGGTGGTTAAAACACAGTAATACGCGTTGTTGCACAGTAGCACACGGTATTGCACCAATTATTGATTCTTACGTAAGAAGGCACTACTCAATAATTCTTACAGTAATTATTGTTCAGTATTTTATTTTATTAACTCAATAATTGCTACATTGATATTTTATATTATTGTTGTTTCAATAATTGTCACTATACAATATTTTTCATTATCGGAGCAATAATTCATATTATCTGAATAATATTATTAGATAACATTATTGGCAATGTCTAGAAAGTTTTGTCTAAGGAGAGGTTTGGTCACCTAATTGCGCTCCAGTAAGGAGAAATCCTTATTGGAAAGCCCCCTCTTTCCTTGGAACGGCCTGGTTGTCAGTATTGTGATTCTATAATATTATTTGTGAATAATTAATTATTAATTTATATGATGAAAAAAATATTCATTTTATGTGGATATAGATGGAGAAAATTTTTAAAGTGACAATTGTTGAAAATCGATATTTTATCTTTTCTGATAAAATAATATTTTATTATATTATTATAATATAATAACGATGATATTTTTACAATGAATGTATGATATATGAATATATGAGGAGAAAGAGTATTTTTATTGCAAAAGATGTTTAAAACATGTTAAACATGTCTGTGGACCCATTTCTTGACTGAAATTTGATTATAGCTTTTAAAATCATCCGTTTGTGAATTTCGGTCAATTTCTGGTTGAAATTTCGAAAAATTTTCTTCTGCAAAGTTGTAGATAATGAAATTTTCTATGAAAAAGTCATGTAGTTCAAATTTTTCTGACAAAAGGGCTATTTATTATGAATTATTAAAGTTCTGAAGTTTCGAAATAATTGATTTTTTGAAGTTTTATTTATTTTTATTAATAAAAACGTTTTTTTACATTTTGAAAGCATCATTAACATGTGCTAGGGGCTGATTTCAGTTGCCAAAGGTGTACGTAGGAAATTTGTGTGTGTGTGTGTGTGTGTATATATATATATATATATATATATATATATATATTATATTAAACTTTCTGCTTTGATGTTCTAAGCATTTTTTTATAAATAGGGTGCTTAGGTTAGAATTGAAAATCACACCAGAAACTGAAGTTTTCTCTCTCTTTCTCTCTCGATATATTGAGCGTATTCTAGTGAGTATTTTAATACTTTGAGTGTTGCTATACGGTGCAAGTTCAAGTCATAGCCTATATTGTTTCAACTAGAAGTACTGTTTTTACGAGGTAAGTGATGTTATTTCTTCTTAAATGATATTATTTTCTTCAATATCATTATGCCGAAGTATTGATATGAATTTTTTTTATATCAAATTTGAACCTTTTTGTGTCGGAGTTACTATTCACGTATACGGCACTATTCACGTATACGACACTATTTACGAATACAGCACTATTCACCAAAAAATAAAATTTTCTTCTTTTTGTCCAAAATATCTATTATGGATACTAGCTTTGATTGTATCCATATTTTGATCATTCTTGAATTTTACTCCACTATAATTATTTATGAGGTATTTTTGGACATGGAATAGCTGAAATACGAATCCTTAATATTTATTATTTTGTTTCACTGGATTCGTTTTCTTTAAAATATTTTTCATCATCCAGAGTCCTAAATGATGATATAATTGAATATCTTTGGCCTGTAGTGTAAAGATTAATAATTTTTGATAAATATCTTTGGCCCATAGTGCAAAGATGAACAGGTGTTTAGATGAACATGACCAACTTGTGAATATCTTTGGCCTGTAGTGCAAAGATGAATATTTGATTCCAGATATATATTAATTTATGTTACAGGGATAAAATATTGATGATGGACTTTTAAATTTATAGATAATAGTAGATTTCATTCTCTACATAACTCTTCTATGAATTATTGTTTCCGCTGTGAATATTGAATTAAAACTTGTTGTCTATTATATTCTATTATATTTTTCCCTGTTGAAGACTAACGATAATTTATTTTATATTATCTTAGTCATAATGTTCTTTACTGGGCTAGTTGAGCTCACCCATTTTCTTGTTGTTCTATTTTTCTTCTCAGGAGGTGAGAATGTAGCGAGTACTAGTCGGGGTGTGGAATGATGGTTCTAGAAGTGGTTCTAGTAGTCCTCACTATTCTGTAAAATAGTGTATTAGTAATTGTAATGAGAACTTATTTGAGTGTGGATATTGTCTAGATGACAATATTTGTATTTAAACTCATAGTTTTTATGTTGTATTAATAAAGTTGTAGTTGTTTCTGTACCATGTATTTTGACGACTCAGAATGGGTGTTGTATACCTATTTTGGGGGCGTCACAGTTGGTATCAGAGCTTAGGGATATGATCTCTAGCGGAGATCGGGGAATAGAACTAGGAGGGGGGACGAGTAAATCCTTCGCTAGTGTGTCCTACCTAAACTTATTTGTTGGTCAGTCATAATATAGGGGTATTTTGTGATTTGTTAATTTATTTTATTAACCCTTGTTTTATGGCAGTATTTAAGAATGGCAACTGAGAATGTTAACAGTGGAACCGTGGAGACGCCTGTACTCACCAACGAGGAGAACGTGCAACAGGCTAACAATGTTCCTCCTGTGAACAACACCAATGAGCAGATGATGAACGATGGGACGTTTAGAAGCTTTTTACAGTTCATGCAAAATCAGACGAGGGAGACTCGTGTTCAAAATACAGGAGGAAATGATAGCAATTCACGGTTTGTCACAGCCAAACACTTCAAGGAGTTGGGACCACTAGAATTTATTGAAAAGCCGGATCCGATCAAGGCAGAGACGTGGGTTAAATAAATTACCAAGATATTCGATGTCTTGGGATGCACGGAGGAACAGAAGGTTCCATTCGCCACCTTTATGTTCCGTGGCGAGGCAGACTACTGGTGGGAGTCTGTGAAACGTACTCAGCCTGGTGCACTCAGCATGTCTTGGGAAACGTTTCAGAAACTTTTCAATGACAAGTACTTTCCTGAAAGTATTTGCCATATGAAGGAGGTAGAGTTTATTAGATTAGAACAAAACAACATGACGGTGTCCCAGTACTAGGCGAGGTTCGCAGAGTTATCCAGGTTTACACCTCATTTGGTGGAGAATGAGGAACGTATGACGCGGATGTTTCTGAGAGGTTTGAAACCCGACATACGTCAATATCTCATTTCACATAAATTTTCTCTCTATTCAGATATTGTCAACAGGGCTCAATTATTAGAGCGAGATAACGAGTACGTTAAACCGAGGGACCACAACCAGGATCATACTGGTGACAGCAGTCATCAGAACAACGATATACAGCGGAGAAAGAAGAATACGGACAAGAGTGGCAACCACTCTGGGGATAATCATGGCCATGAAAATAGAAGAAGCGAGTCGGGAGGAGATTTTAAAAAGAGGAGATTCAACAATGACAATACGAAGACGTCAGCACCAGTAGCAACTGGTTCCAAGGGAGGAGAACGACCACCGGTCATATGCTATAAGTGCGGAAAAGAAGGACATATCTGCCCAAACTGCCCACAACAGTTTAAGATATGTTATAATTATGGAAAGGAAGGACATATCGCTCGAGATTGCACTGTAGCGAAACCAAGTCCAGCGGGGATGGTGACTCAAAAAGCTGTCCCAGAAAAGTCAAAGTCAACGGTTCCTGGAAGAGCGTTTGTTGTGACTGGTCAAAATGTGAGGAACCCAAACGAGGTGATCACGGGTAAGTTAATCATAAATTCTTGTGAAGTTTATACCTTACTAGATACCGGTGCTACCCATTCATTTATCTCTCCTACTTGTGCTCAACGTTTAAATTTGACTCTAGAGAAATTAGACTTTGACCTATCTGTGGAAACTCCGTAAGGAGAAACTTTCATCACATCCACTGTTTATAAATCTTGTTTGATCCAAGTTGGCACTATCACATTTCCTGTTGACCTTATCTCTTTAAAGATACTTACTTTTGATATAATTTTGGGGATTAATTGGTTAACTACTCATCATGCCAAAATTGTTTATTTTTGTAAGGTTGTTAGTTTTCATATTCCTAAACAACCTGTTGTTCAAATTCAAGCAACTAAACCATTAAAATCAATCACTATTATATCAAGTCATAAAGGTATTCATTTATTGAAAAACGGATGTCAAGCTTTCTTAGCCCATTTTATGGATTTGAATAAAGACACGTCAGATTTGAATAATATTCCTGTTGTTATTGACTTTCCTGACGTATTTCCTGAAGAACTTCCCGGTCTACCCCTAGAACGTGAAGTTGAATTCTTTATTGATCTTGAACTTGGTACAAAGCCCATTTCTAAAACCCCACATCGAATGGCTCCTATTGAACTTCAGGAGTTAAAAGTTTAACTACAAGAGTTGTTGGACATCGGTTTCATTCGTCCTAGTACATCTCCTTGGGGTGCTCCTATTTTATTTGTAAAGAAGAAAGACGGGAGTATGCGACTTTGTATTGACTATCGGGAATTGAAAAATGTCACTATCAAGAATAGGTATCCGCTACCTCGTATTGATGACCTGTTTGACCAGTTACAAGGAGCGCAATTTTATTCAAAGATCGATCTTCGTTCTGGATATCATCAGCTGAAGGTTAAAACTGAGGATATTCCGAAGACTGCCTTCAGAACTCGGTACGGGCATTATGAATTCCTAGTCATGTCTTTTGGATTGACTAGCGCTCCTGCGACTTTCATGGATATGATGAACCGAGTATTCAAGGATTATTTAGATCAGTTCGTTGTTGTCTTTATTGATGACATCCTTATATATTCCAAAAGCCGTGAAGATCATGAGCACCATTTGAAGCTGGTACTGCAAAGGCTTCGTGATAACAAGCTATATGCCAAGCTGAAGAAATGTGAGTTCTGGCTTGAGAAAGTAGCATTCCTTGGGCACGTGGTGTCAAAACATAGAGTATATGTTGACCCGGCGAAGATTGAAGCAATACAAAGTTGGGAGCAACCGAAATTGGTGACCGAAGTACGTAGCTTTTTGGGCTTAGCTGGTTATTATCGGAGATTTGTGGAAGGATTTTCTCGAATCGCTACTCCGTTAACTCAACTGACTCGTAAAGATACAAAATTCGTATGGAGCGAGGAATGCGAGAAGAGTTTCCAAGATCTTAAGAGGAGACTCATTTCGGCACCTGTTTTGACCATACCATCTGGTTCGGATGAATTTGTTATCTACAGCGATGCTTCAGGCAGATGTGTTCTCATGCAACATGGGAAAGTTATAGCCTATGCCTCTCGACAACTTAAAGAATATGAGAGGAATTATCCTACTCATGATCTAGAGTTGGCAGCAGTCGTTTTCGCGCTAAAGATCTGGATGCACTTCTATATGGGGAGAAATTGGAGATATATTCAGACCATAAAAGCCTCAAATATTTTTTCACCCAAAAAGAACTCAACATGAGGCAACGACGTTGGCTCGAGCTGTTGAAAGACTACGACCATACCATTCAATACCATCCTGGAAAAGTAAACGTGGTAGCTGACGCGTTAAGTAGAAGATCATATGCGGGAACGAGTGCGATGTTGCTAACACAAAGACCTATTTTATGTGATTTACAAAAGATGAAGATAGAATTTAAGACTCCGGGGACCCATGCAATGATGTCAAGTATACGTATAGAACCAACTTTAATCGAAAAAGTTAAAGTTGCTCAAGCCACAGACCCGGAGCTGATGATTATGAAGAAGAAAGTACAAGAAGGTGCTATTCCAGAAGCACGAATCGATGAAGAAGGAATACTTCGAGTCCACTCTAGACTTTGTGTTCCTAACGATTCTGATTTGAAGTACAAGATCATGATGGAGGCACACAATACACCATTTTCAATCCATCTTGGAAGTACCAAAATGTATCGTGATCTTCGACATACATTTTGGTGGAACAATATGAAGAGAGAGATTGCAAAGTTTATCTCGATGTGTTTAACTTGTCAACGTGTAAAGGCGAAGCATCTAGTGCCAAAGGGTCCATTACAACCACTTAAGATTCTGAAATGGAAGTGGGAACACATTACCATGAATTTCGTTATGGGTCTTCCCACGGTTTCTCAAGGCATAAATGCTATTTGGGTTATTGTTGATAGATTAACCAAGTCTGCTCATTTCTTGCCGATACGAGAGACTTATTCCCTCGAACGTCTTAGTATGTACGTAATTGAGATTGTGAGGTTGTATGGCATGCCAGTATCCATAGTTTCGGATCGTGACCCAAGATTCACTTCAAGATTTTGGGTTAGCTTGCAAAAAGCTATGGGCACGGATTTACGGTTCAGTTCGGCATACCATCCTCAAACGGACGGGCAATCAAAGAGGACTATTCAAACTCTTGAAGATCTATTAAGACTTTGTATCCTAGATTTCAAAGGAAGTTGGGATAAGTACCTACCACTGGTGGAATTCTCCTACAACAACAGTTATCAGGCAAGTATAGGTGTGGCTCCATTTGAAGCATTGTATGGACGAAAGTGTCACTTTCCAGTTTGTTGGGATGAGGTAGGAGAAGCAACGTTGTTGGGACCAGAATTGGTACGAATGACTACAAAGAAGATCCAAACGATTCGACAACGTATACAAACGGCACAGGATCGACAAAAGAGTTATGCGGATCTTCATCGAAAGGAGTTACAAGATTTGGGAAGAGAGGAAAGCTCAATCCACGATTTATTGGTCAATTTCAGATTCTTGACCGAGTAGGAAATGTGGCCTATAGACTCGCGTTACCTCCAAGTATGTCTTGTGTTCATAATATTTTTCATATATCTGTGCTTCGTAAATATGTGAAAGACCCGAACCACGTTATTGAGTTAGAACCGGACGAGATAGCCGAAGACTTAACGTACGTGGAGGTACCTGTCAAGATCTTGGATAAGAAGGAGCATGTCCTACGCACAAAGGTCATACCACAAGTTAAAGTTTTGTGGAGGAACCATGCTATTGAGGAAATGACCTGGGAGTTGAAAACGGAAATGAAAGCCAGGTATCCTCATCTTTTCGAAACACCAGGTACGTACGTCAATTTCGAGGACAAAATTTCATAAGGAGGGGAGGTTGTAAGACCCCAACTTATTATTAATGAAATTAAATTTCCTCTATTTATTATTTTGAAAATAGTAAGGGTTGAATTGATTAATGTGGTTAGTTATGGGTAAAATGTGTAAATATTTCAAATAAGCAAGTGGCTATAAAATATTCATTGTTGTCGGAGAATATTCATACGACGGCGCAGTCTTTTGTGGGCCCCCATAACGGAAAGCGATTGGATGAAGAAAACGACAAGTATAAGTTGTTTATAAATAACGGCGTAGTTGTTACCGTTAATACTGTTGATATACCCGGTGGTTAAAACACAGTAATACGCATTGTTGCATAGTAGCACACGGTATTGCACCAATTATTGATTCTTACGTAAGAAGGCACTACTCAATAATTGTTACAGTAATTACTGTTCAGTATTTTATTTTATTAACTCAATAATTGCTACGTTGATATTTTATATTACTGTTGTTTCAATAATTGTCACTACACAGTATTTTCCAATATCGGAGCAATAATTCATATTATCTGAATAATATTATTAGATAACATTATTGGTAATGTCTAGAAAATTCTGTCTAAGGAGAGGTTTGGTCACCTAATTGCGCGCCAGTAAGGAGAAATCCTTATTGGAAAGCCCCCTCTTTCCTGGGAACGGCCTGGTTGTCAGTATTGTGATTCGGTAATATTATTTGTGAATAATTAATTATTGATTTATATGATGAAGAAAATATTCATTTTATGTGGATATAGATGGAGAAAATTTTTAAAGTAACAATTGTTGAAAATCAATATTTTATCTTTTCTGATAAAATAATATTTTATTATATTATTATAATATAATAATGATGATATTTTTACAATGAATGTAGGATATATGAGTATATGAGGAAGAAGAGTATTTTTATTGTTAAAGATGTTTAATACATGTTAAACATGTCTGTGGACCCATTTCTTAACTGAAATTTGATTATAGCTTGTAAAATCGTCCGTTTGTAGATTTCGATCAATTTCTGTTTTAAATTTAGAAAAAATTTCTTCTGCAAAGTTGTAGATAATGAAATTTTCTATGAAAAAAACATGTGGTTCGAATTTTCTGACAAAAGGGTTATTTATTATGAATTGTTGAAGTTCTGAAGTTCCGAAATAATTGATTTTTGGAAGTTTTATTTATTTTTATTAATAAAAACGTTTTTTACATTTTGAAAGCATCATTAACATGTGCTAGGGGCTGATTTCAGTTGCCAAAGGTGTACGTAGGAAATTTGTATATTTGTATATATATATATATATATATATATATATATATTATATTAAATTTTCTGCTTTGGTGTTCTAAGCATTTTCCTATAAATAGGATGCTTATGTTAGAATTGAAAATCACACCAGAAACTGAAGTTTTCTCTCTCTTTCTCTCTCGATATATTGAGCGTATTCTTGTGAGTATTCTTGTGAGTATTTTAATACTTTGAGTGTTGCTATACGGTGCAAGTTCAAGTCATAGCCTATATCCGGTGTTTCAACTAGAAGTACTGTTTTTACAAGGTAATGGATGTTATTTCTTCTTAAATGATATTATTTTCTTCAATATCATTATGCCGAAGTATTGATCTGAACTTTTTATCAAATTTAGAACTTTTTGTGTCGGGGTTACTATTCACGTATACGACACTATTCACGAATACGACACTATTTACCGAAAAATAAATTTTTTTTCTTTTTGTCCAAAATATCTATTATGGATACTAACTTTGATTGTATCTATGTTTTGATCATTCTTGAATTTTACTCCACTATAATTATTTATGAGATATTTTTGGACATGGAATAGCTGAAATACAAATCCTTAATATTTATTATTTTGTTTCACTGGATTCGTTTTCTTTAAAATATTTTTCATCATCCAGAGTCCTAAATGATGATATAATTGAATATCTTTGGCTTGTAGTGTAAAGATTAATAATTTTTGATGAATATCTTTGGCCCGTAGTGCAAAGATGAACAGGTGTTTAGATGAACATGACCAACTGGTGAATATCTTTGGCCTGTAGTGCAAAGATGAATATTTGATTCCAGATATATATTGATTTATGTTACAGGGATAAAATATTGATGATGGACTTTTAAATTCATAGATAATAGTAGATTTCATTCTCTACGTAACTCTTCTATGAATTATTGTTTCCGCTGTGAATATTGAATTAAAACTGTTGTCTATTGTATTCTATTAGATTTTTCCCTGTTGAAGACTAACGATAATTTGTTTTATATTATCTTAGTCATAATGTTCTTTACTGGGCTAGTTGAACTCACCCTTTTCCTTGTTATTTCATTTTTTTTCTCAGGAGGCGAGAATGTAGCGAGTACTAGTCGGGGTGTGGAATGATGGTTCTAGAAGTGGTTCTAGTAGTCCTCACTATTCTGTAAAATAGTGTATTAGTAATTGTAATGAGGACTTATTTGAGTGTGGATATTGTCTAGATGACAATATTTGTATTTAAATTCACAGTTTTTATGTTGTATTAATAAAGTTGTAGTTGTTTTTGTACCATGTATTTTGACGACTCAGAATGAGTGTTGTATACCTATTTTGGGGGCGTCACAAAATTGACCATATTTAGAATAAAAAATTATTCTTATGTTATTAGATATAGGCAAAAAATTATTATCATAAGTAAGAAAATATGTCGAATATACTATCAAAATCAACTTATTTGATTTCAAATTTTTTAATACATTTCTCTAATATTTAATCTTAAAATTAATGTGACCTTAAAAAGAGGATTATCGGACGGAGGTAGTATTAGATTTCTTTAGTAAATCCTCCCTCTGTTCCAAAATACAAGACTTGACTTTCAAAAATCATCTGAGATATTTTAAAACTCAAAATGGACATGCGTTCATTTAATTTTAGTTAATACAATGATGAATATCATAGCCTATATAAAAAATACTACTAATCATAAGATTTATTGTTGTCAAAATCATTTTCCATCACGCAATGTAATGAAGAAAGACTTATGCAATAACACAATTTATTTAAGAAAAACAAATAAACTAATTACTGGGGAAAAGAAAAAAAACCTGAGCTTGTAGAAGTGACCCTTCATTTGAATCTTTTGACAAACTATTTTCTTTCTCCCTGGGAAGTTCTCCCTGAATGCTGTGTGTTTCAAAGTACCTTTTTGAATTACCAGTTACTGGGTTGAAATTTCTGAACTCAAGTGCAGCTGTTGTTTCAAGGACGAAACTGTCTTGCAATCCTTCACATTCATTAATCTGACACAAAGGTAAGTTTGTTAGAGGTGGTCTTGAATTAAGGATCAACAGAAGTTTCATGCATATATTACGAGGACACTAGTACCTGTAGGTTAAGCTGCTCTTGAATTATTCTATTGTCTGCGACTTTAACCTGGAAAATAAATGACATGTTGGTTTCTCAAATAAGACAACAGATTTGTGCGACGACCAGTTAAACAGAATGGAAAAAATCCACTATATTCCCTGATTCCTACAGCTTTCCAAAATTTACTTATGAGGGTTTGTGGATTATATATATATTTTGATAAATTGTATGCCCATTTGCATCCCTATTGGACTGAATTCAGCAGCCCCTTGAGAGGTGGCTAGAAAACTAGCTCATGCTTAAAGTAAGAGGTCTTAAGGTCCTGTTTAGAAATTACTGATAACTAAGGTACAATTGACTAATAAAATCCAAGTGCATTCCTACATGTCTCACTTGAAATCTGAAATTATGCAGATAATTCTCATCTGGTGTCTGAACAAGATATTTTTGCAATACATAAAGTGTCCACCCGCCACCTACTTCATCAATCAGGCGGGCTTCACCAAATTTCTCTCCCAAATTCATCCCCAAAATTTTTAACTCTTCATGTTTTACACTCCGAATTTAATAGTATTCCTATTTTATCCTCTTAAATTAAATTATTAATTCTTAAAATTAATTACACATTAAATATGAATTGCACATGCAATACGAGCTGACAAAGAAAAAAAATGATTCATTTCCAATGCAAGAATGCAACTTTGATCCAGCCTCAACTTTTGCTGCACGACATGAGACGAATAGATTCTTTCTACTTTGCCAAGCAGATGGGCTTCAGCAATGACCAAACTTTTCTCCTAAATTCAGCCCCGAAGTTTAAAACTCTTCATATTTCACCTCCGAATTTAATAATATTTCCATCTTATCCTCTAAATTAAAATTTTAATTCTTAAAATTAATTACACATAACATATGAATTACACGCTCGACACGAGCTGAGACATGAAATATGAGTAATATAAAGCATGCAGCTGCCACCTGCTTCAGCAAGCAAATGGCTTCGCCAAATGTTTTTTTTATAAAAAAATTCCCTCAAGTTTGAAAATCTTCAATACCCCTAAGTTTAAAAGCTTTCCATACTTTACCCTCCGAATTTAATAGTATCCCTATTTTACCCCCAAAGTTTAAATTTCTAAAATTAATAATATGGTATAAATTACACCGTGGCATGTGAGCCTAAGGCCCCTAGTTGTAATTGACTAATTGTACATGAGTACGGTACCTGCTAGCAATACACACCTTTGTAATAACACTTTTCACTATAGTGCGGATGCACACTTTCTAACATAACTAAAAGAGAACAATCCCACAATGGAAAGATGTGTTCTCAATTTAACGTCTACTAATGTCTTTAATATGTGAAAAGTTACTACTTCCATTCCAAAATATAAAATTAATAATTAACTTTTCAAAAGTCAATTTGAGTCATTTTTCAAATTTAAAATTGACACGACTTTTTTAAGTTTTGAAAACAATAAATCTCATAATTAGGAGTACTTTAAATAGAATATTTTATAATATTAAAATTTTTATTGAGAAAACCTGAATGTGATCGTATGAAATTTGAATTTGAAAATGTTTGTTGGCTGTTAAAATGTCGATATTGATCTTACATTTTAGAACAAAAGGGAGTATAAATTCAAGATTAAAAGGAAGAAGCTATAGTCATGTGAATATTTTTAGGTATGCATCACCTCAAGTTCAAAGGACTTCTCATGCAATTGTGCCTCTAGCTCACCTACAGACTGCAGCAAAAACAACAGTTAGGCTAAAAAAGAAGTTGAAATTTAGATGCAATTAGCATATGCAAAAGAAGGTGCACATACTCGCGATGCTTCCAATTTATCCATTTTGTCACGAGAAGAAATAACAGAAACAACAATTTGCTTTTCTAAGAGAGCTACTTGTTCATTTTTCCTTTTGATTTCACCATTCAACTTTTCTATCTCCACCTTCATTTAGTAGAAGTTTTCATAAGATTGAATTCAACATGAAAACAGCAGCTAAAAAGGAGATCAAATCAAGATTTACATGAATATGTTCCTTCTTAGGGTTTCTTAGGGCCTCCTCAGATAACCGCTTCAGTGCACTTGAATGAAAAGCCACCTCTCCAGACAAAATCTTTTGCTGCTCCCTCAGAAGATCTATTTGGTCAATTGTCTGTATGCTAGTCTAGCATCAAATAAGTGATAAGACATGAAACTCTGAATCCATTTACCATGAATAGAGAATCTAATGGAAACATTAAATTGCTTGATGCTACAAAAGGAGTTAACTTGGTAGTACAAACATTATTAAATAAAATATAATAAAAAGAAAACCTTAAAATCCATTACTTTTAGCAATTTCATTTTCAGGGTCGACTCTAAAATAGATAAAAAAAAACCTCTAACAATGAAGACATTTTGAAAATTAATTGCCTGCTTACTTCGATGCAGAAAAGAATGTATACTATCATACTGAAAGAAGACCCACATGGTACGAGTATTATGGTGCAACAAAATGTTGCTTGACATGTGGAAGCTATGACAACTGTTTACTTCAAATTTTCCTTCGTAATTTGTGCTGGGTGTTAACTCCCAAAATTGGCAAAAAAAAATATTAGTAACAAGACTCCCCTGTAGTAGTATTAGAGCACATTTTTGCATCGCACATGAGCCCTAAAATACAAGCAATAATGGAGATTCTTCCTTTCACTATTTGAGTCTTTTTTTTTTCATTCAAGGTTGTCTATAATTTGGACATGGATCATTTGAAAAGGTCATACCAAGCTCATTCCCAGGATTATTAATAGCACAAATGTAACCATGGCTCGTGAGAAACAGATTCTGTACTTATGAATCCCAAATTCAAACATTATAACAGTTAAAATTGAATAAAGGAGTTGATAGACTCCACGGCACGCTTGCGTGAGGTGGTCGTCGCCCGAATCGTTTCTAGCACAGTTGTTGGGTGAATTGCTTGCAACACCTTAACCCCTCGTCTATACTTTAGACGGTAATCTTGGTACAATTGCTCGCGTTCGGAAATCTGCGTTGAATGAACACTAACGACACCTTGACCCCTCGCTTATATTGAAGCGGTAATCTCGGTACAATCGACGATTGATGCGGTAGAAGACGCCACACACAACTATGAATTGTTGTATGATAAGTCAAATTGAATCTCAAAGAAATAACTAAGAAAAATACTTAGGAATTCTTCAAAAAACCAAAAGTAGAGAATAAACTTACAAATATATTGAATAATGAATAATGAATAATGAATAATGTATAATGTGTTTGATTACATCAACTTGAACCTCTATTTATACTACTCAAAACAATCCAAATTCTAATAGGAATTTATAAACTATAACCCTAATTGCTATAAGGAAATAAAAGTTAATTTGGAAAAGAAATCCTAATTAAAAAGAAATCCTAATTATAATAAAATTTAAAATTAACTCTAGATCCCGAAAATTGTTGCCAAAGTCGCGTGAATCGTGCTGATATTTTCCAAGCCGCGTGACTAAGATTCTCATAAACCAAATAAGAGTCAAATTCGTGACTGTCAAGGATTCCATGTAATCGATCACATATATATGTTGATTTCCTTTGAGATCTAATGGCCTCACCACGTGACATCACAATACACTTGAAGCTTAGAACTAAGTTACTGCAATAGAAGACCAATATTAATTTGGGCCCACACATTTTTTTTAATTCATGCTTCCCATTCATGCTGCTAAATTAATTTGTGGGTTGTGAGATTGGACTTTAATTTGGGCTTGTATTAAATTGACCCAAACTTGTGTCTCATCTTTCTCTTTGAGTTTTCTTGCGTTAGCTTCAGTCCAAACATCTTGGATCAATCCATTGAGACCTTGTTTGAACCTCTTTGTTCTAGCCTTGCTTGATCCCCACGTCCCTTTAGTCTTGTTTGAGTTCACGCATGCCATGTCCTCACCATTCCTCTCCTCGTGAAAAGGATTTGTCCTCAAATCGTCACCTACATCAAACGGACTTAGATCAGTAACGTTAAATGTAGCACTAACATTATACTCACCTGCAAATCCAATTTATAGGCATTGTCATTGATACGCTCGAGAACTTGAAATGGACCATCTCCCCTTGGAAGCAATTTCGACCGTCTTTGAACTGGGAATCTTTCTTTCCGCATATGTAACCACACCCGATCTCCGGGTTCAAAAATCACTTGATGTCGTCCCTTGTTCGCATGCTTAATGTACTGTTCCGTCCTCCGTTCAATGTTTAGTCTGGCTCTTTCATGAATCTGCTTAACAAGATCAGCCCTTTTCTTTCCATCCATGTTAGTATATTCAGAAACAGGTAATGGTGATAAATCCAACGGTGTCAAAGGATTAAAACCATATACAATTTCAAATGGAGAAAAATTAGTAGCAGAATGAACAGAACGGTTATATGCAAACTCAAAATGTGGTAAACATTCTTCCCATTGCTTAATATTTTTTTTAATGATAGTCCGTAATAATGCCGACAAAGTCCTATTTACTACTTCAGTTTGACCGTCAGTTTGTGGATGACAAGTAGTATAAAATAACAGTTTAGTACCCAATTTACCCCACAAGGTCTTCTAAAAGTAACTTAAGAACTTTTTATCTCTATCAGAAACAATAGTTTTAGGCATACCATGCAAACGCACAATCTCCCTAAAGAACAAATCAGCAACATGAGATGCATCATCAGTTTTATGACATGGAATAAAATGTGCCATTTTTGAAAATCTATCCACGACCACAAATATCGAATCATAACCATGCTTAGACCTAGGTAAACCCAACACAAAGTCCATAGAAAGATCAATCCAAGGTTCATTAGGAATAGGCAATGGTGTATACAATCTATAGGGTTGAACACGAGATTTAGCTTGGCGACAAGTAATACATCTATCACAAATTCTTTCCACATCTCGTTTTATATGAGGCCAATAAAAATGTTCTTTTAAAACAGCAAAAGTTTTGTCAACACCAAAATGTCCCATTAAACCGCCCCCATGTGATTCCCTAACCAACAACTCACGCAAAGAACATGCAGGAATACATAGTTGATGTAATCAAACACATTATACATTATTCATTATTCAATATATTTGTGAGTTTATTCTCTACTTTTGGTTCTTTGAAGAATTCCTAAGTATTTTTCTTAGTTATTTCTTTGAGATTCAATTTGACTTATCATACAACAATTCATAGTTGTGTGTGGCGTCTTCTACCGCATCAATCGTTGATTGTACCAAGATTACCGCTTCAATATAAGCGAGGGGTCAATGTGTCGTTGGTGTCCATTCAACGCAGATTTTCGAACGCGTGCAATTGTACCAAGATTACCGTCTAAAGTATAGACGAGGGGTTAAGGTGTTGCAAGCAATTCACCCAACAACTGTGCTAGAAACGATCCGGGCGACGACCACCTCACGCAAGCGTGCCGTGGAGTCTATCATTTGGTATCAAAGCTAAGCCTTTCTAGCAAGTTACTTATCTTTAATTTTCTGTCAAAATATATATTGTAAAAAAAAAGAAAAAGAAAAGGAAAATATATCATATTTTATTTGTGCTAACCAAACTTGTAGCACACCATCAAATCATCAAATTTCAACCAAGAGTTCATACCGTTCCATCATCATCAATTCTGAAACGGAGCTATAATTTACAAATCTGAGGCATACAAGAGGAGTGCAAGGCAATCGATCGGTGATTTTGTGTTATTCTGATAGTCACACCATCTATTCTTTTGTTTCGTGATAAGTAATTTTGAATTGATTAGTGAAACCAAGAATTTTGCTAGGGGAATTCAAAAAGAACCTATTAGAGAGAATATTTGAGGTAAAAGGCTTAGTGGTGAGATTAATTGAGGGTAAAAGCCAATTTATTGAGAGTATAAACGAGTAAACCATTGATTCGAGTGAAACACGTAAGGGAGTGGTGAGGAAATTGTTTTCTACTAACCCTTATTTTGCAGGAAATATGTCTAACTCGAAGGATAAAGGAACTTATGAGGAACAACCCTCAACAGCTGAATTGAAATTCCAGATGGAAGCCATACATAAAGAATGGGATCGAAGACTGAGAAAAACTATGGAGCAAATGCAAGAACAATTAGAAGAGATGAGGGTGTCTATGGCTGAGCTATCCCAAAACACTCAGGGGATGCAAAACAAGACGAGGACACAACAAACTGACGCAAGAAAGAAAGACCCTTACGGTGAGGACAATAGTGCAGCGGAAGATCGTGAATCTAATTTTCGACATCAAAGACACGGAAGTGCTAGGGAAAGAAGAGGTCAGGACAGAGAAGATAGCAATTTGGATAGCATAAAAATGAAGATTCCAACTTTCCAAGGCACATGTGATCCTGAGACTTATTTAGATTGGGTAACCAAGATGGAGCGAATCTTTGACTGTCACAACTATTCAGACCTTAAGAAAGTCAAACTGGCCATTACAGAGTTTTCTGGATATGCATTGATATGGTGGGATCAGTTGACAGCTAATCGGAGAAGGTGTGAAGAGCGACCGATTACAACTTGGATGGAGATGTTGAAGGATCGGGCTAATTTGATTGAAGACAATGAAACATCGATGGCTAGGTTCGCGGCAGGATTGAACTGGGAGATTGCAGACTTGGTTGAACGACAACATTATTTGGAGTTAGAAGAACTGGTACATATGGCTACTAAGATAGAGAAACAACTCAAGAGGCGAGGAGGACAACGAGGACAATCTAATGCTAGTTCATCATGGAGACCTAATTTGGCAAAGCGAGAGGAAAAGACAGCTGCGTTCAAACCAAAGGTGGAACCTAAGCACGGATCGACTAGCCGAGAAACACAAGGTAAAACTGAACAACCTTCTTTTGGTTGTAATCGGGATATTGTATGCTTTAAGTGTCAAGGCAGGGGACATATTTCTAGCCAATGTCCAAATCAGAGGAAAATGTTGTTGCTTGACAATGGAGATATGGAGACCGAGAGGGAAGAGAGCGACACTGATTCTATGCCACCATTAGAAGAGATAGGTGAGGATGCGATACATGGTGAAATTCTGGTTACAAGAAGAGCACTTAGTACGCAGGTTAAGGAGGAGAGCAGTGAACAACGGGAGAATCTATTCCATACTCGATGTCTTGTGAATGGAAAAATTTGTTGTGTAGTCATAGATGGAGGCAGCTGTACAAATGTGGCAAACACTACGATGGTGGAGAAATTGGGGTTATCTACTACCAAACATCCACAGCCGTATCGTTTGCAGTGATTCAATGATAATGCAGACATTAAAGTAACCAAACAGGTGTTAGTTCCATTTGCTATTGGTCGGTATGTTGATGAGATATTGTGTGATGTGGTGCCTATGTAGGCAGGGCATATATTATTGGGTAGACAATGACAGTTTGATAGGAGGGTTCAACATGATGGGTTTACCAACGTATATTCCTTTGTTCACGACAAGAAGAAGATCTCTTTGCGTCCTTTGTCACCACAACAAGTACATGAAGATCAAATTCATTTGCCAAAAAATTATGTACAAAGAAAAGAGAGTGAAGAAAAGAAAAATCAAGAAGAAAAAAAGAGAAAAAAAGAAAGAGAGAAAAAAAACAAATATACTGGCAAAAAAGAGTGATGTGAGAAGAGCTTTGATACCAAATGATAGACTCCACAGCACGCTTGCGTGAGGTGGTCGTCGCCCGGATCGTTTCTAGCACAGTTGTTGGGTGAATTGCTTGCAACACCTTAACCCCTCATCTATACTTTAGACGGTAATCTTGGTACAATTGCTCACGTTCGGAAATCTGCGTTGAATGGACACCTTGACCCCTCGCTTATATTGAAGCGGTAATCTCGGTACAATCGACGATTGATGCGGTAGAAGAAGCCACACACAACTATGAATTGTTGTATGATAAGTCAAATTGAATCTCAAAGAAATAACTAAGAAAAATACTTAGGAATTCTTCAAAGAACCAAAAGTAGAGAATAAACTCACAAATATATTGAATAATGAATAATGTATAATGTGTTTGATTACATCAACTTGAACCTCTATTTATACTACTCAAAACAATCCAAATTCTAATAGGAATTTATAAACTATAACCCTAATTGCTATAAAGAAATAGAAGTCAATTTAGAAAAGAAATCCTAATTAAAAAAAAATCCTAATTATAATAGAATTTAAAATTAACTCTAGATCCCGAAAATTGTTGCCAAAGTCGCGTTAATCGTGCTGATATTTTTCAAGCCGCGTGACTAAGATTCACATAAACCAAATAAGAGTCAAATTCGTGACCGTCGAGGATTCCATGTAATCACATATATATATGTTGATTTCCTTTGAGATCTAATGGCCCCACCACGTGACATCACAATACACTTGAAGCTTAGAACTAAGTTACTGCAATAGAAGACCAATATTAATCTGGGCCCACACATTTTTTTTAATTCATGCTTCCCATTCATGCTGCTAAATTAATTTGTGAGTTGTGAGATTGGACTTTAATTTGGGCTTGTATCAAATTGACCCAAATTTGTATTTTATCATTCTCTTTGAGTTTTCTTGCGTTAGCTTCAGTAAACATCTTGGATCAATTCATTGAGGCCTTGTTTGAACCTCTTTGTTCTAGCCTTGTTTGATCCCCACGTTCCTTTAATCTTATTTGAGTCGACGCATGCCATGTCCTCATCAGGAGTACTCTTAGCATTTCAACTTATTTTCGAGACAACTAATTTAGAGTGAATTAGAACCCACCTCCTTTCTATACATACTTTCTATTTTTCAATATTCATTCAGCATTATCTTCATCTTTATTGGCTGGTTAGAGAGAGAAGTATTCTGGTTATAGTATATCTAAAGATTTCACTGAAGTACCTCGACTCTTCTTAAAATTTCTAAAATTCAATCAACACAACATACAATACCCAACTCGATACAATACCTAACGAGCTTCAATCAAACTTTATTTCATACTCGATAAAATTCATGAACCAACTATGAACAATTTAATACCCAACTCTATTCGGTTCATTTTACAACTCTACAAATAGGGATGACAAACACAAAACCAACACGACATACAATAAGAAGATTAAATTTCAAATTTTAATTGTAATAATTTTTAACACGTTATTATTAATATTATAAGTAAATTGAATACGTTTATGAGGTAAAATTCATGTGTAGCTTGGAACGTGTTCTATTCCCATTAGCATAATAAGTTCATACTTTTCATTTATTTTGTATGACTTTCTGACCACCTTACCCTGAAATCTGTATTGCATTTTCAGTCATTAGTATCTTTTAAAGTTAATTTCTTTTATTAATAAATAAATAAAAATTATCATGTCACTAATACTATATTTATAGTAAACGTTAAGAATTTATTTGAAAAATAAAAAATTTATTTTTATAATTAAGGAAGTAGATCAATAAGGACTGCCTTTTAAATTTAGATTTTTATTATAACATCCCAGTCTCAAATCGAAATATATGGAATAAATTTATCTGTATATAAAAAATTAAGTTGCTAACAATAATACATTCGATGGATCACGAAGTCAGTTGATATGGGTTGTTATAATTATCTTTTATTTAGAGTATATAATTTAGGATTTTGAATTATTTTATTTTGCATTTAACAATTTAAATAAATAATATTCAAATTATTTTTAGAGAGATTCAATAAGCTTGCCATGCAAATAATGACAACTAAATCCAATTGAGACTCACTACTAGATTTGGTTTATGTATTAGTAGTAGCATTTAGGATGGTTGGTGGCATGGCCATATTATTATGATATTGTCAGTGTATCGCCATCAAAGTATCAATCAGAAAATAACATAAAAAGAAAAGGTTAACTAACAATTAGCCAACATCATCACTTCATTTAACATTTGTCTATACTTTAATTAAAAACATAATTTAATTCGTTCAATTTTATGTTTAATTAAATTAAAATTAATAATATAATTTTATAAATAAATAACTATAACATGAGAAGTACGCAAGGTATCTCAAGTTTCTAACAAGTCATATTACGCCTACAACAACTATACACACATAAAATAATTCAATCGGCACCTAAATAATGTTGTGGTAGACTTGGTCTTTGTTTCTGTTAATAATTCCTATTATTTAGGAGCTGACCTACTAGTGGGATGCTCTTTTTTAGCCTTTCTGTTGTTTGCTTTCTGTTATTGTAAGGCTATATATAGCCACTTTTACATTCAATAATACAAGAGCTTTCTTTCTCTGCTTTGTATAAGTTGATACAGTGTTAACATCTGGTACGTATCAGAGCCAGCAGAGTAAAAAAAACACAACTTTTCCCACTTTGCAGCCACAGCTCAAAATGGCCACCGAAACTAATTTCGTTCAGCCTACTATTCCCCGCTTTGATGGTCATTATGATCATTGGAGCATGCTGATGGAGAATTTTCTTCGCTCCAAAGAGTATTGACAGATTGTTGAAAATGGGGTTCCTGCTGTAGTAGAAGGTGTTGCTCTTACCGAAGCACGGACAAAGGAAATTACAGACCTGAAATTGAAGGATCTGCGTGCAAAGAACTATCTTTTCCAGGCCATCGATCGCTCTATTCTTGAAACCATTTTGCACAAAGATACTGCCAAAGGAATCTGGGATTCCTTGAAGAACAAATACCAAGGGAATGCTCGCGTTAAGCGTGCACAGCTTCAGGCTCTACGAAAGGATTTTAAGACACTTCATATGAAGGAAGGTGAGTCTGTCAATGACTACTTTGCTTGTACCCTTACCATTGTTAATAAAATGTGCATTCATGGTGAACTCATGAGCGATGTCACTGTGATTGAAAAAGTTATGTCGCTTAATGTCTTCAAAATTTGCTTATGTTGTCTGTTCGATTGAGGAGTCCAAGGAATTGGATTCCATGAGTATTGATGAATTGCAAAGTAGTCTTTTAGTGCATGAACAACGTATGACTGGACCTGTTATTGAAGAACAAGCTTTGACAGTTACTTATAGGAATAACTCTGGTGGAGTTAATCGCGGTGCCTCACGTGGACGTGGTAGGGGTCGTGGTCGATCAGGTATGAATAAGGCACTTGTTGAATGTTATTATTGTCATGGCCTTGGTCATTTTCAGTCTGAATGTCCTAAGAAAAATAGGGACCCCAATGATGAGAGGGAGACAAAGGCTCACTTTGTTGAAACCAGTGAAGAGATGCAAGAGATGCTCCTTATGGCATATATTGATGTCAACAAAGCAGCTGATGAGACTACATGGTTCCTGGATTCTGGGTGTAGCAATCATATGTGTGGAAGGAGGGAGTTATTAGACATTTCAAAAGTCAGTCAAGCTGGGCAACAACTCCAGTCTTCGTGTGATGGGCAAAGGCCAAATTCAAATGATTGTTGTAAGACCCCGAATTTTATGAAATAAAAGTATTCAATTTTTCTTATAATTACTATTCAGTAAATGGTTAAATTGATAAAAGTTTAAAGTTATGGGTGAAATGTGAATTTTTTTTCAAAATAAGCAAGTGGTTATAAAATAATCATTGTTGTCGGGAATATTCGTTTGGTCGTGGAATATTCTTTCTTTCGGGGAATATTCGTACGACGGCACAGCTATTTGTGGGCCCCATAACGAATAACTGTCGGGTGAAGAAAACGACAAATTTGAGTTTTTACAAATAACGGCGTAGTTGTTACCGTTAACACTGTTGGAATACCCGGTGGTTAAAATACAGTAATACGCGTTATTGCACAGTAGCACACGGTATTGCATAGTATTTTTGAAATTATTGATTCTTACGTAAGAAGGCACTACTCAATAATTGTTACAGTAATTACTGTTCAATATTTTATTTTATTGATTCAATAATTGCTACGTTGATATTTTATATTATTGTTGTTTCAATAATTGTTGCTGTACAGTATTTTCCATTATCAGATCAATAATTCATATTATTTAAATAATATTATTAGATAGCATTATTGACAATGTCTAGAAAGTTCTGTCTAAGGAGAGGTTTGGTCATTTAATTGCGCGCCAGTAAGGAGAAATTCTTATTGGAAAGCCCCCTCTTTCCTGGGAACGACCTGGTTGTCATAAATGTGATTCTGTAATATTATTTGTGAATAATTAATTATTGATTCATATGATAAGGAAATATTTATTTTATGTGGATATAAATGAGAGATATATTTTTGTGGTTAAAAATGAAGGAGTTAATGTTGAGGTTTTTATCAGTATTTTTGTCGGAACGGAGGTATTGAAAATCAAATTAGGATTTTTGAGATATTTTACGGGGGTTATAATTTTTAATCCGACCGTTGGATCGTGGTAATTTTTGGATATGTTATACATATATAAGTTGAGTATATGTCCACAAATTTTGAACCGTTAAAAATGAACGTATGATTTATTATGAATTTTACGAGATGACTGGTTCAGAAATTGTTGAATTTTTGGAGTTTTATCATTTTGGTGGAAAATTCTAGAATTGGTGGGCCCCACTTGTGGTTGGTGAAGAAATGTGCTGAATTATATTTTAAATGTGGTGGGTGGGAATAGTAGCAGGTAAAGCCATCAGGTTGCAGGTCAAGCCTACTAAAATTTTCCTATAAATAGAGGGCTAAGTTAGAATTGAAAATCACACCAGAAACATAAGCTTTCTCTCTTTCTCTCTCTATATTATGAAGCATATTTTGTGAGTATTTAGATACTTTGAGAGTTGCTATTCAGTGCAAGTTTCCTTCGACTTTGTATTCCAGTCAGAAATACTGCACTTTTGAGGTAAGGGATTGTAAGGGATAGTAAGGGATAGTAAGAAATTTTAAGGGTTGTTATGTTTTTCAGTTTCGTAATTTTTCTGACCTTCAAAAATTCTGGAAAAATTTGAAATGATATTTTGATGAGTTTTCTTGATTGTGTCCAAAAATGGTGATTTTTGGATGTATAGATTGAGAGTTATGAATTTTATGAGAAAAGACTATTTTAAATGTAACCACTTATAATTCCTTGTGGTTAACTCCAAAATTGATGAAATTTTTATTGGGAGTACATGTATATGATAGAAGTATACTCTGTAAATTTCAGAATTTTTGGATAAAAGTACAATTTATGATAAATATCTAAATATTCTGCGGTTTTGGCCATATGAAAAATAGTAAATGAATTTTAAAAATTTTGAGAAAAATATATGTTCACTATGGGACTATATTATGCTAAATCTCAGAAAAGAAATATTTTTGGAACTGATTTGGTATTTTTCATGAAAATGGACTAGTTATGAATAAATGAATTAAATATCTTATGTGAAGGAAGAAAATTGGAAAATAGGATTTTATGGCTTGAGAATGCTATATGAGGTATATGCAGATTTTTGATGAGGGTTTTGATTATTGGTGATGAAATCTTATGAGTTTGACATTTTAGGATGATTAAATGCATTATTTAGTAAAGTGTAAACAATTAAAATAAATTGTTTATAAGCTTAAGAAATATTATTCTTTCAATATCATTATACCGAAATATTGGTATGTATTTTATTATGGAATTTCTACCTTTTTATGTCAGATTTACTATTCACGAGTTACTATTCATGAGTTACTATTCATGAGTTACTATTCACGAGTTACTATTCACGATAAAATTGGTTTCCTTTTTCTAACCAAATTATAGTTTGTTTATGAATATTACTCTTGAGATTAAATCTATATGTTGATTATATTGATTTTATTATTATATATAACATTTTTATAACCCTAATGATGATATTTCTCTTTGACTTGAGTGTAAAGATGGGTAGATTTCTGGTATGATCATGACTATGGGTTCTCTTTGGCCAGTAGTGCAAAATTGAATTGTTGACTGATATGATCATGACCATTGAATTTATAAGTGAATATCTTTAGCTTAAGTGCAAAGGTGAATTGATCAACATGGTTATAATTATTGTTTATATAAATTTTGAAATGATTATATATTTCTTTGAGATATGAATATATTTGGCCTGTAGTGCAAATATGAATTGTTGATGAATATCTTTGGCCCGTAGTGCAAAGATGAACTGTTGTTGAATATCTTTGGCCTGTAGTGCAAAGATGGTATGTTGATGAATATCTTTGGCCTGTAGTGCAAAGATGAACTGTTGTTGAATATCTTTGGCCGTAGTGCAAAGATGGATTTATTAGTATGATTATGAACAGGAACTGTGATTTGGTATAACCATGATCTTTGATGTTTCAGGTAAAGACAAGTGATGAAAATTATCTTTGTTCTGGATGAGAAGAGGAATTTAGAACTACAATTATGATTATGAGTTATATATGTGATTGTGGACAAGAATTGTTGATTGATGTTACAGGGATAAAACATTGTTGGTGGACTTTTAACATAGAGAAGATAATAGACTTTATAGTCTATTTGACTCTTCTAATGGATTGCTCGTTCCGCTGCAACTATGGTTGAAATTTTTATCATTTACCATATGTTCTAAATCTCTGATTTATTATTGATGAAGGCTATTGATAATTTAATTATCTTTAGTCATGATATACTTTACTGGGCTAGTTGTGCTCACCCTTTTGCTTCACAATTTCTTTCAGGTAATAAGAGTGTAGCTGGGTCGAGCGAGGGTAACGGGGAAATAGAATGGTGGTCTCTAGCTGTGGATGTTCTCCCGAAGCAGTATAGAAAAGTTCATTTAGTAGTTATATTTGGTGAATCCAATAGGGTAAGGTGTACCCAACGTTGGAAAGGTGGTTTGCCACTATCATACAAGATGTCTAACGACATACAACCTCGTGTCATCATAAGACAGGGATGTGCTCATCCACTTGCTGAGTATATTTACGAGCACTACATATATAATCTTGGTGTTTGTTTGAAATATAATTCTCAATTAGAGACAGTGGAGATAATGATAAGTCAAGAGAAGACTCACCATTGGAAAGAATATAATAGTAATCTTCTTGTTTTTCTTTGGGGTCTATTGGGTCAACCAAGGATAATTCTGTGGCCATATGATATCTATCACAACCTAGAAGCATGGCCTCCCATGCACGAAGGTTTTCTTGAGCACTTCCCAAAGATTCTAGTTTCTAAAACAGTTTTTGACTGTACCTTTATGTAAGGTACCTTTGTGAGGTGCTGATACATGATGGTGTCCAATGTCACATTTGGTATATATTTGTATCCAAACTCACAGCATATGTGTTGTTGTATTTTGCACGACAATTGTTGTAATAAAGTTGTAGTTATTTTCTGTACCATGTATTTGACGACTCAGAATGGGTTGGATGGAATGGACCTATTTTGGGGTTGTCACAATTGTCAATAATATTACTCAAGTCATCACAAAGGTATTTTATGTTCCTGATTTATGCAACAATCTTTTGAGTATTGGTCAATTGCAGGAAAAGGGTTTGGCCATATTAATTCAAAACAACAAGTGCAAAGTTTATCATCCGGACAGAGGGCTTATTATTGAAACAACTATGTTACTCAACCGGATGTTCATTCTTCTTGCTACAATCAAACCGTAGGAACAACATTGCTTTCAAACTCTCTCCCAGAATCCAGATTGTGACGCCCCCAAAACAGGTATACATCACCTATTCTGAGTCGCCAGATACATGGTACAAAAATTCAAATACAAACTTAATTATACAACAGTCGTGTAAGATACGACAAAATATAGCTGAGAGTTTAAACAAGAATATTGTCATCTAGACAATATCCACACTCAAAATAAGTCCTCTATAAATTTATTATCACACTATTTCACAGAATAGTGAGGACTACTAATGCACCATCTAGGACCATCACTCTGTTTTCTGACTAGTCCCAGCTACGTTCTCATTTCCTGAAGAGAACAATGAAAGCAAAAAGGGTGAGCTCAACTAGCCCAGTAAGAAATATTATAACTAAGATAATGCAGAATAATTTATCGTTAGCCTTCAACAGTGTTAAACTGATAAAATATAACAACCATCAAGTTTAACTGCAGCGGAACAAGCAATCCATTAGAAGAGTCAAGTAGAGAATAAAATCTACTATCTTATATGATTTAAAAAGGTTTTTCATCACTTTTATCGCCGAAACTCAGCTTAATAAATAATCCACATCATCCCTGCACTACAGGCCAAGGATATTCATTAGTATCACAAACACAAATTATCCATGCACTACGAGCCAAGGATATTCATATATTCATCAACGGTCCTGATCATGCCATAAAACAATTCATCTTTGCACCCTTGGCCGAAGAGAATCCAAAGCCATAATCATACCAAAAACTGTCCATCAATGCACTACGGGTCAATGAGGATTTTTTTCATATCATTTGTAACATTACGGTGATGATTATACCGAATAATCTCTGGTCATAATCATACCAAGTCCTTCTATGCACTACGGCCACAGATGACTTTCAACAAAATATAAACATGAGGATGACGACAATGACATAATAATTCAATAAAACAAGTTCAAGAATTAATTTATCCAGGAATTAATAACGTCCAAATTGTCAACATAATACTGCTTTATGGAGTAAAATTCAAGAATTCTCAGAAGAATATTTTTATAAAAAGATACTGGATGAAGCGCAAATATCAAGGATATTCCACTAATTTCATGGAGTATAGAAGTCAAAATTTTAACCAACTGAGTATAATAAAGAATGGAATAACAAAAGAAATCACCAGGCATGCGATAGACTGCACAGACAGGTTATTCCAACAGAATAATAAATAACGGAACCAGGTCATGCGTAAACGCACAGACAGGATATTCCAACAGAATGATAAATAACGGAACCAGGTCATGCGTAAAGCACAGACAGGGTGTTCCAACAGAATGATAAATAATGGAACCAGGTCATGCGTAAAGCACAGACATGATGTTCAAACAGAATGATAAATAATGGAACCAGGTCATGCGTAAAGCACAGACAGGATATTCTAACAGAATGATAAAGAATGGAATAATAGAAGAATTTCACCAAGTATGGGGTAGTCCGCGTATACAGGTTATTCCAACAGAATAATAAAGAATGGAATAACGGAAGTTCTCTTCATGAATAAGAAAGAAATAATACTCCCTACCTTAGAAGAAAACTGGATACTTGAATAGTGAGGTAGCAGACTTCTCTTCTTCTTTCTCTCTATAATTTCTCTCTATAATAAGTGCTCTATAACTTTAGTGAATTGGTGAGAAATGAAGAAAGAATGAGCTTCTATTTATAGAAAAATATAGTTTCGATAATTGCACGTTTGGGGCTCGAAATATTACAGTTTAATACCTTCCTCTTTTTTTTCACTTTTAATTTAGTCCTGCAAGTATTATCAATCTTGCACCAACTCCCCTAATAGTAAATCATGTGAATCAATATTAAAATCATGTGACTCAATAGTAAATCATGTGACTCAATAGTTCTAAACATGTGAAAAAATTAATTATAGTATAGTTACTTCAACTATAACTCCATTTTTAACTTAGTCATGCAAGTATTATCAATCTTGCACCAACTCCCCTAATAGTACAAGAATGTGAATCAATAGTACACACATGTGAACAAATAGTTATAAGCATGTGAAATAATAGCAATTAATTGTTCATTTACCCGATTAATTACCCGGTTGGTCAATATAACTTCCAGACATCAATTACTATCGAAATAAATGTCGATTTTCATTAACACCAATAATCCCAACAAAATGGAAATATTTTTCTCAACAATGTCTATTTTAAAATTTTGAAGTTTGACTTTTTCCAAAAAAGTCAACTGTTGACTTTTTGACCAAAAAGTTAACCCCATAAAATTTTGTGTTTATAGTCTATTCTTACTAATTTCATCGCTCCGGACTCAAATATCACGTCCGCGTCTCCAAATTCAACTCCGAACTCAAATTCAATTTTTAATAACATTTATTCACTATTATTATAACTCGCAATATTAACAACCAGTTCGTTCCCAGGAAAGAGGAGGCTTTCTAATAAAGATTTCTCCTTATTGGCGCACAATTAGGTGATCAAATCTCTCCATGACAGAACTTCTAGACATTGTTAATTATGTAAATAATAATATGAATAAATGTATCGTCTCAATTATTGATTTAATAATATATAAAATATCAACAATAATTGAATCAAACTGAGTGACTTCTCACGTAAGTATTAATAATCAATATCGTGTGCTACTATGCAACCACGCGTATTTTACCACCGATTATTTTATGACAACTTGCTTACTTTGAAAAATTTCAAATTTCATCCTTAACTTTAAACTTTTATCAATTTAACTATTTACCAAAGAAAAAAAATTGAATACTTTTATTTAATAAAATTCGGGGTCTCACACATATCATCTTTGGCACTGTCGTTATGGCCACTTGAGTCTTGATGGAATTAAAACTCTTCATACCAAACAGATGGTACATGGACTGCCCCAATTAAAGAAGTCCAGCTTGTTCTGTGAAGATTGCATGATGGGCAAACAACATAGAAGTCCGTTTCCTCAAAAGAGTACCTTGCGAGAATCTCAATTTCTACAACTTGTTCTTGCTGATATCTGTGGGCCTATATCCCCTATTTCAAACAGCAACAAAAGGTATATTTTTACATTTATCGATGATTTTAGTCGAAAAATCTGGGTGTTTTTCTTGGCAGAAAAATCAGAGGCCTTTGAGTGTTTCAAACTTTACAAAGTGAAGGTAGAAAAAACAATGGGTACTAGCATATGTGGTTTGCGTACAGATAGGGGCGGTGAGTTTACGTCCCAAGAATTCCATATTTTCTGTCAAACCAATGGGATTCGACGATAACTTACCGCAGCCTACACTCCTCAGCAAAACGGAGTGGCAGAGCGGATGAATCACACAATAATGAACATGGTTCGTAGTATGCTGACTTGTAAACAAGTACCAAAGAATTTCTGGCCCGAAGTAGTCAATTGGGCGGTACACATCTTAAATAGAAGTCCAACACTTGTTGTGCGCAATAAGACACCTGAGAAAGCCTGGAGTGGCATTAAACCTTCAGTTGATCATTTTCGGGTGTTTGGATGCCTCTCCTATGTTCATATACCTGACAACAAATGCACAAAATTAGATGACAAGAGCTTGAAGTGTGTACTACTGGGAGTTAGTGAAGAATCCAAAGCATATCACCTATATGATCCTTTGTCAAACAAAATTGTGATTAGCCGTGATGTTATTTTTAATGAAGATGACAGTTGGCCTTGGACAACAACCCATGCTAATACTACTGATATTTCTCTGGATTGGGGTGATCAACCAAGCATTGATTATCTTGATTACAATCACAATAATTAGCCCACAACTCCAGCAACTGGAGATCAAGTTCCTGGAGCTTTTCCTGGTGATGATGATGTTGTAACACAACAGAACAGTGATGAAGATTCATCCGAGGGAGCTAATGATCCAGCACAATCCCAAACCTCTGATCTTTCAGAGAGACGCATTCGACTTCCACCAATATGGATGCGTGATTATGAGACTGGTGAAGGGCTCTTTGACACTGAAAATCAAGGTAACTTTGCTATGTATGTAGATGTGGATCCTCTGACTTTTTCTGATGCAGTACACAACAACAAATGGCATTTGGCTATGGACTCTAAAATTGCTGCAATTCGCGAAAATAATGCATAGGAATTGACTAACTTGCCAAAAGGTGGAAAAACAATTGGACTTAAATGGGTATACAAGATGAAACTCAATGAACATGGTGAAATCGACAAGTATAAGGCATGACTTGTCGCAAAGGGATACACTCAGCAACATGGAGTTGACTATTCAGAAGTTTTTGCTCCTGTTGCTCGCCTGGATACTATTCGACTTATTCTTGCTGTTGCGGCTCAAAAGGCTTGGCCCTTGTATCAATTAGATGTTAAATCAGTATTTCTACATGGAGATCTTAATGAGGAAGTACACATTGCACAACCACCCAGTTATGAGATCAAAGGGGCTGAACATAAAGTGTATCGACTTCGAAAGGCATTATATGGATTAAAGCAAGCTCCTCGGGCTTGGTACAGTTGAATCGAAGCTTATTTCGTGGAAGAAGGTTTCAAGAAGTGTCCTTAGGAACCTACTTTATTTCTCAAACACTCCTCTACCGGTAAGATCTTGATTGTGTGTCTCTATGTGGATGATCTTATATTTACTGGGAATGACGAGTCTTTGTTCACTTCTTTTAAACACTCTATGATGCAAGAATTTGACATGAGTGATTTGGGAAAGATGAAATATTTTCTTGGGTTAGAAATCTTGCAACAGGAGAATGGAATTTTTCTCTGTCAATAAAAATATGCTCATGATATTCTAGAGAGATTTCAAATGGCTGATTGCAATTCAGTCCACAATCCGATTGTTCCAGGCACAAAGTTGATGAAAGATCCCATAGGAGAGCTAGTGGATGATACTCTTTACAAATAACTAGTGGGTAGTTTGATGTATTTAACCTCCACTAGGCCAGATTTGATGTTTGTAATTAGCCTTTTTAGTCGGTACATGGCTCATCCTACTACACTTCATCTCCAAGCTGTTAAACGTGTGTTAAGGTATATTAAAGGCACTCTTGCATTTGGTGTGTTTTATTTTTGTCGGGAAGGGAACCACCAGATTATGGGATTTTTCGACAGTGATTATGCAGGAGATGTAGAAGATTGCAAGAGCACTTCTGGCTTTCTTTTTTTATTCAGTTCAGGGGTTGTGTCTTGGTCCTCTCGCAAGCAACCTATTGTCACACTGTCCACTATAGAAGCAAAATTTGTTGCAGCAGCTTCTTGCGCTTGTCAAGCTATATGGTTACGAAGAATGTTGGAGCAGCTTGATCAAGCTCAAAATGACACTACTGTGATTTATTGTGATAATAGCTCAACAATCAAGCTTTCTCGCAATCCTGTTATGCATGGACGAAGCAAACACATTGATGTTCGGTTCCATTTTCTTAGAGATCTTACACAAGATGGGACAATCAAATTAGATTATTGTCGAACTAAAGACCAGCTTGCAGATCTTATGACTAAGCCATTATGTAAGACCCCAACTTTTATAAATAAAGATAAATTTTCTATAAATATTATTTTTGAATATTATGGAATGAATTTGATATAATGTTATAGTTGTGGGTAATATTTATAAATTTTGCAAATTACGCAAGTTGTTATATAATATTCGATTGGTCGGGAAATATTTGTTTTAATAGGGCATATTCGTACAATGGCAAAATCATTGGTGGACCTCAAAACGAAATTCTTGTCGGATTGAGAAAACGACAAAAATACTTTATGAAAATAACGACGGAAGTTTTACCGTTAACTGTTGAAACACCCGGTGTTAAAAGTACAGTAATACGTGTAGTTGCACAGTAGCACACGGTATTGATTATTGATGCTTACGTGAGAAGTCACTCAGTTTTGTTCAATTATTATTACAGTAATTGCTGCATAGTATCTAACGTTATTTGATTCAAATATTGTCAATATTTGAGATGAGAAAGTTATTAATATTATTATTTGTAATATTAACGATGTCTAGAAATTTTGTTAAGGAGAGGTTTGGTCACCTAATTGTGAATCAATGGGGAGAAATCCTTATTAGAAAGCCCCTTCTTTCCTGGAAACGACCTGGTCAATTAATATTGTGAATTATAATAATGATGATAAATTTTGTTTTATTAGTATTATTAATGTAATAAAATAGAAAAACTTTTTATATAAAACAGAATACTTTTATAAAGTTATTCGTTTTATTAGACTAATAGTAAAATCTTTTTATATAAAACAGAATACTTTTATAAAGTTATTTGTTTTATTAGACAATAATTAGAATATATTATATTTTATTATACATAGTGTTTGCATAGTGCCTGCATAGTGTTTGCATAGTAAAATCTTTTTATATAAAACATAATACTTTTATAAAGTTATTCGTTTTATTAGATTATAAATAGAATATATTATATTTTATTGTAAACCAATCTGGACCGTCCGTTTAAAGTAAATCAATCTGGATCGTTTATAAGTTAGTTACTATGCAGTCCATTCTTCTATACATAGAAGCTCATTCCTTCATTATTTATTACGAATTTACTGAAACTCTAGAGAGAGAAATTATAGAGAAACTATAGAAAAGTATTCTGCTACTTCCCTACTCTTATATCCAGTTTCTTTTACGGTAAGGAGTATTATTTCTTTTGTATTCATAAAGAGAACTTCTGTTATTCCATTATTTATTATTCTGTTGGAATAACCTGTATACGCGGGCTACCCTATACTTGGTGAAATTCTTCTGTTATTCAATTCTTTATTATTCTGTTGGAATATCCTGTCTGTGCGTTTTACGCCTGACCTGGTTCCAGTCTTTGTTATTCTATTGGAATATCCTGTCTGTGTGTTTTACGCCGGACCTGGTTTCATTCTTTATTAATCTGTTGGAATATCCTGTCTGTTCGTTTTACGCCGGACTTGGTTCTGTTATTTATTATTCTGTTGGAATAACCTGCCTGTGCGGTCTATCGCATGCCTGGTGATTTTTTTTTGTTATTCCATTCTTTATTATACTCAGTTGGTTAAAACTTTGACTTCTATACTCCATGAAATTAGTGGAATATCTTTGATATTTGCGCTTCATCCAGTATATTTTCATAGAAATATTCTTCTGAGCATTCTTGAATTTTACTCTACAAAGAAGTATCATGTTGACAATTTGGACGTTATTAGTTCTTGGATAGATTAATTCTTGAACTTGTTTTATTGAATTCTTATATCATTGTCATCATCCTCAAATTTATATTTTGTTGAAAGTCATCTGTGGCCTGTAGTGCATAGATGGACTTGGTATGATTATGACCAGGGATTATTCGGTATAATCATAACCGTAATGTTACAAATGATTATTCGGACGACATGATTACACCGAATAATCCCTGGTCGTAATCATACCAAGTCCATCTATGCACTACAGGCCACAGATGACTTTCAACATAATATAAACATGAGGATGATGACAATGATATAAGAATTTAATAAAACAAGTTCAAGAATTAATTTATCCAGGAACCAATAATGTCCAAATTGTCAACATGATACTTCTTTGTAGAGTAAAATTCAAGAATACTCAGAAGAATATTTTCATGAAAAGATACTAGATGAAGCGCAAATATCAAGGATATTCCACTAATTTCATGGATTATAGAAGTCAAAACTTTAACCAACTGAGTATAATAAAGAATGGAATAACAAAAGAAATCACCAGGCATGTGATAGACCGCACAGACAGGTTATTCCAACAGAATAATAAATAACAGAACCAGGTAATGCGTAAACGCACAGACATGATATTCCAACAGAATGATAAATAACGGAACCAGGTCATGCGTAAATCACAAACATGATGTTCCAACAGAATGATAAATAATGAAACCAGGTCATGAGTAAAGCACATATAGGATGTTCCAACAGAATGATAAAGAATGGAATAAAAGAAGAATTTCACCAAGTATAAGGTAGTCCGCGTATACATGTTATTCCAACAGAATGATAAAGAATGGAATAACAGAAGTTCTCTTCATGAATACGAAAAAAATAATACCTCTTACCTTAAAAAGAAGAGTACTGGATATAGGAGTAGTGAAGTAGCAGAATACTTTTTTTCTTCCTCTCTATAATTTCTCTCTAAAATAATTACTCTACAGCTTTAGTGAATTGGTGAGAAATGAAGGAAGAATGAGCTTCTATTTATAGAAAAATATAGTTTCGATAATTGCACGTTTTGGGGCTCGAAATATTACAGTATAATACCTTCCTCTTTTTCTTCATTTTTAATTTAGTCCTGTAAGTATTATCAAACTTGCACCACCTCCCTTAATAGTAAATAATGTGAATTAATAGTACAATCATGTGAATACATAGTATAATCATGTGAAAAAATTAATTGCAGTATAATACCTTCATCAATTCCTCCATTTTTAACATAATCATGCATGTATTATCAATCTTGCACCACCTCCCCTAATAGTGCATGAATGTGAATCAGTAGTACACAAATGTGAACAAATAGTTATAAGCATGTGAAATAATAGCAATTAATTGCTCATTTATCTGATTAATTACCCGATTGGTCAATATAACCTCCAGACATCAATTATTATCGAAATAGATGTCGATTTCTACTAACACTAATAATTCTAATACAATAGAAATATTAATTTCATCTTTAATAAACACGAACTTATTCATCATTAATATTATAACTCACAATATTTAACAACCAAATCATTCCCAGGAAAGAGGGGGCTTTCCGATAAGAATTTCTCTTTATTGGCGCGCAATTAGATGACCAAACCTCTCATTAACAAAACTTTCTAGACATTGTCAATATTACAAATAATAATATGAATAACTTTGTCGTCTCAATTATTTATTTAATAATAATAAATATTATGTAGATGATACTGTAATAATAATTGAATCAATAATATGAGAGATATGATGCAGCAATTACTGTAGCAATAATTAAGTATAACTGATTGACTTCTCACGTAAGCATCAATAATCAATACCGTGTGCTACTATGCAACCACGCGTATTACTGTACTTTTACTACCGGGTAGTTCAACAGTTTAACGGTAAAACTTTCGCCGTTATTTTTATAAAAATATAATTTTGTCGTTTTCTAACTACGACAATACTTCTGTTGTGGGGTCCACCAATGATTGTGCCGTCGTACAAATATTCCCTGTTAAAACGAATATTCCTCGACCAATCGAATATTATATAACCACTTGCTTACTTTGCAAAACTTGTAAATAATACCCACAACTATAACATTATATCAAATCCATACCATAATATTCAAAAATATATTTCGAGAAAAATTAATCTATATTCATAAAAGTTGGGGTCTTACAACCTCCCCTTTTTATGAAATTTCATCCTCGAAATTAGGGTGCGTACCTAGTATGTCGAAGAGGTGAGGATACCTTGATTTCATTTCAGATTCTAACTCCCAGGTCATTTCCTCAACATCGTGGTTTCTCCACAAAACTTTGACTTGAGGTATAACCTTGGAACGTAGAATATGTTTCTTCTTATCCAAGATTTTAACAGGAACCTCTTCATACGATAAATCTTCCTCTATCTCGTCTGGTTCTAATTCAATAATGTGGTTCGGGTCTTTCACATATTTACGTAATATAGATATGTGAAAAATGTTATGAACACGAGACATACTTGGCGGTAACGCAAGTCTCTAGGCCACAGTTCCTACTCGATCGAGGATTAAAAATGGGCCAATGAATCGAGGATTGAGCTTTTCTCTCTTTCCAAATCTTGTAACTCCTTTCCATGGAGCAACACGTAACAACACATGATCTTCAAAATTGAATTCTACGTCCTTTCGATGAAGATCAACATAACTCTTTTGTCGATCTTGTAAGATTTTTATACGTTGTCGGATCGTTTGAATCTTTTTCGTAGTCATATGTACCAACTCCGGTCCCAACAACGTTACTTCACCCACCTCATCCCAGCATACTGGAGAACGACACTTTCTTTTATACAACGCCTCAAATGGAGCCATGCCAATACTTGCTTGATAACTGTTGTTGTAGGAAAACTCTACCAATGGTCAGAACTTATCCCAACTTCCCTTGAAGTCAAGAACACAGAGTCTTAATAAATCTTCAAGAGTTTGAATAGTCCTCTCCGACTGCCCGTCGTCTGAGGATGATATGCCGAGCTAAATCGTAAATCTATACACATAGTTTTCTGCAAACTAACCTAAAATCGTAAAGTGAATCTTGGGTCTCGATCAAAAACTATGGATACTAGCATACCATGCAGTCTTATAATCTCGTTTATGTACATACTAGTAAGACGTTTAAGTGTATAAGTTTCTCGTATTGGTAAGAAATGAGCAGACTTGGTCAATCTATCAACAATGACCCAAATTACATCTATACCTTGAGAAACCTTGGGCAGACCAATAACGAAATCTATAGTAATGTGCTCCCACTTCCATTCTGGAATTTCAAGTGGTTGCAATGGACCTTTTGGTACCTGATGCTCCGCCTTGACTCGTTGACAAGTTAAACACCTTGAGATAAACTCTGCTATCACTTTCTTCATATTGCTCCACCAAAATGTATGTCAAATATCATGATACATTTTGGTACTCCCAGGATGGATTACAAACGGTGTGTTGTGCGCCTCTATCATGATTTATACTTTAAATCAAGGTCGTTAGGAACACAAAGTCTAGAGTTGACTCGAAGTATTCCTACTTTATCGATTCTTGCTTCCGGCATAGCACCTTCTTGCACTTTTTTCTTCATACGCATTAGCTCCAGGTCTGTAGCTTGAGCAGCATTAACTTTATCGATTAAAATCGATTCTACTCGTATGTTTGTCATCATCACGTGGGTCCCTGGAGTCTTTCTATCTCCATCCTTTGTAAGTAATTCAAAATGGGCCTTTACGTTGACAATAACACACTCGTACCTACATATGATCTTCTACTCAATGCGTCAACTACTACGTTTGCTTTACGAGGATGGTATTAGATGGTATGATCATAATTAATCCTTCAACAACTCAAGCCATCATCGTTGCCGCATGTTGAGTTCCTTTTGAGTGAAGAAATATTTGAGGTTTTTATGATCCGTATAGATCTCCACCTTCTCTCCATACAGGTAATGCCTCCAAATCTTAAGCGCGAAGACAACACCTGCCAACTCTAGATCATGAGTAGGATAATTCCTCTCATATTCTTTGAGTTATCGAGAGGCATAGGCTATGACTTTCCCATGTTGCATGAGAACACATCCTAACCCTTTGCCTGAAGCATCACTGTAGATGACAAATATCCCTCCGAGCCAGATGGTATTGTCAGAACAGGTGCTGAAATGAGTCTTCTCTTGAGTTCTTGAAAACTCTTCTCATATTCCTCGCTCCAACCAAACTTTGTATCTTTTCGAGTCAGCTGAGTTAATGGAGTAGTTATTCAAGAAAATCCTTCCACAAATCTCTGATAATAACCAGCTAAGCCGAGAAAGCTACGTACTTCGATCACTGATTTAGGTTGCTTCCAGCTTTGAATTGCTTCAATCTTCGTCGGGTCAACAGATATTCCATGATTTGATATCACGTGCCCAAGGAATGCAAATTTCTCAAGCCAGAACTCACATTTCTTCAACTTGGCATAAAGCTTATTCTCACGAAGCTTTTGGAGTATCAGCCTCAAGTGTTGTTCAGGATCTTCACGGCTTTTGGAGTAAATGAGGATGTCATCAATAAAGACAACCACAAAGTGATCTAAATATTCCTTGAATACTCGGTTCATCATATCCATGAAGGCAACATGAGCATTAGTCAATTCAAAAGACATGACTAAGAATTCATAATGCCCGTACCGAGTTCTGAAGGCATTCTTTGTAATATCCTCAATTTTAACCTTCAGCTGATGATATCCAGAACGAAGATCGATCTTTAAAAAGAATTGTACTCCGTGCAACTGGTCAAACAGGTCATCAATGCGAGGTAACGGATACCTATTCTTGATGGTGACATGATTCAACTCCCGATAATCAATACAATGTCACATACACCCATCTTTCTTCTTCATGATTAGAACAGGAGCACCCAAGGAGACGTACTAGGATGAATGAAACCAATGTCTAACAATTCCTACAATTGGGTCTTTAACTCCTGAAGTTCAATAGGAGCAATTCGATATGGGGCTTTGGAAATGAGTTTTGTACCGGGTTCAAGGTCGATACAAAATTCAATTTCACGCTCTGGGGGTAGGCCAGGAAGTTCTTCAGGGAATACATCAGGAAATTTATTAACAATAGAAATATCATTCAAAATTGACGTATTTTTGTTTAAATCCGTGACATGAGCTAAAAAAGCTTGACATCTGTTTTTCAATAAACGAATAACTTTATGGCTTGAGATGACCGTGATTGATTTTAATGGTTTGGTCGCTTGAATTCGCATAATAAGTTGATTAGGAATATGAAAGCTAACAACCTTACGAAAATAATCAATTCTAGCATGTTGAGTAGTTAACCAATCAATCCCTAGAATCACGTCAAATGCAAGTATTTTTAAAGAAATAAGATCGACAGGTAACGTGCGGTTACCGATTTGAATCAAACAAGACTTATAAACAGTGGATGTAATGAAAGTTTCTCCCAACGGAGTTTCAACCGATAAGTCAAAGTCTAATTTCTCCAGAGTCAAATTTAAACGTTGAGCGCAAGTAGGAGAAATAAAAGAATGGGTAGAACTGGTATCAAATAAGGTATAGACTTCGCTAGAGTTTATGATAAGCTTACCCATGATGACCTCATTCGGGTTCCTCACTTTCTGGGAGGTTACGACAAACGCTCTCCCTTGAACTATCGGCTTTGACTGTTCTGGGATGGCCTTTGGTGCCTCCATCCCAGCTGAACTTATCTTTGGTGCACGACAAAATCGGGCTAGGTGACCTATTCTTCCACAATTATAACACGCTTTGGATGGCATCGCGCAGTTTGGACTGATATGTCCCTCCCCTCCGCATTTGAAGCATATGATAGGTGGTCGTTCTCCTTCCTTAACAACATGTGTTTGTGCTGACATCTTTCCATTATTGTTGAATCTCCTTTTCTTGAAATATTCACTTTTATTGTCATGGCCATGATTACCACCAAAGTGATTGAAAGTAGTATGCACACAAGCCAATCATGTTTGATGATAAAGCATATACTTTGTAACAATCTTATTTATTTATTAATAAAAAATATTAATTTATTAAAGACTTTTAATTATCTACATGATGCTGTTTTATAATATGTGATAAACCCATAGTTTTAAGCAATGCTTTTAGAATAATGATGATGATCATTCTAATGAGATCTAAATTCTTAGAAAGCTTAAAACTAAAATAGTTCCCAATCATTGGATTACTAAATTGGGGATTAGTGAATTCGGATAGATTGGTACATACGTTGTTTGCTCATTGGATGATGATGATTGATCTCATGATCATTTGTGTGAAGACACTAAAGCAAGTATGTAAGTGCTTATTAGAGAATAAGTTCACTGAACGTGGCTCGCTAAGGAATACCTAATAGAGTTTTACTTGTCTGTCAATAGGAATTCCTGTAGTGATAGTAGTACAAGTGATCATTGGACTTGAGATCATCATAGTATTTTATGTATGATGAGTTATACTTTGACTTATTCCTTAAGACCCTTAAGGTATATCAAAGGATATGCTTCGGTATAATAAGTTGTACATGGAGATAATGTATGATCAATAAAGAATCTACCACTTCTAGTAAAAGAAGAGAAATATCCTATGTGATTCAATAAATGACAACCCAGTAGTCATTGGCCAAGGCAGGATGAAATTAGAAAGGAGTTTCTAATTTATATTATTTGGTGTTGTGCATTTAAGAGTCGAAATACATATAATTAAATAAAATAAGACTTGACAGTAATTCCATGTCTTATATTTAATTGGGACATTGTATGGTGGAAGGATTGAATTGTACGGTAACTATTTACTCAAAGGTTCTTTTATGATTAATGTTAAAATCTATATTATCTGGAAAGTCGTTGATTGCTAGGGAGACTTATCCCTATTGTAGAATAAATATTATTTATTTAAATAAATTAATTATTTAATTTATTTATTTAAATAAGATTAGAATTGTTCTAATTGATTTATTCATAATCGGTTTAATATGGAGAACCTAAAGGGTCACACCATAAAATGAAGAATAATTATTTAAGAAGTTAATGGCATAATCGCAATAATATGTTAAATATATTTAATTTAATCAATGGTGATAGAATAAATTAAATAGCTTAATATTTATTATTTAATATTTTAGAAATATTAAATATAAATTAATAAGAGGAGTCTTATTAATATTATTTTAATTTCTAAAAGAGTTTAGGAATTAATTTAATATAAGTACTCTCATTTATTCCTAATAGAATTAGGAGGGAAAATTAGTTAAAAGAGTTTAATTAATTATCTCTAATAAGATTAGGGAGCCCATTTAATTAAATAAATAATACCTTATTTTTAATTAAATAGGGTTACCTGATATTTTTATAAGAGGAGTCTTATCAACAGTTGGGAGAGTACGCTCTTTTTTTATGAGAGATAAAAAAACTAGGGTTTAGCCAACCACCCATCTTCTTGAATCTTTCTTCTTCCTTGGTGGATCACCTCTAGAGGCCAAACACTTGGGTGACTAACATTGATCAAAGGAAGGAACCAAACCCGGTGGATTCAAGTTGAACGCGAAAAGGATTGGAGGTGAACTTGTACCTAAGGAAGCTCGAATCTTCAAGGGTATGATTCTTATTCTTTATCTTTTCGTTTAATTAATAATTATGCATAAAGGATGATCCGGGTATATGGTTTGTAAAATTTTAAAACTCTGATTTTCCACGTTTCCGCTTATTTTGTGCAATTTGATTGCGTTCATGAATATTACAAACCTAACAGTGGTATCAGAGCCAAACCTTTATGCGAATTATTAATTGTTCAGATTTAACATGTATATTGATATGTGTTTAAAACAATTTAATTGGACATAATTTGTTGTATAAAATTTTTTTTTTTTAAAATAATAGTAATCCCGACCCGATATCTTTTGATTTCGCTGAGTCTGTGTTTATTTTTTTGGAACATGTGAGTCCTGATTCACGGAATTGGTTAATATGATATATATATTATATATATTAACGTAAATCTGCAGGATGTCACTTTTTATTACCAAAGTAAGGTTCTGTATATATATATATATATATATATATATATATATATATATATATATATATATATATATATCTTTAATAATTATAATAAAAAAATTTATTTTAATTTTAAAATTAAATTTCATGCTAACTAATTAGAGTTGGAATTGGATTACATGTTTTTCTTAAGTAAATGAGTTTATTTAGATATGAAATGAGATTTCATATTATTCAAAATAAAAGAGTTTATTTATGAATAGGAAAAAGATTTCATGTTTTCTTAAATAAAGGAGTTTATTTATATATGAAATAAGATTTCATATTATTCAAAATAAAAGAGTTTATTTGTGAATAGGATAGAGAAATAAATAAATGAGTTTATTTGTGAATATGAAATATATATATATATATATATATATATATATATATATATATATATATATATATATATATATACATGGAATTGTATTCCATAATTAATTAAAATAAAAGAGTTTATTTTGATTAAAATAAAATAGTTTATTTTATTCGAAATCGGATAAATTAAAATAAAGATGTTTATTTTGATTTAAATTTGGATTAAAATAAAGGGGTATATTTTGATTCAAAATTAGATTTTATACTAACTAAATTTTCCCATTAAATGATATCAATATATATATCGAATGTTTATTATTCATGAGATGAATATTATTTATTGATGCATATGGTGATGTGTATGATAATAAATAGGATTGATTATGGACTATTGACCAATGTGATTGGATTTTATTTTAGTTGGATGCATGAATTTATGGGTTTTATTAAATGGGGTCTACGTACCTCGTCTTATCTAATTTTTCTTAATGTAAATTCTATCTCCCTCCTATGTACTTCTCCTTAACTGCTGATTAAGGTTTCTATTTATTTTAAATAGTTTTGTAATAGGAATATTTAGAATTAATTTTAAATAATTGGAGATCAATGAACAAGGAGCGCTTGAAGATCCGTTTGTAATGGAGCTTAAGTTTAAATGTAATAGTTATATTTAAATATTAATTCTTGCAACCCTAGGGTTTGACCTTTTGGTTCACTTGGTGGCTCTAGTGAACCAAACTAGAATAAAAGTTCATAATCAATTCAGGTAGAATATAGTATTCTATATGTGCATGCTTATACAATATATATATATATATATATATGTGTGTGTGTGTGTGTGTGTGTGTGTGTGTGTGTGTGTGTGTGTGCATGCGCGCTAAACAAGATGAGACAAATTAATAACAAACTCTTCAAATATTTTATATTAAGTCATAAGCGTTCAAAGATATTTGGAATATCGAACGTCGCCTTTTAGCATGATAAAATTAATAGAGTATTAAATATTTAATATGAGTTTGTTGTGTCACTACAAGGCAAGTATTAAGTATTTAAAATGTTAATTTATCACATTTGATGCTTATAAAGAAAATTGAACAATATTATTTTGTTGTGTCACCACAAGGATAATATTTTTCTTTTTTGAATATATGGAGTGCTAGTTTGGACTTAACTTGGATAATTTTGATTCGGATGAGCCACCACTTGATCAAAATATTCTAAGAGGCAAAATACAAGGAATTGTATAGTTGATGTAATTGACAAGAGTTGTCTATCTATTTATTTATATATAGTTTGGTGTGTTACCACAAGGCTATATACATTTAAAATGAGATCCTTATTCTCACTAGCAAATCTTTAATTAGATTTTGCCGAACTATATAAGTGAGGGTAATATAGTTTGATGAAAATAATAAGAGATACCAATTTAAAACAAGACCTAATTTATTTTGATAATTAATAAAAGAATGTATGCTAAAATGTTATTAATTACAAATTCATTTACAGAATTTTACAATGTCTAAATTACTATCACTACGTAGCATATTAGATGCTAAATTGATCAGACTGAATTAAACTGATTGGTTAAGGAATTTGAGAATAGTTCTCATGACTGAAAAGTTAACTTATGTCCTTAATACGCCTATCCCTGCAATGGTTGCAGACAATGCCTCTGAGGAAGATATTGCTACTTTTAAAAAATGACAAGATGATGCACAGTTGGCTCAATGCATCATGCTCGCATCCATGAGTAACGAGCTTCAGCGTCAGCATGAAACTATGGATGCTCCTACTATATTCCTGCACATCAAGTAGTTGATCATGAGAAAAGTAGGACTGATAGATATCAAATATCTAAGGAGCTCTTCCGATCTAGAATGACCAATGACACTACAGTACAGACACATGTCCTAAACATGATTAATTTGATTGAACAATTAGGACAATGGATTTTGTCATGGATGGAGAGTTGAACCAAGATTCGATTTTGGACTCACTCCCGAACTCCTACCAGTAGGTACGTGTAAAACCACGACTTTTATAAAATAAAAGTCTAATTTAATTTATGATTATTATTTTTAAAATTTAAAAATGTTAATTATTAAACGGTCAAACGAACATTTAATCGGATAAATGAGCTAATAAAAGAGGATGAATTAAATTTTTGGAATGGTGGGACATGAGATATTGGCTAAATGATTTTAGCAAGGGGAAAATCCCATCATTTTATTTTCCTACACACTCTCCCGTAGCCAATTTTCAACAAAAGGGAAGATAGAGAAAGAAAGAAAAAGAAGGAGAAAAAGAGGAAGGAAGTGAGAAAAAGAAAGGGAGAAAAGGAAAAAGAAAGTCACCGGAATCATTCACACCCACTTCTTTCCCATAATCATCAGAAAATAGAGAGAAAGGAAAGAGAAAGAGAGGGAGAGCTCAGGTATGACTGGAGTAGAGGAGAGAAATTAGTAAGAAGACTCCTTATACAACCTCCATAACCACTGTTCATCATCTTCTTCATCAAGCTCCAAGAATCCTAGAGAGAGAAATAAATGGGTTTGATGATGAAGTTTTTCTTTTTGAGCTACGGGAAGCATCAAGGAAGTAGTGGAGGTTATCTTAACCATCTCTAGCACATCATCTAACATCTTAGGGGAGGAAAATCTAAGAAGTAAGTTCTTAAAACCTTAAATCTCCATTTTTCTCTTCAAGTTTCATATCGTGTTAGATGTTATTTTGAGTTATATGTGTAAAGAATCTTCTTAAGAATGATTCTCAAAAGCTAAATGAACTATTAAGAGCATCCAAGTGAAACCAAAACACACAAAATTCGAACCTATGTCTAAAGGGTGGAAAGATTGACAAAGAACCATGTTGGATAGTTTTTAGACTGAGTTTGAGAACCTTGTATTCTTATGTTTTATGTTTGAAAGCTTAGTTTGATAATTGCATATTATATTTCTCTGAGTTAAGAACATAACCCAACTTGTATGAACCAAATTGGAGTTAAAACGAATTCGTGGTGAAAGTTTTCATAAATCATGTTAAACGATAAAAATCTTTGTCTTGGGGCACTTTTGAGCCAACCTATGGACTAATTAATGAATCTAAAAAATTATGAAATCATGAGGGTTTTGTAGAGCATGTTATAAGATTTCCATAGCCTCGAAAACGGACTAATTCCGATAACGGATGAAAAAGTTATGAATATTTGAAGTATGTGATTCAAAAGTTGCAAAATCTGAAAAATTAGAGTTAAGTGCCGAAGGTCGAGCACCTAGGCACTAGGCTCGGCGCTTAAAATCTGTTCTTCGGATCCTAGGTACTTGCCCAAGGCCAAATTTGGGTGCCTAGGCGCTGGTCAAGTGTTAAGGCAAAATCTGTCCGTATATCCTTTAGTAAATTGGGCATAACATTTTCATACGAACTCCGATTGAGGTGATTCAGGATGATTTAGAAAGATGACGAGTAGACCTAAAACTTTCATTCTTTATGTTTTGAGATTTGAGGTCGGTATCAAGGCCTAAAATGGCTATTTTAGGGACTAATGTGCATTCAGAGGCAATCAGAGGACGTCAGACATGCACGTATGCAACGTGTAATGTTTCGATGATAAATGATGTTGTTTTAAGTTATAAAATATGAACATTATTAAATATAATGATATTATGCGATAAATATAGACAATTTAAATGAATAATGAGTTATTAGTTGGAGTATATGTTATTCGTGATAATTATGATTTGATGTTAATCCTTACTTTTAATAGAATTTAAATTGTTTATAAGAAAGGTATTGATTTGATTCTTACGTAAGAAGTCACTCGGTATTTATTTCAATAATTACCACAGTTGTTGTTACACAGTGACTCATATTATTTGATATGATATAATTAAACTAGTTGGCAATATTGAGAGTCTATGTTAATAATTGTGAATAATGGTTCAAAGATTGAAAAGGGTGTTGATTAAAGATAAGTATGATATACAGACGTTTGTTCAATTATTTTCTTTTTACAAAAGTAAGTTTGGCAGGACTTGCCGACACTCTGCTTTTTCTAAAGTAGTCTGGACCACAGCTCAATTATTTTTAAAACGTGTACAAGTTGGTTTAATTTTCTCTGTGAGACCATAAATTCCACTACCATTATTATATACCTCATTTGGTTATTTGGTCAAAATAGGTGTGCTAGTTGTTTACTAAATTTTCAGTATAAATAGGTTGCTCGGTTGAGTAACTAAAGACACACCATCACTACACTAAAAATATAGAATTCTTTTACTTCAATATTGTGAGTATTTCTATTGAGTGTAATGTTACTCTAAGTGTTGATAAGGAATGCAAGCATTGTTTAATTTGATCAATTTCACAGAAAGCAGAATCAAGTCACATACTAAGGTAAGGGATATCATTATTGTCGTAAGAGGGTACCATTTTTATGGTAAAAGGAATATCATTTTCTTTCATGCTCCATGTTATGGTAAGATATTATTATTCGTTTATTCAGTTTATCATTAAATGGTGAAAAGTCCTAAAAGGATTAGAATATCCTTAATAGTTTGTAATTCATCTATTATTATGTTATCAATTTGGATTCTGGTTAATTAAGTTGAAAATCATTAAGATCTATGTTATCTTATTATTCTGATGATTTATGTTTATTCATTATATATATCATTGTCATCATTCTCATTCTTATATTGTGTTGAAAGTTATCTATGGCCAGTAGTGCATAGATGGACTTGGTATGATTATGATGACCGTAATGTTACAAATGATGTGGTAAAAGTCATTTTTGGCCCTTAGTGCATAGATAGACTTGGTATGATTATGTCTAGGGATTATTCGGCATAATCATGACCGTAATTGAAAATACGAAAATCCTTGGCCCGTAGTGCTTGGATAATTCGTGGTCGTGATACTATTAAGCTGAGTCTCAGCATTATTGATTTTACAGTTATATGTCTTTGGCCTGTAGTGCAAAGATGGATTGTTGGTTATTGATTTTACAGTTGTATGTCTTTGGCCTGTAGTGCAAAGATGGACTGTTGGTTATTGATTTTACAGTTGTATGTCTTTGGCTTGTAGTGTAAAGATGGACTGTTGATTTACCTGATTATAAATATGAATTGTGATTTAATTATAATCTGTGGTGGTTCAGGTGAAGACAGGTGATGAGAGTTCTCTTTATACTGTTGATGATTATTACAGGAATGAAATATTAACGATGGAATTTTAATCTAGAGGAGATAGTAGACATTATGTTCTACTCGAGTCTTTTAATAGATTGATGATTCCGCTGCTATTATGTTTGGAAACTTTAACCTTCTACCATATGTTCTAAATATCTGAATTTTTATTGATGAAGACTATTTATAATTTAATTATCTTAATTCATGATATTCTTTACTGGGCTATTTGTGCTCACCCTTTTATTTCACCACCCCTTTTAGGTAATAAAAGTGTAGCTGGGATTAGCAGAGAGAACATGAGTATAAAGTGGTGATACGAATTAGTCACAAGCTTAATCAAAATATGAAACGGTGTGGCAAAATAATTATATTGAGAATAATAAAATGTGTGTGACATATTTTATACATCATTTACTAATTGGTTTTGGTGAACAACAATAGAGTGAGCGAATCAAAATATGGAAGCGTCAAAGGTGCACTCCATTAGAATGAGAAGAACAGAAATCTTCTCGTATTCCTTCGGAGACTTGATATAATTGCTGCTGTACTTTATATGTCATTGTAATAATTTAAATATGAATATTGTCGTATTATATACGTAACAATATTTGTATTGAAACTCACAGTATATGAGTCATCATATTTTGCACGACAGTTGTATAAATGGAGTTGTAAGTAATGTATTTTCTGGCGACCCAAGATGGGTGATTGATGAGTGAGTAATATACTCATGAATTGGATACATCCGGGCTTAATTAATTGTTGCTTTCAAGTCTTTTAGAATAGTTTTTAAGTATTTGTGTCCATTCATGCATGTTTTACATTGTTTTGTAGGAATTGGGACAAAATTTACTTGGATCGACGTTCGGGGTGGCTAGATTCACGTTTTCGGCTTTCCATTTACACAGCAGTCACTTAAGAGCCAATTTGAGTATTGATTGGGACCTTATTTCGAAACACTTAAACAATAAAAGTTGTAGATCTACGTCTTCTCTTTTCGAAATATGTTGAATCATCAACATCGGAGTTCGGACGAAGAAGTTATGGCCATTTTCCCAAAGGACGTCGGAGTAGAAAATGTCCAAAAAAGGGAGCAGCTTCGGGGCGCCCAAACAAGGCTTATTTCCAGCGCCGGGGAGCTAGGGGGCAGAATCCCAGCGTTGTGTCCAGTGCTGGGGTGCTGGGGAGGAGATTGGTGAGGCTTAGACGCGTTTTGGGGCGAATTTTGATACCTTTTTGACTCCAAATTGGATTGGGTTTGTTCCTAAGCTAAAAATTGGACTTGTAACCTATAAATATATGATGTAAAGCATAAAATAAAGAGAGATTACATAGATTAGATTAGAGATACACTCTATTAGATTATAACATAACCCTAGTTCTTATTAGTTTTGGAGATTGAAGTAACTTGGAGATCATTGAAGATCAAGAGCAGGAGCAAGAGGGGAGCATCAGATTTGCTGACAACAGATTCTATTCTCTTCTCTTATCATACTTTTATCGTTTAATGTCTATTCAATTGTGGATTCTTGATTTTAATTTATTAATTATGAACTAATTCTTTCATTAAGATTTCAATTGAACCTTTTATGTCTATAAATTCGTTATTCAATTTATTCCAATTATGTGTGTCAAAGTGAATTATTTATCTTGTCTTGAGATTATTGATTAATTATTTGGCCAATAATTACCTTGTTACTCTAGAAGGAATTGAAAGAGGAATTCTAGGGTTAGAACTGGCATGATAACATGTGACTTGGTTATTTGCATGGTGAATAAATAGGTTTGTGAATTGAATGAAAATATTTGTTCACCGCATGTAACACATAAGGAATTGGAATTGAAAGAGTTTAATTCAATTGTTTTGCATAGGAATATAGCAAGATTATTCTGGATTAAATATAAGTCAATTGATCACTTGGAAAAGGACTTTTAGCATTTGAGAATTCCTGTTAACAATTCAGTAGGCATAATATTTGGGATTATTAGATAATTGATTTATAGTTCATAATTGGGGATATTAAAGTCTTAACCTTTATTTATTTGAATTGATTTATAAAGTAATCCAGTTTATTTAGTTAATTTAGTTTTCTTAATTAGAAAAATCATAATTTGCAGTTGTTTAAATAAAATTGATTTGGTTAAGAGTTAGTACTTGGTAATTTTTATTAAATAATACCTCGTGGGAACGATACTTTTCTTATCACTTTATTACTTGTTGACCGTGTATACTTGCACGTATTCATTGATTGCGAAATCGACCAACAAGTTTTTGGCGCCGTTGTCGGGAAATTAGTTTAATAATTTTGCCAATATTAATTTTTATCAAATTAGTTTTAATTTAAACATTTTTTTCTTTAATTCTCTTTCAATTTTTTTTTCTTTTCTTCTTTCTCTCTTTTTAGGTACCATGGATGACTTTGCGTATCAATGGTCATACACGAACATGACTCAACCAAGGGGAACAGAGATTGACAGTCTCGAGAAACTTTCTGCATTGTCAGCACAGATTGAGACACTTTCGAGGATGTTTGAAGCTTTTGAAGCTCAACGTCGTCAAAGTGTGGCGGTTACTTATGATTATTGTGATGGAAATTATATGAGTCATCAATGCGCCATCAGATTCGAGCCGGTACAGTATAGTGGTGATTACCCTTATGTCTATCCCAACAACTATCATCAGGATTGGGGGTATCACCCGAATTTTTTATAGAGTAACAATCAAGCTCAAGCACCTAGACAACAAAACACATCCGGATTCCAAAATCAGACTCAACAACAACCAGAGAGGAAATCAAGTTTGGAAGAAACCTTGGAGAAATTTATTAAAGCTTCTGAAAAAAAAGAACGAGGAACATGAAAAGAAATTTAATCAAATGGAGCTGAATATGCAAAGCCAAGGTGCAACGATCAAGAATCTGGAAAATCAATTGGGACAGATAGCACATGTGTTGAACAACCATCCTCAATACACTTGGCTCTATGACATGGATGACGAGACTGATGATGAGCCCGAACCAAATCTGTAACCGGATGTGCCAAATGATATAGATGTTGAAAGAGAGGAAACAATTAGGAATCAACAAAAGGAGATCGACGAAGATTTAACTGTAAGATTCAACGAAGATGAACCGATTTCATTAGTATCCCATGTGCCTCCTCCACCAAAGTTCAATAATCCAGGCAGTTTTGCAAAACCATGCCCAATTGGCAGTCATGTCGTCGATAAAGCTCTTTGTGACATAAGAGCTAGTACAACTATGGAGTCATGGTGGGATGAAAAGGAGAAGATAGAGGAAGATTCCATTATGTTTATTAAGCTTCAATGCCCTAATCTGATCATCGACATAATGGAGAAAACACCTAGTTGTTGGACGTTCTTAATAGGGAACCTATCTACAAAGAGCATGCTAGGTGACTTTAATTCAAGAGCTTTTGCTAATGGGAACCTCCCAAAAGAGACATTGCTATTGATGGATGAAGGATTTCTCAATTTTCGTAAGGGACTTGGATAGAGAATTGAAGAAGTTAAGCTGAGACTATAAAACAAGGGCTTATTGGGAGGCAACCCAAGTTTTATTTTTATTTTTAGTTTTTATTAGGTTTTATATTAGTAGTTTTGAATTTTCATTTATTTAGAATTTAATAAAATTGTTTCTATCATGGTTTACATGTTATTCAAGTTAAATTCTAGTGTGGTGCCCAAATTGTTCCATGTGCCTAGCCTATTCTCCAAACTTAGCGGATAAGGAGGAAGATTGCTATATTTTCAGGGAATTCCTCTACTTTAATTTTTTCTATTTTAGCCATTGAGGACAATGTCTAGTTTAAGTTTGGGGGCATTGTAGTGTCATATTGCATATAGTTAGTTATCTGCATGGTAGTTCAATTTTTTATGTGTGTTAGCATTGTGTTTTTTTTAGGTTACATATAATACATGGTAGTTATTTGCATATTCATATATGTGTTGCATTAGTATGTGTTCATGTAGTATAATTATATATATATTTTTTGCATGAATCTGTGTGATCGGTTGGTGTGGTCTTAGCTCGGCCTATGATAAGATTGGTTTTGCATGTTAACTTGAACTGTGTTGATAATTGATGATGAGTTCTAATTTTAATCATGATGATAATCTGAGCCTGTCTGAAACTTATGTAACCGGTTAGCACTTAAAGTTTAACTGTTTTAATCCACTTGGTTCAAGTGTTTCATAATTTGTTTCTAAAGGAAAATCTTGGTTAAAATTTAAGAAAATTAGTGAACTGGCAGTAAAGGTTGGAATGACATAAAAGCTTGAGTTTGGGAGAATCTATGGGATATATATATACAAAATGAAAATGAAAAAAAAAGAAAAAAAGAAAATGAAAAGAAAATCAAGAATAAAGAAAAGAAAAAAAAAGAGAGAATAAACACCGTGACATGCTTGTCTAGTTTTGCGGCCTTTGTTACTTGAGTAAGTAAGCCCTAAGGGATTGTCTTTACACGTAGCGCCCTAAGGTCTTAATGGCTTGGGAGTCGTTGGTCGAAAGCTCGTTAGGGTAGCACTGAAAAGCCTAAGGGAATAAGACATTGCACAACCATGAGAAAAATAAAAAAATGAATAAAACACGAGAAAGAGCAAAAATGCCCTCGTGGTTGAATAAAAGTATAAATAAATCTTATATTTACCCTTAGACTTGGTAATTGCTTAGTTTTAACTGGAGTTGTCATGTTCACAAAAGTAATTGAATTGGAACTGAAATTTTCCTTCTAAGAAGTTTGTTATGTGATTATCTTGAACTGCGGTTAGTTAGAATGGTTAACAAACACATACACACAACATGGGTGATGACAGGTTTGGATTGACTAACTGGTTAGAGTTATGAACTTTGACTTGATTAGATATATTGTTTGAGTATCATTGGTATCTTTGAGGCCTAATTTAATACTGGATTCGTAGGTATATTAGGAAGTAGATCATGCATATGCATTCATGTAGTTGTGTTAGTTTGTTTATTTTTAGTTCTTTTGTGTTTTTGCTTGAGGACAAGTAAAGGTTTAAGTTTGGGGTATTTGATGAGTGAGTAATATACTCATGAATTGGATACATCCGGGCTTAATTTATTGTTGCTTTCAAGTCTTTTAGAATAGTTTTTAAGTGTTTGTGTCCATTCATGCATGTTTTACATTGTTTTGTAGGAATTGGGACAAAAGTTACTTGGATCGACGTTCGGGGTGGCTAGATTCGCGTTTTCGGCTTGCCATTTACACAGTAGTCACTTCAGAGCCAATTTAAGTATTGATCAGTTCCTTATTTCGAAAACCTTAAACAATGAAAGTTGTAGATCTACGTCTCCTCTTTCTGAAACATCTTGAATCATCAAAATTGGAGTTCGGACGAAGAAGTTATGGCCATTTTCCCAAAGGACGTCGGAGTAGAAAATGTCCAAAAAAGGGACCAGCGCCGAGGCGCCCAAAAAAGGCTTATTTCCAAAGCCGAGGCACTAGGGGGGAGAATCCCAGCATCATGCCCAGTGCCGGGGTGCTGTGGAAGAGATTGGTGAGGCTTAGACGCGTTTTTGGGCAAATTTTGATACCTTTTTGACTCCAAATTGGATATGGTTTGTTCCTAAGCTAAAAATTAGACTTGTAACCTATAAATACATGATGTAAGGCATAAAATAAAGGGAGATTACATAGATTAGATTAGAGATACACTCCATTAGATTATAACATAACCCTAGTTCTTATTAGTTTTGGAGATTGAAGCAACTTAGAGATCATTGAAGATCAAGAGCAGGAGCAAGAGGGGAGCATTAGATTTGCTGACAACAGATTCTATTCTCTTCTCTTATCATACTTTTATCGTTTAATGTCTATTCAATTGTGGATTTTTGGTTTTAATTTATTAATTATGAACTAATTCTTTCATTAAGATTTCAATTAAACCTTTTATGTCTATAAATTCGTTATTCAATTTATTCCAATTATGTGTGTCAAAGTGAATTGTTTATCTTGTCTTGAGATTATTGATTAATTATTTGGCCAATAATTACCTTGTTACTCTAGAAGGAATTGAAAGAGGAATTCTAGGGTTAGAACTGGGCATGATAACATCTGACTTAGTTATTTGCATGATGAATAATTAGGTTTGTGAATTGAATGAAAATATCTGTTCACCGCATGTAACACATAAGGAATTGGAATTGAAAGAGTTTAATTCAATTGTTTTGCATAGGAATATAGCAAGATTAATCTAGATTAAATATAAGTCAATTGATCACTTGGAAAAGGACTTTTGGCATTTGAGAATTCCTGTTAACAATTCAGTAGGCATAATAATTGGGATAGTTAGATAATTGATTTATAGTTCATAATTGGGGATATTGAAGTCTTAACCTTTATTTATTTGAATTCATTTATAAAGTAATTCAATTTAATTAGTTAATTTAGTTTTCTTAGTTAGAAATATCACAATTTGCAGTTGTTTAAATAAAATTGATTTGGTTAAGAGTTAGTACTTGGTAATTTTTATTAAATAATTCCTCGTGGGAACGATACTTTTCTTATCACTTTATTACTTGTTGACCGTGTATACTTGCACGTATTCATTGATTGCGAAATCGACCAACAGTGATGTATACCTATTTTGGGGGCGTCACATTTAGAATTAAAGCTTAGGGATATGATCCCTGGCTGAGATGTGAGACTAGAACTAGGAGGGAAGACACGGGTAAATCCTTCGCTAGTATGACCTACCTAAGCTAAATTATTATTTAATTGGTTGGTCAGAATATAGGGACAATATGTGGCATGCCAATTAACCTGTGTTTTGAAACTGTATTCTAGAATGATATCTAAAATACAGGAATTGAGCAATGGATGAACCACGAGACAGAGGAAGTAGCCTGTGAGCTAGAATTTGAAATTCTCATCTCTTCGAACTACCAGTTACGTAAATTTCGAGGGCGAAATTTCATAAGGTGGGGTGATTGTAAAATCCCGACTTTTATAAAATAAAAGTCTAATTTAATTTATGATTATTATTTTTAAAATTTAAAAATGTTAATTGTTAAATGGTCAAACGAACATTTAATTGGATAAATGAGCTAATAAAAGAGGATGAATTAAATTTTTGGAATGGTGGGACATGAGATATTGGCTAAATGATTTTAGCAAGGGGAAAACCCCATCATTTTATTTTCCTACACACTCTCCCGTAGCCAATTTTCAACAAAAGGGAAGATAGAGAAAGAAAGAAAAAGAAGGAGAAAAAGAGGAAGGAAGTGAGAAAAAGAAAGGGAGAAAAGGAAAAAGAAAGTCACGGGAATCATTCACACCTACTTCTTTCCCATAATCATCAAAAAATAGGGAGAAAGGAAAGAGAAAGAGAGGGAGAGCTCAGGTATGACTGGAGTAGAGGAGAGAAATTAGTAAGAAGACTCCTTATACAACCTCCATAACCACTATTCATCATCTTCTTCATCAAGCTCCAAGAATCTTAGAGAGAGAAATAAATGGGTTTGATGATGAAGTTTTTCTTTTTGAGCTACGGGAAGCATCAAGGAAGTAGTGGAGGTTATCTTAACCATCTTTAGCACATCATCTAACATCTTAGGGGAGGAAAATCTAAGAAGTAAGTTCTTAAAACCTTAAATCTCCATTTTTCTCTTCAAGCTTCATATCGTGTTAGATGTTATTTTGAGTTATATGTGTAAAGAATCTTCTTAAGAATGATTCTCAGAAGCTAAATGAACTATTAAGAGCATCCAAGTGAAACCAAAACACACAAAATTCGAACCTATGTCTAAAGGGTGGAAAGATTGACAAAGAACCATGTTGGATAGTTTTTGGACTGAGTTTGAGAACCTTGTATTCTTATGTTTTATGTTTGAAAGCTTAGTTTGATAATTGCATGTTATATTTCTCTGAGTTAAGAACATAACCCAACTTGAATGAACCAAATTGGAGTTAAAACGAATTCGTGGTGAAAGTTTTCGTAAATCATGTTAAACGATGGAAATCTTTGTCTTGGGGAACTTTTGAGCCAACCTATGGACTAATTAATGAACCTAAAAAATTATAAAATCATGGGGGTTTTGTAGAGCATGTTATAAGCTTTCCATAGCCTCGAAAACGGACTAATTCCGATAACGGATGAAGAAGTTATGAATATTTGAAGTATGTGAGTCAAAAGTTGCAAAATCTAAAAAATTGGACTTAAGTGCCAAAGGTCGAGCACCTAGGGACTAGGCTCGGCGCTTAGAATCTATTCTTCGGGGCCTTGGCACTTGCCCAAGGCCAAATGTGGGCGCCTAGGCGCTGGTCAAGTGTTAAGCCAAAATCTGTCCGTACGTCCTTTAGTAAATTGGGTATAACTTTTTTATACAAACTCCGATTGAGGTGATTCAGGATGATTCAGAAAGATAACGAGTAGACCTAAAACTTTCATTCTTTATGTTTTGAGATTTGAGGTCCGTATCAAGGCCTAAAATGGCTATTTTAGGGACTGATGTGCATTCAGAGGCAATCGGAGGACGTCGGGCATGCACGCATGCAACGTGTAATGTTTCGACGATAAAGGATCTTGTTTTTAGTTGTAAAACATGAACATTATTAAATATAATGATATTATGCGATAAATAAAGACAACTTAAATGAATAATCAATTATTTGTTGGAGTATATGTTATCCGTGATAATTATGATTTGATGTTAATCCTTACTTTTAATTTATGGTATTGATTTAATTCTTACGTAAGAAGTCACTCGGTATTTATTTTAATAATTACCACAGTAGTTATTACACAGTGACTCATATTATTTGATATGATATAATTAAACTAGTTGGCAGTATTGAGAGTCTATGTTAATAATTGTGAATAATGGTTCAAAGATTGAAAAGGGTGTTGATTAAATATAAGTATGATATATAGACGTTTGTTCAATTATTTTCTTTTTGCAAAAGTAATTTTAGCAGGACTTGCCGACACTCTACTTTTTCTAAAGTAGTTTGGACCACAACTCAATTATTTTTAAAACGTGTACAAGTTGGTTTAATTTTCTCGGTGGGACCATAAATTTCACTACCATTATTATATACCCCATTTGGTTATTTTGTCAAAACAGGTGTGCTAGTTGTTTATTAAATTTTTCGTATAAATAGGTTGCTCGGTTGAGTAACTAAAGACACACCATCACTACACTAAAAATATAAAATTCTTTTACTTCAATATTGTGAGTATAATATTGTGAGTATTTCTATTGAATGTAATGTTACTCCAAGTGTAGATAAGGAATGCAAGCATTGTTTAAGTTGTTCAATTTCACATAAAGCAGAATCAAGTCACATGCTAAGGTAAGAGATATCAGTATTGTGGTAAGAGGGTATCATTTTTATGGTAAAAGGAATATCATTTTCTTTCATGCTCCATGTTATGGTAAGATATTATTATTTGTTTATTCAATTTATCATTAAATGGTGAAAAGTCCTTAAAGGATTAGAATATCCTTAATAGTTTGTGATTCATCTATTATTATATTATCAATTTGGATTCTGGATAATTAAGTTGAAAATCACTAAGATCTATGTTATCTTATTATTCTGATGATTTATGTTTATTCAATATATATATCATTGTCATCATTCTCATGCTTATATTGTGTTGAAAGTCATCTATGGCCAGTAGTGCATAGATGGACTTGGTATGATTATGACCATGGATTATTCGGTATAATCATGACTGTAATATTACAAATGATGTGGTAAAAGTCATCTTTGGCCCTTAGTGCATAGATGGACTTGGTATGATTATGATCAGGGATTATTCGGCATAATCATGACCGTAATTAAAAACACGAATATCCTTAGCCCGTAGTGCATGGATAATTCGTGGTCGTGATACTATTAAGCTGAGTCTCAACATTATTGATTTTACAGTTGTATGTCTTTGGCCTGTAATGCAAAGATGGATTGTTGGTTATTAATTTTACAGTTGTATGTCTTTGGCTTGTAGTGCAAAGATGGACTGTTGGTTATTGATTTTACAGTTGCATGTCTTAGGAGTGACGCCCCCAAAATAGGAATACATCACCTATTCTGAGTCGTCAAATACATGGTACTGAATACAAATACAAACTAATTATACAACAGTCGTGTAAAATACGACAAAACATATGCAGTGAGTTTTAATACAAATATTGTCACCTAGACAATATCCACACTCAATGGAGTCCTCATTACATTTATTATTACACTATTTCACAGAATAGTGAGGACTACTAATGCACCATCTAGGACCATCACTCTGTTCCCCGACTAGTCCCAGCTACGTTCTCATTTCCTGAAGAGAACAATGAAAGTAAAAGGGTGAGCTCAACTCGCCCAGTAAGAAATATTATGACTAAGTTAATGTAGAATAAATTATCATTAGCCTTCAACAGTGTTAAACTGATAAAATATAACAAATATCAAGTTTAACTGCAGTGGAACAAGCAATCTATTAGAAGAGTCACGTAGAGAATAAAATCTACTATCTTCTATGATTTAAAAGATTTTTTTCATCAACTTAATCGCTGAGACTCAGCTTAATAAATAATCCACATCATCAAATCATCCCTGCACTACAGGCCAATGATATTATTTAGTATCACGATCACGAATTATCCATGCACTACGGGCCAAAGATAATCGTGTTTTCATCAACGGTCCTGATCATGCCATAAAACAATTCATCTTTGCTCCCTGGGCCGAAAAGAATCCATAGCCATAATCATACCAAAAACTGTCCATCAATGCACTACGGGCCAATGAGGACTTTTTTCATATCATTTGTAACATTAAGGTCATGATTATACCGAATAATCCCTGGTCATAATCATACCAAGTTCATCTATGCACTACAGGCCACAGATGACTTTCAACATAATATAAACATGAGGATGATGACAATTACATAATAATTCAATAAAACAAGTTCAAGAATTAATTTATCCTGGAATCAATAACGTCCAAATTGTCAACATGATACTGCTTTGTGGAGTAAAATTCAAGAATGCTCAAAAAAATATTTTCATGAAAAGATACTGGATAAAGCGCAAATATAAAGGATATTCCACTAATTTCATGGAGTATAGAAGTCAAATCTTTAACCAATTGAGTATAATAAAGAATGAAATAACAAAAGAAATCACCAGGCATGCGATAGACCACACAGACAAGTTATTCTAACAGAATAATAAATAATGGAATCAGGTCCGACGTATAACGCATAGACAGGATATTCCAACAGAATAATAAAGACGGAACCAGGTCCGGCGTAGAACGCACAGACAGGATGTTCCAGCAGAATAATAAAGAATGGAATAATAGAAGAATTTCTCTAAGTATAGGGTAGCCCGCGTATACAGGTTATTCCAACAGAATAATAAAGAATGGAATAACAGAAGTTCTCTTCATGGATAAGAAAGAAATAATACTCCCTACCTTAGAAGAAACTGGATACAGAAGTAGTGAAGTAGCAGAATACTTTTCTTCTTTCTCTCTAAAATTTCTCTCTATAATAATTGCTCTAAAACTTTTGTGAATTGGTGAGAAATGAAGGAAGAATGAGCTTCTATTTATAGAAAAATATAGTTTCGATAATTGCACGTTTTGGGGCTCGAAATATTACAGTATAATACCTTCCTCTTTTTTTTTATTTTTAATTTAGACCTGCAAGTATTATCAAACTTGCACCACCTCCCCTAATAGTAAATAATGTGAATCAATTGTAAATCATGTGACTCAATAGTTCTAATCATGTGATAAAAACAATTACAGTATAGTACCTCCATCTATATCTCAATTTTTAACTTAGTCATGCAAGTATTATCAATCTTGCACCACCACCCCTAATAGTATAAGAATGTGAATCAATAGTACCCCGTGAATAGTAACTCGTGAATAGTAACTTATGAATAGTAACTCGTGAATAGTACTCTGACACGAAAAGTGTTCCGAATACTAGAGTGAACAATATAACCTCCAGACATCAATTCTAATAATCCCAACACAATGGAACAATCAATTTCATCTTTAATCAACGCAACTTATTCATCATTAATATTATAACTCACAATATTTAACAACCAGGTCGTTCCCAGGAAAGAGGGGGCTTTCCCATAAGGATTTCTCCTTATTGGCATGCAATTAGGTGACCAAACCTCTCCTTGACAAAACTTTTAGACATTGTCAATATTGCAAATAATAATATGAATAACTTTGTCGTCTCAATTATTGATTTAATAATATAACATATTATGCAGATGATACTGTGACAATAATTGAATCAATAATATGAGAGATATGATGCAGCAATTACTGTAGCAATAATTGAGTATAACTGAGTGACTTATCACGTAAGCATCAATAATCAATACCATGTGCTACTATGCAACCACGCGTATTATTGTACTTTTACTACCGAGTAGTTCAACAGTTTTAACGGTAACACTTTCGCCGTTATTTTTTTAAAAAGATAATTTTGTCGTTTTCTAACTACGACAATATTTCCGTTTTGGGGTCCACCAATGATTGTGTCGTCGTACGGATATTCTCCTACAAAAAGAATATTTCCCGACCGAACGAATATTTTATAACAACTTGCATACTTTGTAAAATTTATAAATACTACCCACAACTATAACATTATATCAAATCCACTCCATAATAATAAAAAATTATTTCGAGAAAATTAAATATTTATTCATAAAATCTGGGGTCTCACAATCTCCCCTCCTTATAGAATTTCGCCCTCAAAATTTACGTACGTACCTGGTATACCGAAGAGATGAGGATACCTTAATTTCATTTCAGATTCTAACTCTTGAGGTATAACCTTTGAGTGTTGAATACGATCCTTCTTATCCAAGATTTTAAAATGTATCTCATCATACGTTAAATCATCCGCTATCTCGTCCGGTTCTAAATTAATAATGTAGTTTGGGTCGTCCACATATTTACGTAACATCGATACGTTATGAACACGCGACATACTTGACGGAAAAACGAGTCTATAAGCCACAGTTTCTACTCGACCAAGGATTTCAAATGGGCCAATAAAATTGAGGGTTGAGATTTCCTCTCTTCATCGATTCTTGCTTCTAGAATAACGCCCTCTTGAACCTTCTTCATTCATCAGCTCTGAGTATGTAGCTTAAGTGGCTTTAACTTTATCGATTAAAGTCGATTCCATCGTATATTCATTATCTTTACGTGGATTTCTAGATTCTTTAACTCTATCTTCATCATTTGTAAGTCGTACGAAATGGGTCTTTGTGTTGACAATATCGCACTCGTAAACGCATACGATCTTCTACTCAACGCGTCAGCTACCACGTTCGCTTTCCCACGATGGTATTGAATGGTACAATCGTAATCTTCAACAGCTCGAGCCGATGTCTTTGGCGCATGTTACGTTCATTTTAAGTAAAAAAATATTTGAGGGTTTTAGAAATAGGTTTTGTACTGAGGTCAATACAAAATTTGATTTCACGCTCTAGGGGCAGGCTAAGAAGTCTTCAAGAATATGTCAGGAAATTTATTAACGATAGAAATATCATTTAAAAAAACTGTGACTCTCATCCAAGACTTGGATAGCACATGAAATTAAGGTTTCTACTAACGAAGTTTCAACCAATAAGTCAAAGTCTAACTTCTCTGGGGTCAAATTTAAATATTGAACGCAAGTAAGAGAGATAAAAGAGTGGGTAGAATCGGTATCTAATAAGGTATAAGCTTTACAAAAATTTATAATTAACTAACCCGTGCTAACTTCGTTCGGGTTACTCGCTTTTTGAGATGTCACGAAAAACGCTCTCCCTGAAACCACCGACTTTGTTTTGTCCGTATCCGCCTTTGGTTTCACCGTTCCAGCTGGACTTGACATCACTATACGACAAAATCGAGTTAAATGACCTTCTCTTCTTAAAATTTCCACTTCTATCATTTTGGTCATGATTACCACCAAAGTGGTTACCATTCTTGGCATGATAATTTCTCCCACGATGGTTATCATTATTCTGATGGCCGTTGCCACCGGTATGATTATTATCGTGTTGTTACTCGTTACCTTTTGGTTGTGCTGACTCATTATCGCGCTCCAATAACTGAGCCCTATTCACAACATCTGAATATAAACAAAGTTTATGAGAAATAAGATATTGACGTATCTCCGGCTTCAAATCTCTTAAAAACATCCGCGTCATTTTCTCTTCATTATCAACCAAATGGGACATAAATCTAGACAACTCGACACACTTGGCTTCGTACTGCGACACGGTCATGTTATTTTACTCCAACTTGATAAACTTCACCTCCTTCATGTGACGAATACTTTCAAAAAAGTACTTGTCATTGAATAGCTCTTGGAACTTCTCCCAAGACATCTTGAGTGCGTCAGGCTGGGTACATTTTACAGATTCCCACCAGTGATCTGCCTCTTCATGCAACATAAAGGTCGCAAACGGAACCTTTTTCTCCTCGGAGCATCCCAAGACATCAAATATCTTGGTGATTTGCTTTTACCACGTCTCCGCCTTAAGTGGTTCTGGCTTTCCCAAAAACTCCGGTGGTCCCAGCTCCTTGAATTGCTTAGCGGTGACCGACCGTGGGTTGCCATTATCTTTACCTGCATTATGAACAGGAGTCGCCTTCGCCTGATGTTGCATGAATTCTTAAAAGCTCCTAAACGTACCATCGTTCATCAATTGATTAGTGTTGTTGTTTACAGGAAGATTATCGCCATCCTGTTGCACATTGTCCCGATTAATGATCTGTGGAGACTCAACGGTCTCTTGTGCTCCATTGCTTATCTCAATATTTTCAGATGCCATTTTTAAATACTGCCACAAAGCAAGGGTTAATTAACATATCACATATTATCTCTATACTCTGACCGACCAATTAAATACCAAATAAACTTAGGGAGGTCATACTAGCGAAGGAATTCCCCATCTCTCCCCTCCTAGTTCTTGTCTCACATCTCAGCCAGAGATCATATCCCTAAGCTTTGATACCAACTGTGACGCCCCCAAAATAGGAATACATCACCTATTCTGAGTCACCAAATACATGGTACTGAATACAAATACAAACTAATTATACAACAGTCGTGTAAAATACGACAAAACATATGCTGTGAGTTTTAATACAAATATTGTCATCTAGACAATATCCACACTCAATGGAGTCCTTATTACATTTATTATTACACTATTTCACAGAATAGTGAGGACTACTAATGCACCATCTAGGACCATCACTCTGTTCCCCGACTAGTCCCAGCTACGTTCTCATTTCCTGAAGAGAACAGTGAAAGTAAAAGGGTGAGCTCAACTAGCCCAGTAAGAAATATTATGACTAACATAATGTAGAATAAATTATCATTAGCCTTCAACAGTGTTAAACTGATAAAATATAACAAACATCAAGTTTAACTGTAGCTGAACAAGCAATCCATTAGAAAAGTCACGTAGAGAATAAAATCTACTATCTTCTATGATTTAAAAGATTTTTCATCAACTTAATCACTGAGACTCAGCTTAATCAATAATCCATATCATCAAATCATCCCTGCACTACAAGCCAAGGATATTATTTAGTATCATGACCACAAATTATCCATGCACTACGGGCCAAAGATAATCGTGCTTTCATCAACGGTCCTGATCATGCCATAAAACAATTCATCTTTGCTCCCTTGGCCGAAGAGAATCCATAGCCATAATCATACCAAAAACTGTCCATCAATGTACTACGGGCCAATGAGGACTTTTTCCACATCATTTGTAATATTACGGTCATGATTATACTGAATAATCCCTGGTCATAATCATACCAAGTCCATTTATGCACTACAGGCCACGGATGATTTTCAACATAATATAAACATGAGGATGATGACAATTACATAATAATTCAATAAAACAAGTTCAAGAATTAATTTTTCCAGGAATCAATAACGTCCAAATTGTCAACATGATACTGCTTTGTAAAGTAAAATTCAAGAATGCTCAGAAGAATATTTCCATGAAAAGATACTGGATAAAGCGCAAATATCAAGGATATTCCACTAATTTCATGGAGTATAGAAGTCAAAACTTTAACCAACTGAGTATAATAAAGAATGGAATAACAAAAGAAATCACCAGGCATGCGATAGACCGCACAGACAGGTTATTCTAATAGAATAATAAATAACGGAATCAGGTCCGGTGTCTAACGCACAGACAGGATATTCCAACAGAATAATAAAGACGGAACCAGGTCCGGCGTAGAACGCACAGACAGGATGTTCCAGCAGAATAATAAAGAATGGAATAATAGAAGAATTTCACCAAATATAGGGTAGCCCGCGTATACAGGTTATTCCAATAGAATAATAAAGAATGGAATAACAGAAGTTCTCTTCATGGATAAGAAAGAAATAATACTCCCTACCTTAGAAGAAACTGGATATAGAAGTAGTGAAGTAGCAGAATACTTTTCTTCTTTCTCTCTAAAATTTCTCTCTATAATAATTACTCTAAAGCTTTTGTGAATTGGTGAGAAATGAAGTAAGAATGCGCTTCTATTTATAGAAAAATATAGTTTCGATAATTGCACGTTTTGGGGCTCGAAATATTACAGTATAATACCTTCCTCTTTTTCTTCATTTTTAATTTAGTCCTGCAAGTATTATCAAACTTGCACCACCTCCCCTAATAGTAAATAATGTGAATCAATAGTATATCATGTGACTCAATAGTTCTAATCATGTGATAAAAACAATTACAGTATAGTACCTCCATCTATACCTCAATTTTTAACTTAGTCATGCAAGTATTATTAATCTTGCACCACCACCCCTAATAGTATAAGAATGTGAATCAATAGTATCCCATGAATAGTAACTCGTGAATAGTAACTCGTAAATAGTAACTCGTGAATAGTACTTCGATACGAAAAGTGCTTCGAATACCCGAGTGAATAATATAACCTCCAGACATCAATTATCGTCGAAATAAATGTCAATTTCCACTAACACTAATAATCCCAACACAATGGAACAATTAATTTCATCTTTAATCAACACAACTTATTCATCATTAATATTATAACTCACAATATTTAACAACCAGGTCGTTCTCAGGAAAGAGGGGGCTTTCTGATAAGGATTTCTCCTTATTGGCGCGCAATTAAGTGACTAAACCTCTCCTTGACAGAACTTCTAAACATTGTCAATATTGCAAATAATAATATGAATAACTTTGTCGTCTCAATTATTGATTTAATAATATAACATATTATGCAGATGATACTATGACAATAATTGAATCAATAATATGATAGATATGATGCAGCAATTACTGTAGCAATAATTGAGTATAACTGAGTGACTTATCACGTAAGTATCAATAATCAATATCGTGTGCTACTATGCAACCACGTGTATTACTGTACTTTTACTACCGAGTAGTTCAACAGTTTTAACGGTAACACTTTCGCCGTTATTTTTATAAAAAGATAATTCTGTCGTTTTCTAACTACGACAATACTTCCGTTGTAGGGTCCACTAATGATTGTGATGTCGTACGGATATTTCCCGACAAAAAGAATATTCCCTGACCAAACGAATATTTTATAACAACTTGCATACTTTGCAAAATTTATAAATACTACCCATAACTATAACATTATATCAAATCCACTCTATAATAATAAAAAATTATTTTGAGAAAATTAAATATTTATTCATAAAATCTGGGGTCTCAGATTAGGCTTGTAGTGTAAAGATGGACTGTTGATTTACCTGATTATAAATATGAATTGTGATTTAATTATAATCTGTGGTGGTTTAGGTGAAGACAGGTGATGAGAGTTCTCTTTATACTGTTGATGATTATTACAGGAATGAAATATTAACGATAGGCTTTTAATCTAGAGGAGATAGTAGACATTATGTTCTACTTGACTCTTTTAATAGATTGTTGATTTCGCTGCTATTATGGTTGGAAACTTTTACCTTCTACCATATGTTCTAAATATCTGAATTATTATTGATGAAGACTATTGATAATTTAATTATCTTAAGTCATGATATTCTTTACTGGGCTATTTGTGCTCACCCTTTTATTTCACCACCCCCTTCAGGTAATAAAAGTGTAGTTGGGACTAGCAGAGAGAACATGAGTATAAAGTGGTGATACGAATGAGTCACAAGCTTAATCAAAATATGAAATGGTTGACAAAATAATTATATTGAGAATAATAAAATGTGTGTGACATATTTTATACATCATTTATTAATTGGTTTTGGTGAACAACAATAGGGTGAGCGAATCAGAATATGGAAGCGTCAAAGATGCACTCCATTAGAATGAGAAGAACAAAAATCTTCTCGTATTCCTTCGGAGACTTGATATAATTGTTGCTGTACTTTATATGACATTGTAATAATTTAAATATGAATATTGTCGTATTATATACGTAACAATATTTGTATTGAAACTCACAGTATATGAGTCATCGTATTTTGTACGACAGTTGTATAAATGGAGTTGTAAGTAGTGTATTTTCTGGCGACCCAAGATGGGTGATTGATGAGTGAGTAATATACTCATGAATTGGATACATTCGGGCTTAATTTATTGTTGCTTTCAAGTCTTTTATAATAGTTTTTATGTGTTTGTGTCCATTCATGCATGTTTTACATTGTTTTATAGGAATTGGGACAAAAGTTACTTGGATCGAAGTTCGGGGCGGCTAGATTCGCGTTTTTGGCTTGCCATTTACACAGTAGTCACTTCAGAGCCAATTTGAGTATTGATCGGGACCTTATTTCGAAACACTTAAACAATAAAAGTTGTATATCTACATCTCCTCTTTTCGAAACATGTTGAATCATCAAAATCGGAGTTCGGACGAAGAAGTTATGGCCATTTTCCTAAAGGACGTCGGAGTAGAAAATGTCCAAAAAAGGGAGCAGCTTCAGGGCACCCAAACAAGGCTTATTTCCAGCGCCAGGGAGCTAGGGGGCAGAATCCCAGCGTTGTGTCCAGTGCTGGGGTGCTGGGGAGGAGATTGGTGAGGCTTAGACGCGTTTTGGGGCGAATTTTGATACCTTTTTGACTCCAAATTGGATTGGGTTTGTTCCTAAGCTAAAAATTAGACTTGTAACCTATAAATACATGATGTAAGGCATAAAATAAAGAGAGATTACATAGATTAGATTAGAGATACACTCCATTAGATTATAACATAATCCTAGTTCTTATTAGTTTTGGAGATTGAAGCAACTTGGAGATCATTGAAGATCAAGAGCAGGAGCAAGATGGGAGCATCAGATTTGCTGACAACAGATTCTATTCTATTCTCTTATCATACTTTTATCGTTTAATGTCTATTCAATTGTGGATTTTTGGTTTTAATTTATTAATTATGAACTAATTCTTTCATTAAGATTTCAATTGAACCTTTTATGTCTATAAATTCGTTATTCAATTTATTCCAATTATGTGTGTCAAAGTGAATTATTTATCTTGTCTTGAGATTATTGATTAATTATTTGGCCAATAATTACCTTGTTACTCTAGAAAGAATTGAAAGAGGAATTCTAGGGTTAGAACTGGACATGATAACATGTGACTTAGTTATTTGCATGGTGAATAATTAGGTTTGTGAATTGAATAGAAATATATGTTCACCGCATGTAACACATAAGAAATTGGGATTGAAAGAGTTTAATTCAATTGTTTTACATAGAAATATAGTAATATTAATCTGGATTAAATATAAGTCAATTGATCACTTGAAAAAGGACTTTTGGCATTTGAGAATTCCTGTTAACAATTCTGTAGGCATAATAATTGAGATAATTGGATAATTGATTTATAGTTCATAATTGGAGATATTGAAGTCTTAACCTTTATTTATTTAAATTCATTTATAAAGTAATCCAGTTTAATTAGTTAATTTAGTTTTCTTAATTAGAAAAATCACAATTTGCAGTTGTTTAAATAAAATTGATTTGATTAAGAGTTAGTACTTGGTAATTTTTATTAAATAATTTTCGTGGGAACGATACTTTTCTTATCACTTTATTACTTGTTGACCGTGTATACTTGCACGTATTCATTGATTGCGAAATCGACCAACAGTGATGTATACCTATTTTGGGGGCGTCACATTTGGTATCAAAGCTTAGGGATATGATCCCTGGTGGAGGAGGCACCGGGGAATTAGTTTAATAATTTTGCCAATATTAATTTTTATCAAATTAGTTTTAATTTAAACATTTTTTTTCTTTAATTCTCTTTCAATTTTTTTTTCTTTTCTTCTTTCTCTCTTTTTAGGTACCATGGATGACTTTGCGTATCAATGGCCATACACGAACATGACTCAACTAAGGGGAGCGGAGATTGACAGACTCGAGAAACTTTCTGTATTGTCAGCACAGATTGAGACACTTTCGAGGATGTTTGAAGCTTTTGAAGCTCAACGTCGTCAAAGTGTGGCGGTTACTTGTGATTATTGTGCTGGAAATCATATGAGTCATCAATGCGCCATCAGTTTCGAGTCGGTACAGTATATTGGTGATTATCCCAATAATTATGTCTATCCCAACAACTATCATCAGGATTGGGGGTATCACCCGAATTTTTCATGGAGTAACAGTCAAGCTCAAGAACCTAGACAGCAAAACACATCTGGATTCCAAAATTAGACTCAACAACAACCAGAGAGGAAATCAAGTTTGGAAGAAACCTTGGAGAAATTTATTAAAGCTTCTGAAAAAAAGAACGAGGAACATGAAAAGAAATTTATTCAAATGGAGCTGAATATGCAAAGCCAAGGTGCAACAATCAAGAATCTGGAAAATCAATTGGGACAGATAGCACATGCGTTGAACAACCATCCTCAATACACTTGGCTCTATGACATGGATGACGAGACTGATGATGAGTCCGAACCAAATCTGCAACCGGATGTGCCAAATGATATAGATGTTGAAAGAGAGGAAACAATTAGGAATCAACAAAAGAAGATCGACGAAGATTTAACTATAAGATTCAACGAAGATGAACCGATTTCATTAGTATCCCATGTGCCTCCTCCACCAAAGTTCAATAATCCAGGCAGTTTTGCAAAACCATGCCCAATTGGCAGTCATGTCGTCGATAAAGCTCTTTGTGACATAAGAGCTAGTACAACTATGGAGTCATGGTGGGATGAAAAGGAGAAGATAGAGGAAGATTCCATTATGTTTATTAAGCTTCAATGCCCTAATCTGATCATCGACATAATGGAGAAAATACCTAGTTGTTGGACGTTCTTAATAGGGAACCTATCTACGAAGAGCATGCTAGGTGACTTTAATTCAAGGGCTTTTGCTAATGGGAACCTCCCAAAAGAGACATTGCTATTGATGGATGAAGGATTTCTCAATTTCTGTAAGGGACTTGGATAGAGAATTGAAGAAGTTAAGCTGAGACTATAAAACAAGGGCTTATTGGGAGGCAACCCAAGTTTTATTTTTATTTTTAGTTTTTATTAGGTTTTATATTAGTAGTTTTGAATTTTCATTTATTTAGAATTTAATAAAATTATTTCTATCATGGTTTACATGTTATTCAAGTTAAATTCTAGTGTGGTGCCCAAATTGTTCCATGTGCCTAGCCTATTCTCCAAACTTAGCGGATAAGGAGGAAGATTGCTATATTTTCAGGGAATTCCTCTACTTTAATTTTTTCTATTTTAGCCATTGAGGACAATGTCTAGTTTAAGTTTGAGGGCATTGTAGTGTCGTATTGCATATAGTTAGTTATCTGCATGGTAATTCAATTTTTTGTGTGTGTTAGCATTGTGTTTTTTTTAGGTTGCATATAATACATGGTAGTTATTTGCATAATCATATATGTGTTGCATTAGTATGTGTTCATGTAGTATAATTATATATATATTTTTTGCATGAATCTGTGTGATCGGTTGGTGTGGTCTTAGCTCGGCCTATGATAAGATTGGTTTTGCATATTAACTTGAACTGTGTTGATAATTGATGATGAGTTCTAATTTTAATCATGATGATAATCTGAGCCTGTCTGAAACTTATGTAACCGGTTAGCACTTAAAGTTTAACTGTTTTAATCCACTTGGTTCAAGTGTTTCATAATTTGTTTCTAAGGAAAAATCTTGGTTAAAATTTAAGAAAATTAGTGAACTGTCGGTAAAGGTTGGAATGACGTAAAAGCTTGAGTTTAGGAGAATCTATGGATATATATATATACAAAATGAAAATGAAAAAAAAAAGAAAAAAAGAAAATGAAAAGAAAATCAAGAAAAAAAAAGAGAGAATAAACACCGTGACATGCTTGTCTAGTTTTGCGGCCTTTGTTACTTGAGTAAGTAAGCCCTAAAGGATTGTCTTTACACCTAGCGCCCTAAGGTCTTAATGGCTTGGGAGTCGTTGGTCGAAAGCTCGTTAGGGTAGCACTGAAAAGCCTAAGGGAATAAGACATTGCACAACCATGAGAAAAATAAAAAAATGAATAAAACACGAGAAAGAGCAAAAATGCCCTCGTGGTTGAATAAAAGTATAAATAAATCTTGTATTTACCCTTAGACTTGGTAATTGCTTAGTTTTAACTGGAGTTGTCATGTTCACAAAAGTAATTGAATTGGAACTGAAATTTTCCTTCTAAGAAGTTTGTTATGTGATTATCTTGAACTGCGGTTAGTTAGAATGGTTAACAAACACATACACACAACATGGGTTTCGGTTACAAATACAAATTTGTTCATGATTTAAAATAAATTTTTTTTAAGTGAAGGTTCTACTTGGGTATTGGATACCGACTTTGGTTATCATAAATATAGATTTATGAAGGGACCAAGCAGAAGTAGAAAGCTAAATAAAGATAAGTAATCCTATGTGTGAAAATGAAGCAAATGTTGCTACATTAGCCATAGAAACTTATAGTTTAGCAATGTCTACGGGAAAATCTATTAATTATGTCAATAAGTTGTTATTGTATTCCAGTTCTTGTTAGAAATATTATTTTTATTTTATTGTTGGACAATGAAATCTTTGATATTATATTTAAGAACAATTGTTGTTCTATTTATAATAATAATATTTTGTATAGAACTGGAATATTACTTAATAGATTTTGTATACTTGACTTACGTGAAAAATAATTTTATAAATTGAACAAACTAGTATAAGAAAAGGAGGTGGTCATTTAAAGAGTTGAATGTTTGTATTTGATGAAATACAAGTATGAATTATTTGAAAGGTTCAAAGAATTTAAAAGTGAAACTAATTTGAAAAGTATTAAGATTCTTTGATCGGATCAAGGAAGGAATACTTGTGTAATGAGTTTCTAAATCATCTCAAATGGGTCACTAATCCCTCCTATAAATAGATAGGAGAGGGCAACCATTTCATTCATTCATTTCTCTAGCATTCAAGCATTATAGAGCGTTCTAGTCTTCATTTCTTCATCAGTTTCTTTAGTTAATTTTGAAAGAGAGTCAGAGCATTTTTTTGGTTCGTAAAGTACACTTTTTGTAGTGTTGCTAAAGTATACATTGTCATTGTATCCTGGGAGACAAGTGATATCAACTCTGAACATCGTAAGTAGTACATAATTGTCTTAAGAACATAGTACCAAGTACTAGTCTCGATAAATTCTTTTTTTACAGTTTGATTTAATTGAGATAAGTTAATATATATATATATATATATATATATATATATATATATATATATGTGTGTGTGTGTGTGTGTGTGTGTGTGTGTGTGTGTGTGTGTGTGTGTATAGTTTTTATTCTATTTTACTAACGGATCTATGCTTATATAAGGAAGTGATTAGCATGAAGTTTATTTTTGGGTAAGTTGGTCAATTGGCCAATAGAGTACTGACACACAGGCGAGGTTCTATGTGTGTTAGTATTCTATTAGCTAATTGACCAACTTACCAAAAAATAAACTTCATGCTAACCGGATCCCTTATATAAGTATTTATAAACTAGTTTGGAGTATTTAACGAGCTGCAACTATCCACTTATGTCAACTGTCAACTTATATGCCAAAAATTGTTAGTATTAGGTGGCCTACGTTGTCATATTTCTGCTTCCAACCGCTACACCAAGTAGACTCGTGCATCATGATATCGACTATTCACCTATTTTATTATATCCATAAAAAATGTTTACGAATATATTAAGGAAATTGATTTTTTTTACACGTTAAAATAATATTTTTATATAATCTCTCTTACACGAAGGTGAGCCTCATTTATTAAGAGGGATCATGTAGAAATATTTATTTTTATATAAAAATATCAGTTTCTTATATAAAATATATGAATTAAAAAGAGACTCGTACATATACCCTATTATTCTATTTTTCTAAATTTCACGTTGCTCGTAGTATATATATATATATATATATATATATATATATTTATTTATATATATATATATATTTTTTTCATATTATAATCAATAAATTTATTATAAAACAAACAAAACTAAATATCGTTTTTATATTTGAATTACTTTAAAATCATAATTATTACTCAATATTTTAGGAATTGTTACATTATCACCCTTCCCAACTTTCCCGATAAAATTTTGGGAGAAAATTGATTTCACATTTCTCGCTCCCTTTTCATCTATATCTTCAAAAAATCACAAATAAAGTACTTTTAATTTATCTCATTCACATTTCCCCCCCTCCTTTTTAAAACTCACGCACAATATAATATGATAGAAAACGGAATAAAACTAGAAAATAATTGGTAAACGATAGTTCTCCTTATAAGGCCGTAAAATGAGCAAACAGTTCGGGATCGATTCGTACTCACTTGACTAAAAGTTTGACTCAAGCTCGACTTGAAATATAGATGATTCAAATATGAGCAAATTTTAAAGTTCGATAATTTACTCGAACCTTCTCAAATTGTTATTTTTTATTGATACTCATCATATTCGTTCGAAAAATTTAAACTGCTCGGGTTCAATTCGAAATCGTGCTCGATCCAGTAAATAGACGAGTTTCAATCAAACCTTATTTTATACTCGATAAATTTTATAAATTAAACCTGAGCAAATTAATACTCGGCTCGACTAAGTTCATTTACATTCTTACCTCCTTATATGTTATCAAAGATGGGATGTGTAATATTCATATTTTAAACAAAAATAACACCATGCATGTACAATATTATTACCAAGAAAATAAAGGAGCTTTATATGAACTAGTATCCAGTGGCACACGCAATACGTGTATACATTATATGGGATAAAATCAAAATTTTATAAAATTTAAAGGATTAAATAAAAAAATAAAATTAAAATGGATAATATTATGATATATCTAAAATTATAAGGATAAAAGAGAAACAAATATCAAATGTGACACAATTACATCAAAAGTACCATCAACACTTTATAATAATATAGATAGATATATATTACATAACTAACATCGTATCTACACGACTACAATATCTTGGCCGACTACACTATCAGTCTATCAAGGATCATCCTTCATTAAGACTGAAGCATCAATAATTTTCAGTACGTACGTGTACGCCTAATCGATAGTAACATACTCCGGTATGTCTTATAGAAATAGTTTTATTTTTTAAAAATTTACAAATACTAAAAATATTTTTCTTTATATATATATATATATATATATATATATATTCCTAAAACTAATAATTTGTACTATAGTTGTGACAACCCGAGAATTTTGAATATTTTTAAAATTTTTATTAATTTAGTTAAGGTTCAAAATTAGAACTTAGACAGAAAATTAGTGTATGCGTTTGATATTTTTGAGATAAAATTTTGAGGATTTTAAAATTCTGTGAAGGATTTAGGTAAATTATTCAGGATTAAGTGTATACGTGATTATGTTCTGTGTATATGGTCATTTATGTATTCAGAATGTGGTTAAGGGTCAAGGGTTGACCAGATAAACGACATCTGTAACAAACCCTAGGTATATATTAAGAATGTCAACGTTCGGTTAGAAAACCCTAGCGATTAATAACAAACACTAAAATCGATTCTGGAAACCCTAATTTCAGTTTCGGGAATCCAAAACTCTAATTCGGTGTATGAAACCCTAAATTGGGAACTTAATGTCGTAATTGTAAATAATTATAAGATTAATTAGGCTTAATCTTAAAAAATTGGTTAGAAAGCCCTAATTACAAATTTTAAAACCCTAATTTCTAGTTTAGGACCCTTAATTTGTAAATAGGGAAAGATCGATTGTTAGTTTAATAATTTTAATATTAATTAGGAAATATTAATCCTAATTCTCAAGTTATTAGTAATTATAAAACCCTAATCTAATTACGAAATCTAATTTCTAAATTAGAAAATTATTTTTCTATTAAAAACTCTAATGCATGATTTTGACCCTAATTACTAAATTAGCATTTTAATTAGGAATTATTAATCCTAATTAGCAAGATTTAAATTATGATTAAGAAATTTTAATATAATTAGAAAATTCTAATTATAATTTAGAAATATTAATTTTCTATTTTGATAACCGAAATTCAAAAATCTTGGTAATTAAATTACAAACCTAAAAGGTTCAAACCCTAAACCTTAAAGGATTTAAATCCTAAATCCTAACCCAAACCCTAAACCCTAAGGGTTTGGCCATTTACTAGAATGCCATTAAAATGTTATGCAAAAAGATTAAAATGCCATTTTCTTAAAACTTAAGCAAAAGATTTTGCAAATCTTGTGAGTCATCACCTAATGTTTATCTCATGTGCTCTATATTTATTTTATATTAGATAGGTATGCCAACTAGCAACTAGATACATTGAATCATGCCATTTATATTAGATTAAGAGAGAGAAAATGCATACTTTCATTTTCTCCAAGCCCATTGTCTCTCTTCAACTTCGAAATTTAGAAGTGAGAGAGTGAGATAAGATTAGCCAATATCAGTTCTTAGCTTAACAAGATCAGAACTTAAAGATCAGAAATCAAGATCAAGCTTCAAAGTGGTATAATGTGACGCCCCCAAAATAGGTATACAACACCCATTCTGAGTCGCCAAAATACATGGTACAGAAACAACTACAACTTTACTGTTACAACATAAGAACTGTGAGTTTAAATACAAATATTGTCATCTAGACAATATCAACACTCAAATAAGTCCTCATCACAATTATTGATACATTATTTCACAAAAATGGTGAGGACTACTAAAATAACTTTTAGAACCATCATTCCATACCCCGACTAGTACTTGCTACATTCTCGCCTCCTGAGAAAAATGGAAGAAAAAAGAAAAGGGTGAGCTCAACTAGCCCAGTAAAGAACATTATGACTAAGATAATACAGAACAAATTATCGTTAGTCTTCAACAGGGAAAAAATCTAATAGAATACAATAGACAACAAGTTTTAAATCAATAATTGCAGCGGAAACAGCAAACCATTAGAAGAGTCAAGTAGAGAATGAGTTCTACTATCTTCTAAGATTTAAAAGTCCATCATCAATATTTTATCCTTGTAACAACAATCAATAACCATCTTTAATCAAATATTCATCTTTGCACTACAGGCCAAAGATATTCATTTGTATCACCAGTCGGTCATGTTCATCTCAACACCTGTTCATCTTTGCACTACGGGCCAAAGATATTCATCAGTTAATCATTCATCTTTGCACTACAGGCCAAAGATATTCAGTAATATCATCATTTAGGACTGAGGATGATGAAAATATCTTAAAGAAAACGAATCCAGTGAAACAAAATAACAAATATTAAGGATTCGTATTTCGATTTATCCATGTCCAAAAATACCTTATAATTATTCATAGTGAAGTAAAATTCAAGAATGATCAAAACATGGATACAATCAAAGCTAGTACCCAGAATAGATATTTTGGACGAAAAGAAGAAAATTGCATTTTTTGGTGAATAGTAACTCGTGAATAGTAACTCATGAATAGTAACCCCGACGTGAAAAGTTCCAAATTTGATAAAAATTTCCAACCAATATTTCGGCATAATGATATTGAAGAAATAATATCATTTTCGAATAAAATAACATCCCTTACCTCGTAAAGACAACACTTCTGGTCGGAATACCGGTATAAGGCTGAAAGAAACTTGCTCTGATGAATAAAAACTCTCAAAGTATCTAAATACTCACAAAATACACTCAATAATCTAGAGAGAGAAAGAGAGAAAACTTGTTTCTGGTGTGATTTTTAATTCTAACTTAGCCCTCTATTTATAGGAAAATGTTAGCACGCCGAAGCAGACTTAACCTGCAACCTGATGGCTTTACCTGCTACTATTCAAGCCTACCACATTAGAATAAAAATCTCAGCACATTTCTTCACCAACCAAGAGTGAGGTCCACCAATTTTAGAATTTTCTACCAAAATGATAAACTCCGAAAATTCAACAATTCCTGAACCAATCATCTCGTAAAATTCATAATAAATCATACGTTCATTTTTAACGGTTCAAAATTTGTGGACATATACTTAACTTATATATGTATAACATATCCAAAAATTACCACGATCCAACGGTCGGATTAAAAATTATAACCCCCGCAAAATATCTCAAAAACCCTGATTTTTAATACCTCTATTCCGACAAAAATACTGATAAAAATCTCAACATTAACTCCTTCATTTTTAACCACAAAAAAATAACCCTCATTTATATCCACATAAAATAAATATTTCCTTATCATATGAATCAATAATTAATTATTCACAAATAATATTACAGAATCACATTTATGACAACCAGGTCGTTCCCAGGAAAGAGGGGGCTTTCCAATAAGGATTTCTCCTTACTGGCGCGCAATTAGATGACCAAACCTCTCCTTCGACAGAACTTTCTAGACATTGCCAATAATATTATCTAATAATATTATTCAAATAATATGAATTATTGATCTGATAATGGAAAATACTGTGTAGTGACAATTATTGAAACAATAGTAATATAAAATATCAACGCAGCAATTATTGAATCAATAAAATAAAATACTGAATAGTAATTACTGTAACCATTATTGAGTAGTGCCTTCTTACGTAAGAATCAATAATTGGTGCAATACAGTGTACTACTGTGCAACAACGCGTATTACTGTGTTTTAACCACCGGGTATTCCAACAGTATTAACGGTAACAACTACGCCGTTATTTATAAATAACTTATACTTGTCGTTTTCTTCATCCAATCACTTTCCGTTATGGGGCCCACAAAAGACTGCGACGTCGTACGAATATTCCCCGACAGGAAGAATATTCCACGACCAAACGAATATTCCCCGACAACAATGAATATTTTATAACAACCTGCTTATTTAAAATATTTGCGCATTTTACCCATAACTAACCTCGTTAATCAATTTAACTCTTACTATTTCAAAATAATAAATAGAGGGAATTTAAATTTCATTTATTAATAATTTGGGGTTTTACAACCTCCCCTCCTTATGAAATTTCGTCCCCGAAATTGACGTACGTACCTGGTGTTTCGAAAAGATGAGGATACCTCGCTTTCATTTCCGTTTCCAACTCCCAGGTCATTTTCTCAATAGCATGGTTTCTCCACAAAACTTTAACTTGTGGTATGACCTTCGTGCGTAGGACATGCTCCTTTCTATCCAAGATCTTGACAGGTACCTCCTCGTACGTTAAGTCTTTAGCTATCTCGTCCGGTTCTAACTCAATAACGTGGTCTGGGTCTTTCACATATTTACGTAACACAGATATATGAAAAACATTATGAACACGAGACATACTTGGAGGTAACGCGAGTCTATAGGCCACATTTCCTACTCGGTCAAGAATCTGAAATGGACCAATAAATCGTGAATTGAGCTTTCCTCTCTTTCCAAATCTTGTAACTCCTTTCCATGGAGCCACACGCAACAATACATGATCCCCAATGTCAAATTCCATGTCCTTTCGATGAAGATCCGCATAACTCTTTTGTCGATCCTGTGCCGTTTGTATACGTTGTCGAATCGTTTGGATCTTCTCTGTAGTCATTCGTACCAACTCTGGTCCTAGCAACGTTGCTTCTCCCACCTCATCCCAACATACTAGAGAGCGACACTTTCGTCCATATAATGCTTCAAATGGGGCCACACCTATACTTGCTTGATAACTGTTATTGTAGGAGAATTCCACTAATGGTAGGTACTTATCCCAACTCCCTTTGAAATCTAGGACACAAAGTCTTAATAGATCTTCAAGGGTTTGAATAGTCATCTCTGATTGTCCATCCGTTTGAGGATGGTATGCCGAACTAAATCGTAAATCTGTGCCCATAGCTTTTTGCAAGCTAACCCAAAATCTTGAAGTGAATCTTGGGTCACGATCCGAAACTATGGATACTGGCATGCCATGCAGTCTCACAATCTCATCTACGTATATACGAGCAAGACGTTCAAGGGAATAAGTCTCCCGTATCGGCAAGAAATGAGCAGACTTAGTTAATCTATCAACAATAACCCAAATAGCATTTATGCCTTGAGAAACCGTGGGAAGACCCGTAACGAAATCCATGGTAATGTGTTCCCACTTCCATTTCGGAATCTCAAGTGGTTGCAATGGACCCTTTGGCACTTGATGTTCCGCCTTTACACGTTGACAAGTTAAACACCTCGAGATAAACTTTGCAATCTCTCTCTTCATATTATTCCACCAAAATGTATGTCGAAGATCACGATACATTTTGGTACTTCTAGGATGGATTGCAAATGGTGTATTGTGTGCTTCCATCATGATCTTGTACTTCAAATCAAAATCGTTAGGAACACAAAGTCTGGAGTGGACTCGATTCCTTCTTCATCGATTCTTGCTTCTGGAATAGCACCTTCTTGCACTTTTTTCTTCACACGCATCAGCTCCGGGTCTGTGGTTTGAGCGACTTTAACTTTATCAATTAAAGTTGGTTCTATGCGTATACTTGATATCATCGCACTCGTTCCTGCATATGATCTTCTGCTCAACGCGTCAGCTACCACGTTCGCTTTTCCAGGATGGTATTGAATAGTGTGGTCGTAATCTTTCAACAGCTCGAGCCAACGTCGTTGCCGCATGTTGAGTTCTTTTTGAGTGAAGAAATATTTGAGACTTTTATGGTCTGAATAAATCTCCACTTTCTCCCCATATAGATAGTGCCTCCAGATCTTTAGCGCGAAAATGATTGCTGCCAACTCTAGATCATGAGTAGGATAATTTCTCTCATATTCTTTAAGTTGTCGCGAGACATAGGCTATAATTTCCCACGTTGCATAAGAACACATCCTAACCCTTTGCCTGAAGCATCGCTATAGATAACAAATCCATCCGAACCAGATGGTATGGTCAAAACAGGTGCCGAAATGAGTCTCCTCTTAAGCTCTTGAAAACTCTTCTCGCATTCCTCGCTCCATACGAATTTGATATCTTTTCGAGTTAGCTGAGTTAACGGGGTAGCGATTCGAGAAAACCCTTCCACGAATCTCCGATAATAACCAGCTAAGCCCAGAAAGCTACGTACTTCGGTCACCGTCTTTGGTTGCTCCCAACTTTGTATTGCTTCAATCTTCGCCGAGTCAACAGATACTCCTTGTTTTGACACCACGTGCCCTAGGAATGCCACTTCCTCAAGCCAGAACTCGCATTTCTTCAACTTAGCATATAACTTGTTTTCACGCAGCCTTTGGAGTACCAGCATCAAATGATGCTCATGATCTTCACGGCTTTTGGAATATATGAGGATGTCATCAATAAAGACAACAACGAACTGATCTAAATAATCCTTGAATACTCGGTTCATCATATCCATGAAAGTCGCAGGAGCGCTAGTCAATCCAAAAGATATGACTAGGAATTCATAATGCTCGTACCGAGTTCTGAAGGCAGTCTTTAGAATATCCTCAGTTTTAACCTTCAGCTGATGATATCCAGAACGAAGATCAATCTTTGAAAAGAATTGTGCTCCTTGTAACTGGTCAAACAGGTCATCAATACGAGGTAGCGGATACCTATTCTTAATAGTGACATGGTTTAATTTTCGGTAATCAATACAAAGTCGCATACTCCCGTCTTTCTTCTTTACAAATAAAACAGGAGCACCCCAAGGAGATGTACTAGGACGAATGAAATCGATGTCCAACAACTCTTGTAGTTGGAACTTTAACTCCTGAAGTTCAATAGGAGCCATTCGATATGGGGTTTTAGAAATGGGCTTTGTACCAGGTTCAAGATCAATAAAGAATTCAATTTCACGTTCCGGGGGTAGACCGGGAAGTTCTTCAGGAAATACGTCAGGAAAGTCAATAACAACAGGAATATTATTCAAATTTGACGTGTCTTTATTCAAATCCATAACATGGGCTAAGAAAGCTTGACATCCATTTTTTAATAAACGAATGGCTTTATGGCTTGATATAACAGTGATTGATTTTAATGGCTTAGTTGCTTGAATTCGTACAACAGGTTGGTTAGGAATATAAAAACTAGCAACCTTACGAAAATAATCAATTTTAGCATGATGAGTAGTTAACCAATCAATTCCTAAAATCACATCAAAAGCAAGTATCTTTAAAGAGATAAGGTCAACAGGTAATGTGATGGTGCCAACTTGGATCAAACAAGATTTATAAACAGTGGATGTGATGAAAGTTTCTCCTAACGGAGTCTCCACAGATAAATCAAAGTCTAACTTCTCTGGAGTCAAGTTTAAACGTTGAGCACAAGCAGGAGAGATAAAAGAATGGGTAGAACCGGTATCTAATAAGGTATAAACTTCGCATGAATTTATGATTAGCTTACCCGTGATCACCTCGTTTGGGTTCCTCGCATGTTGACCAGTCACGACAAATGCTCTTCCAGGAACCGTTGACTTTATCTTTTTTGGGACAGCTTTTTGAGTCACCATCCCCGCTGGACTTGGTTTTGCTACAGTGCAATCTCGAGCGATATGTCCTTCCTTTCCACAACTATAACATACCTTAAATTGTTGTGGACAGTTTGGGCTGATATTTCCTTCTTTTCCGCACTTATAGCATATAACCGGTGGTCGTTCCCCTCCCTTGAAACCAGTTGCTGCTGGTGCTGATGTCTTCGTATTGTCATTATTGAATCTCCTCTTTTTAAAATCTCCTCCCGACTCGCTTCTTCTATTTTCATAGCCACGATTACCACCAGAGTGGTTGCCGTTCTTGTCTGTATTTTTCTTTCTCCGCTGGTTATCATTGTTCTGATGACTGCTGTCACCGATATGATCCTGGTTGTGGTCCCTCAGTTGACCGTACTCGTTATCTCGCTCTAATAATTGAGCCCTATTGACAACATCTGAATAGAGAGAAAATTTATGAGAAATGAGATATTGACGTATGCCTGGTTTCAAACCTCTCAGAAACATCCTCGTCATACGTTCCTCGTTCTCTACCAAATGAGGTGCAAACCTGGACAACTCTGCAAACTTCGCCTCGTACTGAGACACCGTCATATTATTCTGCTCCAGTCTAATAAACTCTACCTCCTTCATATGACGAATACTTTCAGGAAAGTACTTATCATTGAACAGTTTCTGAAATGTCTCCCAAGACATGCTGAGTGCGGCTGGATGGGTTTGCTTCACAGACTCCCACCAGTAGTCTGCCTCGCCACGGAACATAAAGGTGGCGAATGGAACCTTCTGTTCCTCCGTGCATCCCAAGACATCGAATATCTTGGTAATTTGCTTGACCCACGTTTCCGCCATGATCGGATCTGGCTTTCCCTTAAATTCTGGTGGTCCCAATTCTTTGAACTGTTTGGCTGTGACAAACTGTGAATTGCTATCATTTCCTCATGTATTTTGAACACGAGTCTCCCTCGTCTGGTTTTGCATGAATTGCAAAAAACTTCTAAACATTCCATCGTTCATCATCTGCTCATTGGTGTTGTTCACAAGAGGAACATTGCCAGCCTGTTGCACGTTCTCCTCGTTGGTAAGCACCAGTGTCTCCACGGTCTCATTAATCAAATATTCATCTTTGCACTACAGGCCAAAGATATTCATTTGTATCACCAGTCGGTCATGTTCATCTCAACACCTGTTCATCTTTGCACTACGGGCCAAAGATATTCATCAGTTAATCATTCATCTTTGCACTGCAGACCAAAGATATTCAGTAATATCATCATTTAGGACTGAGGATGATGAAAAATATCTTAAAGAAAACGAATCCAGTGAAACAAAATAACAAATATTAAGGATTCGTATTTCGATTTATCCATGTCTAAAAATACCTTATAATTATTCATAGTGAAGTAAAATTCAAGAATGATCAAAACATGGATACAATCAAAGCTAGTACCCAGAATAGATATTTTGGACGAAAAGAAAAAAAGTTCATTTTTTTGGTGAATAGTAACCCCGACGTGAAAAGTTTCAAATTTGATAAAAAATTTCAACCAATATTTCGGCATAATGATATTGAAGAAATAATATCATTTTCGAATAAAATAACATCCCTTACCTCGTAAAGACAGTACTTCTGGTCGGAATACCGGTATAAGGCTGAAAGAAACTTGCTCTGATGAATAGAAACTCTCAAAGTATCTAAATACTCACAAAATACACTCAATAATCTAGAGAGAGAAAGAGAGAAAACTTGTTTCTGGTGTGATTTTCAATTTTAACTTAGCCCTCTATTTATAAAAAAATGTTAGCACGCCGAAGCAGACTTAACCTGCAACCTAATGGCTTTACCTGCTACTATTCAAGCCTACCACATTAGAATAAAAATTTTAGCACATTTCTTCACCAACCAAGAGTGGGGCCCACCAATTCTAGAATTTTCCATCAAAATGATAAACTCCGAAAATTCAACAATTCCTGAACCAATCATCTCGTAAAATTCATAATAAATCATACGTTCATTTTTAACGGTTCAAAATTTGTGGACATATACTCAACTTATATATGTATAACATATCCAAAAATTACAACGATCCAACGGTCGGATTAAAAATTATAACCCCCGCAAAATATCTCAAAAACCCTGATTTTTAATACCTCTATTCCGATAAAAATACTGATAAAAAACTCAACATTAACTCCTTCATTTTTAACCACAAAAAAAAATAACCCTGATTTATATCCACATAAAATAAATATTTCCTTATCATATGAATCAATAATTAATTATTCACAAATAATATTACAGAATCACATTTATGACAACCAGGCCGTTCCCAGGAAAGAGGGGGCTTTCAAGTAAGGATTTCTCCTTACTGGCGCGCAATTAGATGACCAAACCTCTCCTTAGACAGAACTTTCTAGACATTGCCAATAATGTTATCTAATAATATTATTCAAATAATATGAATTATTGATCTGATAATGGAAAATACTGTGTAGTGACAATTATTAAAATAACAGTAATATAAAATATCAACGCAACAATTATTGAATCAATAAAATAAAATACTGAACAGTAATTACTGTAACCATTATTGAGTAGTGCCTTCTTACGTAAGAATCAATAATTGGTGCAATACAGTGTGCTACTGTGCAACAACGCGTATTACTGTGTTTTAACCACCGGGTATTTCAATAGTATTAACGGTAACAACTACGCCGTTATTTATAAACAACCTATACTTGTCATTTTCTTTATCCAATCACTTTCTGTTATGGGGCCCACAAAAGACTGCGACGTCGTACGAATATTCCCCGACAGGAAGAATATTCCACGACCAAACGAATATTCCCCGATAACAATGAATATTTTATAACAACCTGCTTATTCGAAATATTTGCGCATTTTAGCCATAACTAACCTCGTTAATCAATTTAACCCTTACTATTTCAAAATAATAAATAGAGGGAATTTAAATTTCATTTATTAATAATTTGGGATTTTACATATAAACCCTAATTTTTGTAAATCTTGTGATTTTATGTTAATGATTGGTTAAAGATGTGTTATAAGGTGCCTTTTAGAGATCTGAGTTGTTGGATCATGGATCCATAACATCTAGATGCTCGAATATAAAGATTTTAAAAATCTGAAAATGTTGAAAAAGTGGCCTAACAGTCGAATGTCAGAGGCCTTAGATCTTTATGTGTTAACTGTTTTGTGTGTTTTATGTTTGGAATCTGTTCTATGACATGAGGACTATGATCTGAAACCGATAACAGGGTCATAGAATGTCTAGATCGTGAGTTATTGTTGGTTAAACATCGTTGACCGTTCACGGAGACTGAGTTTCTGGGTAACCCAGAAACTCAGATCTCGTCTGATAACCATTTTGAAGGCTCAGATCTTGCATGTGTTTAGTTGTTTGGCTAAGTTGTGGTTTTTATCTTGTAGCCTGACATAAGGACTACCCAATAATGCTCTTAGAACAACCAGATACATAACTGAATCATAGATAATGGTGGTCAAACAACCGTTGACCAAATGACTGGATGAAGATTCTGGGAAAACCCAGATCTTCAAAGACCGTTTCCTGACCCCTAGTTTGACCAACCTTGATCTTATCGGGGTGATACTTATATGATGTTATGTTGTTATAGAATTGTTCCCTGGTATCAGTTGTAAGACCCCAACTTTTTTATAATAAAGATAATTTTTCTATAAATATCATTTTTGAATATTATGGAATGAATTTGAAAGTACGCAAGTTGTTATACAATATTCGTTTGGTCGGAAAATATTCTTTTTAACAGGAAATATTCGTACAACGGCACAATCATTGGTGGATCCCACAACAGAATTATTGTCGGATTGAGAAAACGACAAAAATACTTTCTGAAAATTACGGCGGAAGTTTTATCGTTAACTGTTGAAACATCCGGGGTTAAAAGTACAGTAATACGCATGGTTGCATAGTAGCACACGGTATTGATTATTGATGCTTACGTGAGAAGTCACTCAGTTATACTAAATTATTTCTACAGTAATTGATGCATCATATCTCTCATATTATTAATTAAATTATTGTCACAGTATCATCTACATAATATTTATTATTATTAAATCTATAATTGAGATGACAAAGTTATTCATATTATTATTTGCAATATTGACAATGTCTAGAAGTTCTGTCAAGGAGAGGTTTGGTCACCTAATTGCGCGCCAATAAGGAGAAATCCTTATCGGAAAGCCCCCTCTTTCCTGGAAACGACCTGGTTGTTAAATATTGTGAGTTATAATATTAATGATGAATAAGTTATGTTGATTAGAGATGAAATTGTTAGTTCCATTGTGCTGAGATTATTAGTGTTAGTGGAAATCAACATTTATTTCGATAATAATTAATGTCTAGAGGTTATATTGACCAATCGGGTTATTAATCGGTTAAATGAACAATTAATTGCTATTATTTCACATGCTTATAACTATTTGTTCACATGTGTGTACTATTGATTCACATTCATGTACTATTAGGGGAGTTGGTGCAAGATTGATAATACTTACATGACTAAATAAAAAATAGAGGTATAGTTGAAGGTACTATACTGTAATTAGTTTTTTCACATGATTAAATTATTGAGTCACATGAATGAACTATTAGTTCACATTATTTACTATTAGGGGAGGTGGTGCAAGTTTGATAATACTTGCAGGACTAAATTAAAAATGAAGAAAAAGAGGAAGGTATTATACTGTAATTTTTCGAGCCCCAAAACGTGCAATTATAGAAACTATATTTTTCTATAAATAGAAGCTCATTCTTCCTTCATTTCTCACAAATTCACTAAAGATATAGAGCACTTATTATAGAGAGAAATTATAGAGAGAAAGAATAAGAGAAGTCTACTACCTCACTATTCCAGTATCCAGTTTTTCTAAGGTAGGGAGTATTATTTCTTTCTTATCCATGAAGAGAACTTCTGTTATTCCATTCTTTATTATTCTGTTGGAATAACCTGTATACGCGGGCTACCCTATACTTGGTGAAATTCTTCTGTTATTCCATTCTTTATTATTCTGTTGGAACATCATGTCTGTGCTTTATGCATGACCTGGTTCCATTATTTATCATTCTATTGGAACACCCTATCTGTGCTTTACGCATGACCTGGTTTCGTTAATTATTATTCTGTTGGAATATCCTGTCTGTGCGTTTACACATGGCCTGGTTCCGTTATTTACTATTTTATTGGAATAACCTGTCTGTGCGGTCTATCGCATTCCTGGTGATTTCTTTTGCTATTCCATTCTTTATTATACTCAGTTGGTTAAAGTTTTGACTTCTATATTCCATGAAATTAGTGGAATATCCTTGATATTTGCGCTTCCTCTAATATCTTTTCATGAAAATATTCTTCTGAGCATTCTTGAATTTTACTCCACAAAGTAGTATCATGTTGACAATTTGGACATTATTAGTTCCTGGATAAATTAATTCTTGAACTTGTTTTATTGAATTCTTATATCATTGTCATCATCCTCATGTTTATATTATGTTGAAAGTCATCTGTGGCCTGTAGTGCATAAATGGACTTGGTATGATTATGACTGGGGATTATTTGGTATAATCATGACCATAATGTTACAAATGATTTGTTAAAAGTCCTCATTGGCCCGTAATACTTTGATGGACAGTTGTTGGCATGATCATGACCATTGATGAATACACGAATATCCTTGGCACGTAGTGCATGGATAATTTGTGGTTGTGATACTAATGAATATCCTTGGACGTAGTGCAGGGATGATGTGGATTATTTATTAAGCCGAGTCTCAGCGATAAAAGTGATGAAAAACCTTTTAAATCATAAAAGATAGTAGATTTTATTCTCTACTTGACTCTTTTAATGGATTGCTTGTTCTGCTGCAGTTAAACTTGATGTTTGTTATATTGTATCCGTTTAACACTGTTGAAGGCTAACGATAATTTATTCTGCATTATCTTAGTCATAATATTCCTTACTGGGCTAGTTGAGCTCACCCTTTTGCTTTCATTGTTCTCTTCAGGAAATGAGAACGTAGCTGGGACTAGTCGGGGAACGGAGTGACGATTCAGATGATAGTATTAGTAGTCCTCACTATTTTGTTAAATAGTGTGACAATAAATGTAATAAGGACTTTATTTGAGTTTTTATACTCTCTATGAGACATTATCCGTGTTGAAACTCTCAGCTATGTTTTGGCATATTGTACACGTCAGTTGTATAATTAAGTTTGTATTTAAATTTTTGTATCATATATTTGGCGATCCAAGGTGGGTGATGTATACCTATTTTGGGGGCGTTACATCAGGACTACAAGATAGCCCCTTTAGATCACACTAAGAATGTAAGACCCCAACTTATTATAAATAAAATCGAATTTTCTCTATTTATTATTGTGAATAATAAGGTATTAATTTGATATAATACTTTGGTTATGGGTGAAATGTGCAAATTTTGCCAAATAAACAAGTGGTTATAAAATATTCATTGTTGTCGGGGAATATTCGTTTGGTCGTGGAATATTCATTCTGTCGAGGAATATTCGTACGACGGCGCAACCATTTGTGGGCCCCAGAACGAATAACGGTCGGATGAAGAAAATAACAAATTTAAGTTTTTACAAATAACGTCGTAGTTGTTACCGTTAACACTGTTGAAATACCCGGTGGTTAAAATACAGTAATACGCGTGGTTGCACAGTAGCACACGGTTTTACACATTATTTTGAATTATTGATTCTTACGTAAGAAGTCACTACTCAATAATTGTTACAGTAATTACTGTTCAATATTTTATTTTTTTAGTTCAATAATTACTGCGTTAATATTTTATATTATTGTTGTTTCAATAATTATCACTGCACAGCATTTTCCATTATCAGATCAATAATTCATATTATTTGAATAATATTATTTGATAGCATTATTGGCAATGTCTAAAAAGTTCTGTCAAAGAGAGGTTTGGTCACCTAATTGCGCGCTAGTAAGGAGAAATCTTTATCGGAAAGCCCCCTCTTTCCTGGGAACTGCCTGGTTGCCATAATTGTGATTATGTAATATTATTTATGAATAATTAATTATTGATTTATATGATAAGAAAATATTTATTTTATACGAATATAAATGATAGATTTATTTATGTGGTTATAAATGAAAGAATTAATGTTGAGGTGTTTTATCACTATTTTGTCGGATTGGAAGTATTAAAAATCATCCGTTTGTGAATTTTGGATATTTTCTGTCTGGAATTTGGAAAAACTTTCTTCTGCAAAGTTGTAGAGAATTCGATTTCGTGTGGAATGGACATAAAATTCGTATTTTCCTGATAAGTGGGCTATTTTCTATAAATTACTGAAGTTTTAAAAAATAAAATGATTTTTATTATGGGTGGGACCCACTTTTGTTTTGTTGAAAACATGTGCTGGAAAATGGGTTTTCAAAAGTGGAGGGCTGCTGATTTAGTCAGTGGCGTACTTGAATATTAATATTATTATTTTAGTCTCCTATGACGTTCTAACATTTTCCTATAAATAGACGCTTAGATTAGAATTGAAAATCACACCAGAAACAAGTTTTCTTTCTCTCTATATTGTCGAGCGTATTTTAGTAAATATTTAGATACTTTGAGAGTTATTGTTCGGTACAAGCTTCCTTCGACTTTATATCCGATATTTCGATCAGAAGTACAGTTATTTTGAGGTAAGAGATGTTATTTTCTTCGTAAATGATATTATTTCTTTAATATAATTATGCCAAAATATTGGTCTAAACTTTTTATCAAATTTAGAACTTTTGTGTAGGGGTTACTATTCACGTATACGACACTATTCACGAATACGATAATATTTATCGAAAAATAAAATTTTCTTCTTTTTGTCCAAGTTGTCTATTATGGTTACTATCTTTGATTGTATCCATGTTGTGATCTTTATTTTTGAATTCTGCTTCAAAATTGATTATTATGGAGTATTATTGAACTTGGATAAAATTGTAATACGTATCCCTAATATTTATTCTTTTATCTCACTGAATTCGTTTTCTTTAAGATATTTTTCATCATCCTCAGTCCTAAATGATGATATTAATGAATATCTTTGGCCTGTAGTGCAAAGATGATCTGTTGTTGAATATCTTTGGCCCATAGTGCAAAGATGAACTGGTGTTGAAATGAACATGACCAACTGATGATACAAATGAATATTTTTGGCATGTAGTGCAAAGATTAATATTTGATTCAAGATGTATATTGAATGATGTTACAGGGATAAAATATTGATGATGGACTTTTAAATCTTAGAAGATAGTAGAATTCTTTCTCTACTTAACTCTTTTAATGGATTGTTGTTCCGCTACAGTTGTTGACCTAAACCTTGTTGTCTATTATATTTTATCAGATTTTCCCTGTTGAAGACTAATGATAATTTGTTGTATATTATCTTAGTCATAATATTCTTTACTGGGCTAGTTTAGCTCACCCTTTTCCTTTTTGTTTCATTGTTCTTCTCAGGAGGAGATAATTTAATAGGAACTAGTCGGGGTATGAAGTGATGATTCAAGATAATTGTTTAGCAGTCCTCACTATTTTTGTAAAATAGTGTACCAATAATTGTAATGAGGACTCCTTTTGAGTTTGTATACTCTCTAGTAGACAATATTATATTCAAACTCATAGTATATGTGTTGTTGTATTTTGTACGGCAATTGTATTACTGAAGTTGAATTTGTTTTTATACCATGTATTTGGCGACTCAGAATGGGTGATGTATACCTATTTTGGGGGAGTCACAGTTGGTATCAAAGCTTAGGGATATGATCCCTGGCTAAGATGTGAGACAAGAACTAGGAGGGGAGAGAAGGGGAATTCCTTCGCTAGTATAACCTGACTAAGTTTATTTGGTATTTATTTGGTCGGTCAGAGTATAGGGATAATATATGACATGACTATTAACCCTTGTTTTATGGCAATATTTAAGAATGGCAGCTGAGAACATTAATAATGGAGTAAATCATATTGTGGAAACACCTTTGATCACAACCCAGGGGAACGTGCAACAAGAAAGCAATATCCCTCCTATAAACAACACTACCGAACAAATGATGAATGATGGGATGTTTAGAAGCTTTTTGCCGTTCATGCAAACCAGACTAGGGAGACCCGTGCATAGAATACGGGTGGAAATGATAGCAATGCGCGGCTTGTCATAGCCAAGCAGTTCAAGGAGTTGGGACCACCAGAATTTATTGGAAAGCCGGATCCGATCAAGGCGGAAACGTGGGTCAAGCAAATTACTAAGATATTCGATGTCTTGGGATGCACGGAGGAACAGAAGGTTCCATTCGCCACCTTTATATTCCGCGGTGAGGTAGACTACTGGTGAGAGTCAGTGAAGCGTACCCAGCCTGCCGCACTCAACATGTCTTGGGAAACGTTTCAAAAACTGTTTAATGACAAGTATTTTCCTGAAAGTATTCGTCATATGAAGGAGGTGGAGTTTATCAGACTGGAACAAAACAACATGACGGTGTCCCAGTACGAGGCAAAATTTACAGAGTTATCCAGGTTTGCACCTCATTTGGTTGAAAATGAGGAACGAATGACGATGATGTTTCTAAGAGGTCTAAAGCCCGAGATTCGACAATATCTTATATCTCATAATTTTTTTTTATATTCAGATGTTGTAAACAGGGCTCAATTATTAGAGCGAGATAATGAGTATGTGCAACAGCGGGACCACAACCAGGGTCATACCGGTGGCAGTGGTCATCAGAGCAATAACAACTAGAGGGAAGGAAAGCATTCAGACAAAAGTGGTAACCACTCTGGTGGTAATCGTGGCCGTGATAATAGAAGGAGCGATTCGGGAGGAGATTTCAAGAGGAGAAGGTACAACAATGATAACGTGAAGACGTCATCACAAACATCAACTATTCCTAGGGGAAGAAAACGAGCATTGGTCATTTGTTACAAATGCGAGAAAGAGGGACACATCAGCCCAAACTGCCCACAACAATCCAAGGTGTGTTATAACTGTGGAAAGAAAGGTCATATAGCTAGAGATTGTCTAATTGTGAAACCAAGTTCAACGGGGATGGTAGCTCTAAAGGCTGTCCCGGATAAGTCAAAGTCAGTGGTTCCTGAAAGGGTGTTTGTCGTGACTGCACAAAATGCGAGGAACCCAAACGAGGTGATCACGGGTAAGCTTATCATAAACTCTTACGAAGTTTATACCTTACTAGATACCGGTCTACCCATTCTTTTATTTCTCCTGCTTGTGCTCAACGTTTAAACTTGACTCTGGAGAAATTAGACCTTGACTTATCTGATGAGACTCCGTTAGGAGAAACTTTCATTACATCTACTATTTATAAATCTTGCTTGATTCAAGTCGGTACCATCACATTACCTGCCGACCTTATTTCGTTGAAAATTCTTGCATTTGATGTGATTTTAGGAATTGATTGGTTAACCACGCATCATGCTAAAATTGATTATTTTCGTAAGGTAGTTAGTTTTCATATTCCTAACCAATCTATTATGCGAATTCAAACAACCAAACCATTAAAGTCAATCACTGTCATATCAAGCCATAAAGCTATTCGTTTATTAAAAAACAGATGTCAAGCTTTCTTAGCCCATGTCACGGACTTGATTAAAAACACGTCAGATTTGAATAAAATTTCTGTTGTTAGTGAATTTCTTGACGTATTTCCTGAAAAACTTCCCGGTCTACCCCCAGAACGTGAAGTTGAATTCTTTATTGATCCTGAACCTGGTACAAAGCCCATTTCTAAAACCCCATATCGAATGGCTCCTATTGAACTTCAGGAGTTAAAGGTCCAACTGCAGGAGTTGTTGGACATCGATTTCATTCGTCCTAGTACATCTCCTTGGGGTGCTCTTGTGTTATTCGTAAAGAAGAAAGTCGGGAGTATGCGACTTTGTATTGACTATCGAGAATTGAACCATGTCACCATCAAGAATAGGTATGCGCTACCTCGCATTGATGACTTATTTGACCAGTTGCAAGGAGCACAATTCTTTTCAAAGATCGATCTTCGTTCTGGATATCATCAGCTGAAGGTTAAAACTGAGGATATTCTGAAGACTGCTTTCAGAACTTGGTACGGGCATTATGAATTCTTAGTCATGTCTTTTGGATTGACTAATGCTCCTGCTGCTTTTATGGATATGATGAACCGTGTGTTCAAAGAATATTTGGATCAGTTCGTTGTTGTTTTTATTGATAACATCCTCATCTATTCCAAAAGTCGTGAAGATCATGAGCACCATTTGAAGCTGGTACTTCAAAGGCTTCGCGATAAAAAGTTATATGCCAAGCTGAAGAAATGCGAGTTCTGACTTGAGGAAGTAGCATTCCTTGGGTACGTGGTGTCAAAACATAGAGTATCTGTCGACCCGTCGAAGATTGAAGCCATACAAAATTGGGAGCAACCGAAGTCGGTGACCGAAGTACGTGCTTTCTGGGCTTAACTGGTTATTATCGAAGATTCGTGGATGGATTTTCTCGGATCGCTACTCCGTTAACTCAGTGGGAGCTGTCGTTTACACTCCTAAATTAACCTCACTTTCACTTTACAAATTTAAACAATTAGCACAATAGTAAGTAAGGATCGATCCCACAGAGAGTGATTTGTTTTATATTTATCCTATGATTTCTAATGAAAAGGGGATTTTGAATTAATTAATTAAATTAACAAGAATAAACTAATAAGAATAAACAATGAATAAAAAGCTTCAGTTCTTCAGTTCAGTATCACCTTTTTATAATAATAGATTAATCAAGTGTAACATTATTTACCCTTCAATGAAACTAATAGCCCTAGGTAACAACAAGCTCTGCTACCCAAAACTCCCCTTAGATTGTCACTCAATGAAACAAGCTCTTCACAAGATTCTAATAATTATATAACCTAGAATAAGCTCTCTAGATTTAATATAATAGCAGCATTAAGAACTAGGGAATTAGACTATTCCAAGCAACAAACACATAAGCTCGGATTTTTTAACTTGTCTTTTGATAATCATAGCAATACTCAAAAGTTTGTCCACAATCAGATATTACTAATTACTACTTGTGATTAGAAACAATATCAATTACACGTAATATTATTCCTTGATCTAGCATATGATATTCGTTAACCAACTCAATCCTGCAGAAATCAAATCAGTTAACCCAAATAGAATTCAGAAATTAAATCAGATTATCAAGAATGAATTTCATGTGAGAAGGAATAAATAATGAATACTCAATTAACCATTAATTATAAATAAGGTTCAACATCCCTTAGAACTGAATAAAAAGAACTTAGCTCATGTCTTCAATCCTCCAATATTGTAGATGAGAGAATGTAGTAGATGATTGAATGAATAAAACCCTGACTAGCATCCTCTATTTATAGTGCTAGACAGAGTCCTAAATCTTATAGGAAGTAAAAATCCAAATCCTAAAAGGAATTACAAATCATAACTAGTTTTCATAAAAAAATAGAATCTAATTTGAAAATAAATCTTAGTATAAAGTAAATCCTACAGCTAATAGAAATAATAATCCCATTCCATGTTGAAATCTAACATAATCTGCATTTAGAAACTTTCCAAAAATCCAAGATTTTCCAATTTTCGCGCTCAAATTCGCTGGGGCGAATTTCCATTTTCTGTTGCAACGTCCTTTGGTAAAACGACCATAACTTTTGATCCGAAAGGAGTTACGAGGCCTGCTACCTATCAAAACGAAGATATCGACGAGATCTACAACTTGTATTCTTTGAGATTTGACAGATCCTGGCTGCATCAAGGTCGAAAGTGGGGTTCAAGTGACTGTTGTGCAAATTCCAACTTCCAAACTTTGAGGTTCAACTTCCGTCTGGTAAAAAGATCATAACTTTTTCAGATGAACTCTGATCGGAACGATTCAAGATGTTCTGAAAAGTTAAGGAAGAGCTCTACAATAAAATCCAAGTCCCAAGCCAAGACCATGCATGCAACTTAATGCTAAAAACCCTGCAATTTTCCTTTTTTCCTCATTTCAGCTCCAATTCCTCCTGAAATCATTAAACACCATAATAAGCTCATATACACATGAAACATGAAATAAAACTAGATATAATGGAATCAAAATAAATGAATAATATGCACTCATCAAATTTCCGCACACTTAGCCTTTTACACGTCCTCGTGTAAACCAAAAGTTTAATTTCCAGAAAAATTATATTCAATCATCATGTCAAAAGATTTCAAGGTACAAATCATGATTATCAACACTAAATTTGCAAAAATCTAATCAATGCCTTATCAATCAACTCACAATTACCAACCTTACCATTTCACCAATGAATTTCATTAAATCAAACTATAACCACATAAGCAACTTTCCAAAAATCATCATACTTAATGAACTTAGTTACCATGAAGCAAAAACCGTGCACACTGACTCACAACCAAGAACAAATTTTTCTTGTTTTTTAAGTTTTTTCATAGAACCTTCTTTTTAGCACAGATGATTGTATTTTCATGTTTCTTTTTTTCGTATATTTTTTTTTCTTTTCTTGACATGTGCAATGTCTCCTTTTCTTAGGCTTTTCAGAGTTACCCATTAGCGAACTTTCCACCAACGACTTCCAAACCAGATGATCTTAGGGCGCTAGGTGTAGAGACACCCCTAAGGCTTACTTATTCAAGTAACAAAGGCCACAAAAGTCGGCTAGTCAAGCTGCTTTTATCCATCACACTTTTCAGCGTGAATATCGATGCTTCCCGAGGATTGGATACCCAGTTATTTCGCACAATGGACATTGAAGTAGATTTTCAATTTTCATTTTTTTCCTTCTCTTTTTTTTATTTTTTTCATTCATCATTTTTTCACATGGTTCTGCAACAACATAAGCAAGTTAAACAGTTCTAAGTCATGAAATCAGTGCACATAGACAACTCCATAAATAACTTAGCCAAAAAAACATGTTTCTCATATTCAAGTACTCATGTATCACAAATTCAATTCAAATCAGTTACTATGGATCATAGCTTAGTCTTCATCATTCATTAACCAACTAAGCATTAAATAGATTTTGAAATGTAGCATTAATTTTCAATCTTTGACTTTAATCTTTTTTAACACATAGCCAGATAGAATCATGAAATCAAAATTTTCAAAAGCATTAATTTTTTTTAAAATTCCCCATTAAAATCGGATCAATATTCCTAAATAAAATAAAAACCTAAATCTTCACCCCATACTCAAACCTTACATTGTCCTCAATGTAAGAAAATCATGTAAAGAAGAAAATACTACTAGCTAACATGCAATAAAAAAAATAAAAAGTAAAGGGATAGAAAAATCAAATCTGGAATCTTGGGTTGCCTCCCAAGCAGCTGTCGTTTATTGTCATTGGCTTGACATCATCCTTCTCATCCTATGTAATTGGACTTGTGTACTTCAAGTGGACTGGTAACAATTTTAATTCTTCATTAGGAGCATCTTTCAAATCCTGTTTTTGCTCCATTCCAGCCCTTAAATCCTCCTTATATATTTGCTCAAGAGATTCCTGCACTATAGAGTTAACAACATCAATAGAAAAAATAGAATTAACATTATCGAGATACCCCTTAACTTTATATATGCTGAACTGGACATGTGTGTCGTCCAATTCCATGTGTAAGGTCCCATGGTGTTTATCATTGTGTGTTGTTGATGGTACAAGGAAAGTGTCATCAACTATGTCCTCCTTATAGAAATCTGCAGGAATTATTAATTCTTCCATCTCTGCCTCTTGTTCATCCTTTTCAGACTTTGAATACCTGATTTCTTCAAATTTAGCAGTAGTCTCGAGCACATCCAAATGGTTTCCACTAGTGAACTCCTTATCATCTTTAAGTTCTTGTTCCCTATTCGCCATTTCTTCAAGGAATTTTTCATTAGAATCTGTATACCACGTTGCATTCTTTCCAACTTTCCAATTACTTGTTAGAACTTGGGGAAAAGGTAGTTTCGGTTCATAAATTGAAAGAGGTGGAAATTTGTGCTTGAGTACATCATTGCTGCCTATTTCACTATTGTCGGACTTGCTTTGTATTGACTTTTCTTGCTGTTGATCCTCTGCACCACATCTCAATGTTATGGCACTTACATTTTCAACAGTTTGAGAAAGTGACCTTCCTACTGTGGTTGCAAGTTGACCAACTTGGTCCATCAGATCTTGAACAGAAGTTCTTGTCTCCTGCTGGAATTGTTGTGTCTGACACATGAACTGTTGTGTTTGGTTCATGAATGTGGCGCCCCAAAATAGGTATACAACACCCATTATGAGTCGCCAAATACATGGTACAAAAATAAATACAACTTCAGCAATACAATTATCGTGCAGAATACGACAACGTCTATACTGTAAGTTTGAATACAAATATTGTATACTAGAGAGTACACAAACTCAAAAAGAGTCCTCATTACAATTATTCAAACACTATTTTACAGAAATAGTGAGGACTGCTAAAACATCTTTCTAGAACCATTACTCCATACCCCGATTAGATCCTACTATGTTCTCACCTCCTGAGAAGAAAAATGGAACAAAAAAAAAGGGTGAGCTCAACTAGCCCAGTAAAGAACATTATGACTAAGATAACATATAACAAATTATCATTAGTCTTCAACAGGGAAAAATCTGATAAAATATAATAGACAACAAGTTTTAGATCAACAACTGCAGCGAAAACAACAATTCATTAGAAGAGTCAAGTAGAGAAAGAATTCTACTATCTTCTAAGATTTAAAAGTCCATCATCAATATTTTATCCTTGTAACAATAATCAATATTCATCTTTAATCAAATATTCATATTTGCACTACAGGCCAAAGATATTCATTTGTATCACCAATTGGTCATGTTCATCTCAATACCTGTTCATCTTTGCACTACGGGCCAAAGATTTTCATTAGGTAATCATTCATCTTTGCACTACATGCCAAAGATATTCAGTAATATCATCATTTAGGACTGAGGATGATGAAAAATATTTTAAAGAAAATAAATTTAGTGAGATAAAAGATCAAATACTAAGGATTTGTATTACAGTTTATCCAATTTCAATAATATTCTGAAATAATTAATTTTGAAGCAGAATTCAAAAATAATGATCAAAACATGGATACAATCAAAGATAGTAACCATAATAGACAACTTGGACAAAAAGTAAAAAATTTTATTTTTCAGTGAATAGTGCCGTATTCATGAATAGTGACGTATACGTGAATAGTACCGTATACGTGAATAGTAATCCCGACACAAAAAGTTTTAAATTTGATAAAAAGTTCATACCAATATTTCGGCATAATTATATTGAAGAAAATATCATTTAAGAAGAAGATAATATCCCTTACCTCAAAATAACCGTACTTCTGATTGAATTTTGGATATAGTACTGACAGAAACTTGCACTGAATAATAACTCTCAAAGTATCAAAATACTCACAAAAATATGCTCAATAATCTAGAGAGAGAAAGGGAGAAAACTTATGAATTCTGGTGTGATTTTCAATTCTAACTAAGCACCCTATTTATAGGAAAATGCTTAGAACGCCATAGCAGACTAACCTGCTACCTGATGATTTTACCTGCTACTATTCAAGCCTACCACATTTGAATAAAAATCTCAGCACATTTTGACCAACCAAAAGTGGGGCCCACCCATGTTTTAATAAAAATTATTTTATTTTCTGAAACTTCAACAATTCATAATAAATAGCCAATTTATCAAAAAAATTCAAATCTCATGTGCTTTTCATAGAAAATTTAATTCTCTACAACTTTGTAGAAGAAAATTTTTTCAAATTCCAATCAAAAAATACCCGAAATCCACAAACGGATGATTTTTAGTATCTCTATTCCGACAAAATACTGATAAAATACCTCAGCATTAATTCCTTCTTTTATAACCACATAAATAAAATAAATTCATCATCTATATCCACATCAAAAATAACTATTTTCTTATCATATAAATCAATAATTTAATTATTCACAAATAATATTACAGAATCACAATAATGACAACCAGGCAGTTCCCAGGAAAGAGGGGGTTTTCCAATAAGGATTTCTCCTTACTGGCGCGCAATTAGATGACCAAACCTCTCCTTGACAGAATTTTCTAGACATTACCAATAATGCTATCAAATAATATTATTCCAAATAATATGAATTATTGATCTGATAATGGAGATGATGTGCAGTGACAATTATTGAGCAACAATAATATAAAATATCAACACATCAATTATTGAATCAATAAAATAAAATATTGAACAGGAATTACTGTAACAATTATTGAGTAGTGCCTTTTTACGTAAGAATCAAAAATTAAAAATACTGTGCAAAACCGTGTGCTACTGTGCAACCACGCGTATTACTGTATTTTAACCACGGGGTATTCCAACAGTGTTAATGGTAACTACGTCGTTATTTATAAAAACTCAATTTTATCGTTATCTTCATCCGACCGTTATCCATTATGGGGCCCACAAATGGCTGCGTCGTCGTACGAATATTCTCCGACAGAAAGAATATTCCACGACCAAATGAATATTCCACGACAAATGAATATTTTATAACCACTTGCTTATTTTGAAAATTTTGCACATTTCACCCATAGCCAAAGTATTATATCAAATTAATACATTATTATTCACAATAATAAATAGAGAAAATTTGATTTTATTCATTAAAAAGTTGGGGTCTTACAATGAATGCCTTAAACATATCCTCAATAGATATCCCAGAATTGACAGGTACTTTTTGATTTTCTGTGTGGTACTGAGGTTGAGCTTGCTGAATACCTTGCGTATTCTTTGCAACCATTTGTCGAACTAAAATAGTTAAATCAGAAATCTGCTGCTCCAAGTCTCTCGTGCTTACCCCATTTACCCTTTTTGGTGTGTGATCCATCTTAGTTCCATACTGTTGTGAGTTAGCTGTCATGTTTGCAATTAAGTTCCTTGCCGCTTCTGGAGTCTTGTCTACCAGTGCTCCTCCACTTTCTTTCCATTGGTAGCAACCCCTCATAGAAGTACTAGATCAAGTAATGTTCATCAATTCCATGTGGTGGACAGCTGGAACACAACTTCTTGAACCTTTCCCAATACTCATAGAGATTCTCTCCATTGAATTGTCTCATTCCACATATCTCCTTTCTTATATCGGTAACTCTTGATGCAGGAAAATACCTCTCCAAGAATAACCTTTGCATATCATTCCATGATCGTATTGATCTTGAAGGTAGATAGTATAACCAGTCTTTAGCCAAATTTGCTAATGAGAATGGAAAAAGTCTAAGCTTGATTTGCTCCTTTGCCATTCCTTGTGCTTTCATCGTGGAACACACCACATGAAACTCCTTTAGATGCTTATATAGATTTTCACCTGTAAGACCACGAAAAGTAGGCAAAATATGAATTAGTCTAGAGTTAAGTTCAAAAGCAACATCTAAAGTAGGATACTCAATACAAAAAAATGGTTGAGTCAGATCAAGAGTAACCAGTTCTTTCAAAGATCTGTTATTTTGTGGCACCGCCATCTCTTTCACTTCAAATGATGGAACACGAGCTTCTTTTATATTTGCAGTTTTCTCTATCTCTTAATCAAAATTTAAGTTAATAAAGTTAGAGGATTGAGTCATAAAACAAAAACAAAAAGAAAATAATAAATAATAAAAATAAACGAAAATAAAAAATAAACAAAACAAATAACACTCCCCGGCAACGGTGCCAAAATTTGGGAGCTGTCGTTTACACTCCTAAATTAACCTCACTTTCACTTTACAAATTTAAACAATTAGCACAATAGTAAGCAAGGATCGATCCCACAGAGAGTGATTTGTTTAATATTTATCCAATGATTTCTAATGAAAAGGGGATTTTGAATTAATTAATTAAATTAAAAAGAATAAACTAATAAGAATAAACAATGAATAAAAAGCTTCAGTTCTTCAGTTCAGTATCACTTTTTTACAATAATAGATTAATCAAGTGTAACATTATTTACCCTTCAATGAAAATAATAGCCCTGGGTAACAACAAACTCTGCTACCCGAAACTCCCTTTAGATTGTCACTCAATGAAACAAGCTCTTCACAAGATTCTAACAATTATATAACCTAGAATAAGCACTCTAAATTTAATATAATAACAGCATTAAGAACTAGGAAATCAGACTATTCCAAGCAACAAACACATAAGCTCGGATTGTTTAACTTGTCTTCTGATAATCATAGCAATACTCAAAAGTTTGTCCACAATCAGATATTACTAATTACTACTTGTGAATAGAAACATTATCAATTACACATAATATTATTCCTTGATCTAGCATATGATATTCGTTAACCAACTCAATCTTGCAGAAATCAAATCAGTTAAGCCAAATAGCATTCAGAAATTAAATCAGATTATCAAGAATGAATTTCATGTGAGAAGGAATAAATAATGAATACTCAGTTAACCATTAATTATAAATAAGGTTCAACATCCCTTAGAACTGAATAAAAAGAACGTAGCTCATGTCTTCAATCCTCCAATGTTGTAGATGAGAGAATGTAGTAGATGATTGAATGAATAAAACCCTGACTAACATCCTCTATTTATAGTGCTAGACAGAGTCCTAAATCCTATAGGAAGTAGAAATTCAAATTCTAAAAGGAATTACAAATCATAACTAGTTTCCATAAAAAAATAGAATCTAATTTGAAAATGAATCTTAATATAAAGTAAATCCTAAAGCTAATAGAAATAATAATCCCATTCTATGTTGAAATCTGCCAAAATCTGCATTTAGAAACTTTCCAAAAATCCAAGATTTTCCAATTTTCGCGCTCAAATTTGCTGGGGGTGAATTTCCATTTTCTGTTGCAACGTCCTTTGTTAAAACGACCATAACTTTTGATCCGGAAGGAGTTACGGGGCCTGCTACCTATCAAAACGAAGATATCGACGAGATCCACAACTTGTATTATTTGAGATTTGACAGATTCTGGCTGTATCAAGGTCGAAAGTGGGCTTCAAGTGACTGCTGTGCAAATTCTAACTTCCAAACTTTGAGGTTTAACTTCCGTCTGGTAAAAAGATCATAACATTTTCACATGAACTCCGATTGGGACGATTCAAGATGTTTCGAAAAGCTAAGGAAGAGCTCTACAATAAAATCCAAGTCCCAAGCCAAGACCATGCATGCAACTTAATGCTAAAAACCCTACAATTTTCCTTTTTTCCTCATTTCAGCTCCAATTCCTCCTGAAATCATTAAACACCATAATAAGCTCATATACACATAAAACATGCAATAAAACTAAATATAATGGAATCAAAATAAATGAATAATATGCACTCATCAAATTCTCCCACACTTAGCCTTTTACACGTCCTCGTGTAAACCAAAAGTTTAATTTCCAGAAAAATTCTATTCAATCATCATGTCAAAAGATTTCAAGGTACAAATCATGATTATCAACACTAAATTTGCAAAAATCTAATCAACGCCTTATCAATCAACTCACAATTACCAACATTACCATTTCACCAATGAATTTCATTAAATCAAACTATAACCACATAAGCAACTTTCCAAAAATCATCATACTTAATTAACTTAGTTACCATGGAGCAAAAACCGTGCACACTGACTCACAACCAAGAACAAATTTTTCTTGCTTTTTAAGTTTTTTCATAGAACCTTCTTTTTAGCAAAGATGAATGTATTTCCATGCTTCTTTTTTTTGGATATTTTTTTTTCTTTTCTTGACATGTGCAATGTCTCCTTTTCTTAGGCTTTTTAGAGTTACCCATTAGCAAACTTTCTACCAACGACTCCCAAAACAGATGATCTTAGGGCGCTAGGTGTAGAGACACCCCTAAGGCTTACTTATTCAAGTAACAAAGGCCACAAAAGTCGACTAGTCAAATTGCTTTTATCCATCACACTTTTCAGCGTGAATATCGATGCTTTCCAAGGCTTGGATACACATAGTTTTGGATCGTGACCCAAGATTCACTTCACGATTTTGGGTTAGCTTGAAGAAAGTTATAGGCACGGATTTACGATTCAGTTTTCAAATGGACGGACAATCAGAGAGGACTATTCAAACTCTTGAAGATATATTAAGACTTTGTGTCCTAGATTTCAAAGGGAGTTGGGATAAGTACCTACCATTGATGGAATTCTCTTACAACAACAGTTATCAAGCAAGTATAGGCATGACTCCATTTGAAGTATTGTATGGACGAATGCGTCGCTCTCCAGTATGTTGGGACGAGGTGGGTGAAGCAACATTGTTGGGACCAGAGTTGGTACGAATGTCTATAGAAAAGATCCAAACAATTCGACAACGTATACAAACGGCACAGGATCGACAAAAGAGTTATGCGGATCTTCATCGGAAGGACGTGAAATATAATATTAGGGATCATGTATTGTTACGTGTTGCACCATGGAAGGGAGTTACAAGATTTGGGAGGAGAGGAAAGCTCAATCCACGATTTGTTGGTCCATTTGAGATTCTTGACCGAATAGGAAATGTGACCTATAGACTCGCATTACCTCCAAGTATGTCTCGTGTTCATAATGTTTTTCACATATCTATGCTTCGTAAATATGTTAAAGACTCGAACCACATTATTGAGTTAGAACCAGACGAGATAGCAGAAGATTTAACGTACGAGGAGGTACTTGTTAAGATCTTGGATAGGAAAGAGCATGTCCTACGCACGAAGGTTATATCACAAGTTAAGATTTTGTGGAGAAACTATGCTATTGAAGAAATGACCTGGGAGTTGGAATCAGAAATAAAAGCGAGGTATCCTCACCTTTTTGAAACACCATGTACGTACGTCAATTTCGAGGACGAAATTTCATAAGGAGGGGAGGTTATAAGACCCCAACTTATTATAAATAAAATCGAATTTGAGTTTTTACAAATAACGGTGTAGTTGTTACCGTTAACACTGTTGGAATACCCGGTGGTTAAAATAGAGTAATACGCGTGGTTGCACAGTAGCACACGGTTTTCCACAGTATTTTAAATTATTAATTTTTACGTAAGAAGGCACTACTCAATAATTGTTACAGTAATCATTGTTCAATATTTTATTGTATTGGTTCAATAATTACTGCGTTGATATTTTATATTATTGTTGTTTCAATAATTGTCACCGTACAGTATTTCCCATTATCAGATCAATAATTCATATTATTTGAATAATATTATTTGATAGAATTATTGGAAATGTCTAGAAAGTTCTGTCAAGGAGAGGTTTGGTCACCTAATTGCACGCCAATAAGGAAAAATCCTTATCGGAAAGCCCCCTCTTTCCTGGGAACTGCCTGGTTATCATAATTGTGATTCTCTAATATTATTTATGAATAATTAATTATTGATTTATATGATAAGAAAATATTTATTTTATGTGGATATAAATGATGGATATATTTATTTTATGTGGATAAAATGAAAGAATTAATGCTGAGGTGTTTTATCAGTATTTTGTCGGATTGGAAGTATTAAAAATCATCTGTTTGTGGATTTCGGATATTTTCTGTCTGGAATTTGGAAAAACTTTCTTCTGTAAAGTTGTAGAGAATTCGATTTCGTGTGGAATGGACATAAAATTTATATTTGTCTGATAAGCAGGCTATTTTCTATGAATTACTGAAGTTTCAAAAAATAAAATGATTTTTATTATGGGTGGGACCCACTTTTGTTTTGTTGAAAACATGTGCTGGAAAATGGGTTTTCAAAAGTGGAGGGCTGCTGATTTAGTCAGTGGTGTGCTTGAATATTAATATTATTATTTTAGTCTCCTATGGCGTTCTAACATTTCCCTATAAATAGACGCTTAAGTTAGAATTGAAAATCACACCAGAAACAAGTTTTCTTTCTCTCTATATTGTCGAGCGTATTTTAGTAAGTATTTAGATACTTTGAGAGTTGTTGTTCGGTACAAGCTTCCTTCGGCTTTATATCCGATATTCCGATCAGAAGTACCGTTATTTTGAGGTAAAGGATGTTATTTTCTTCGTAAATGATATTATTTCTTCAATATCATTACGCTGAAATATTGGTCTGAACTTTTTATCAAATTTGGATCTTTTGTGTCGGGGTTACTATTCACGTATACGGTACTATTCACGAATACGACACTATTTACCGAAAAATGATTTTTTTTCTTTTTGTCCAAGTTGTCTATTATGGTTACTATCTTTGATTGTATCCATGTTTTGATCTTTATTTTTGAATTCTGCTTCAAAATTGGTTATTATGGAGTATTATTGAACTTTGATAAAATTGTAATACGAATCCCTAATATTTGTTCTTTTATCTCACTGGATTCGTTTTCTTTAAAATATTTTTCATCATCCTCAGTCCTAAATGATGATATTAATGAATATCTTTGGCCCGTAGTGCAAAGATGAACAGGTGTTGAAATGAACATGACCAACTGATGATACAAATGAATATCTTTGGCCTGTAGTGCAAAGATGAATATTTGATTCAAGATGTATATTGATTGATGTTACAGGGATAAAATATTGATGATGGACTTTTAAATATTAGAAGATAGTAGAATTCTTTCTCTACTTGACTCTTCTAATGGATTGTTGTTCCGCTGCAGTTGTTGATCTAAAACTTGTTGTCTATTATATTTTATCAGATTTTCCCCGTTGAAGACTAATGATAATTTGTTGTATATTATCTTAGTCATAATATTCTTTACTGGGCTAGTTGAGCTCACCCTTTTCTTTTTTGTTCCATTGTTCTTCTCAAGAGGAGAGAATTTAGTAGGAACTACCCGGGATATGGAGTGATGATTCAAGATAATTATTTAGCAGTTCTCACTGTTTTTGTAAAATAGTGTACCAATAATTGTAATGAGGACTCCTTTTGAGTTTGAATACTCTCTAGTAGACAATATTGTATTCAAACTCACAGTATATATGTTGTCGTATTTTGTACGACAATTGTATTACTGAAGTTATATTTATTTTTGTACTATGTATTTGACGACTCAGAATGGGTGATGTATACCTATTTTGGGGGCGTCACAGAGAAAGCTTGTAATACAACTTATGAAGCGTCAAGGAAGGCAGTACGAACTGTTCTTCATTTCTGGAAAACCCAGAAATGAAGAACAGCTCTAACATGAATTTGTGAGGCTTATAGTTTATTGTTATGTTGTGGGTTGGGCATAGAATTAAATCGAGGTTGTAGTGTTACATGAATACTACAATCCTAACAAAAATAAAAACTCAGAAGCTTGATAACCACGAATCTAGAATCGGTCAAATGAGGTACCTTGAAACTGCTGATGAGTTTCTGGGCTTGATCAAGAATAGGTCAAGAACACCAACAGCGACAGATTTGTCGCCTAGAACCCCTATAGCGACACTTAATTTCAGAAAATGATTAATTTAATTAAATAAATAGATAAAAATGATTTTTAATTATTAAAAATACATAATAAATTTTGAAAAATTATTTTAAAGTCTGAAAAATAGTTTTTAATTATTTAGAGTATATTTCATAAATATTTAATATTTTTGGAATATAAATGATATTTAATTTATTTAATTATAATATTAAATAAATTATTTAAAAATAATTTTAATACATGAAAAATAATATTATGGTATAAGAAAATATTTTAAGTTATTTTCAGTGACTTTTAATATTTTGTGAGGAATTTCATTAATTAATTAATATTAATGATAATTAGTTTATTTAATAATTATATTAAATAAATTATGGAAAAATAGAATTAATGATTTATAAATCATATAAAAGTGATTTAAGTGTTATAAAAATATTTTAAGTTATAAAATATAACTTTTGATATTTTGTCATAAAAATATTAATATATTGATATTAAAAGTAATTATCGAATAATGAATTTAATTGTTTAAAAATCATATATAGGTGATTTTAAAGTATTAAAAATACTTTGTGATATTATAAATATATTATAATATTATGACATGTATTTCATTAATATTTGATAATAAATAAATATTAATGACAATGGAATTATGACGTATTTAATTCATTTAAATATGTTTTTAATGATTGAAAAATCAAGATAAATAGTAATAATTATTTAAAAATTATTACGAGCTTACGAAAAATATTTCGATTGTTAATAAATTATCGTAGATAAAGTGTTTAGACAACGTTTAATTGAACTTAAAATTTTGTCCAACTAGACCGTCGGGATGTTAGAATTTTGTCGGATTCAAATTAGACTGAAATAGTCTGATTTGATGTTGATTTATATGTGTGTTATAGACTGATAGAGTTATGTGCTATGTGTTTAGGTAATTCTATATATATATATATATATATATATATATATATATATATATATATATATATATATTATAGTATTATATTGTGATGATATTATTCTAATATTGGAGATCTATATTACTAATATTAGGTCTTCGGATAAAGCGATATAAATTGCGTAGCGGTAATCAACGGTTCAGGCAACTTTATTTTTACTTAACTCTACTAAGAGTTATTTCATTTGGATATGCTTATTGTTAATAATTGTTGATTGCCATGTATAATTGTACTCTGTACATATTGCATGTATAAGTCAGGTATGAAAGGTTGATCACCTTCATTACCCTTCGGTTCAGATATAATTGTTCATCTATAATACTTGTTCAGTCAAAAGTTTATTCCTGCTAGATCACAATTATATTGTTGAATTATAGCCAGCTTATTATTCACTCTTTCAATCATGATATATCGTTAAATTATTGAACTTAAACTTGTTGGGCAATCCTTATGCTCACCCTTGCTATATCATGATAAAACATTACAGATTAAGGCGAATGAGTCAGATACAAGAAAAGGTTAAAGACAGTTCAAGCTTAAAGTTAATGTGCGCGATTAATTTGTAATAGTATTGAATGATAATAATGTTATGTGTTAGTTAAGTTATGAATTGTGTATAAGTTAAGGTTACTCGACCTTGGGGAATAATGTGTAATGTATTGTATAAATAATTTATGTTTATATCTTCCGCAAATATAGTAATAGTGTTAGAATGATCGAACCGGATCCGCGGTGATTCGGGACCTCGGATTCGAGGCCCTCACAGTTGGTATCAAAGCTGTAGGTTATGAACCTTAGGTAGTAATACCTGAGACTAATAACCGCAGTGATTAGGATAAGTACTAACTCAAATAGAGTTAGTTGGTCGGTAAGATTCAAAGACGAATCTCGGCGAGTTATAAGATACAGAGTTCCCTAACTCTGATAATAAAGTTGAACAGTAGTGATGATCTAAAAGACTAAAAGTACAGTGATAGGAGATCGTAAAACAAAACGATCAAGGCATAGAAATGAATCGTAATATATACGATGAGATCACCCCGTGATCGGATAAGGTTATAGTATGAAGAATGATCAAGCGAATGATTGAAAAGTTTACAGCAAGATTGCTGGGTGACAGTTGTACTATGAATTGGTACAAATTCAGGAAAGGATTATGAATACGAGTTAAATAAAATTCGTATTAAAAAGGGGGTTAGTGTTAGGTAGGGATTCAATTGAGGATTCATGTCGGCAGCTGAGTTGTGTGATTCCTTGTGTGGGCGGGGAATTGTACTTGGTGTAACAACTACTTAGTTCTGACAATGATAATCATTGAAATGTTTGTGTCACGCCATTTGCTATATACATGTTAAGAGGGTGATTCCTTTCTCATGTGTATAACAGATAGATAGGTCATAGGTAGAGGATATAAGGTTAAGTATGAGTTCTTAAAACTCATACTTATGTGACATTCTTGATTCATAGTTATATGAAATGTTTATGAACCCCTCAACGAATGGACGCTAAAGGTCTGACTAGGACAAGCTCTTAAACTTATATGATTGTGGCAAATAAATGAACTCATAAGTGTGGTTTGACGAACTGGGTATAGTTGTGTGTAAATGGAGTATCGAGGATAATAGGAACAGGTAGATTGTTTAAGCAAATGATTATTAGTGGAGACATAAGTTTTCCAAACCTCCTAGCTATGCTAGACTTAGAAATTTTGACGTCAAGCTAAATACGCACTATGTGCTTTTGAATTAAAAAAAATATGTAGACTCGTAATCATTTTTGAAACGGTTGAAAGTATAGTCTATACTACTTATTTCAGCTAGACACAAATGATTTTAAATATCAAAATATATTTTATTTATCACTCATGTACCATGTAACCTGGTGCAGAGATGATAAAAAGTTGATGGAATTGTAAATACAAAAATACTTAGTGTGAATTTGATCTAAAGTCGTTGTTCCACTATTGTATGATGTGTTATGACAAAGTCATATAATGACGGCATCCTCAAACGGACTGTTAATATAGTACGACATCATGACGTCATTCTCGAAAATATTTTCAAAAATTTTAATTTGCCAACGGAGTTTGGCTACACCTAAATAATTCGATTGAATTGAATTATTGATATGAGTCTATACTAGACTAATGTTTATGAAAACTCTAAGTGTTCATTGAAAGAAATTTTTCGACCCAAATTGTTTTGGTGCGAAATCCTATGATAAGACTGAGGTGGACTATGTTGTTTGGATAAATAATCCAATCAAGTAGCACTTCAAGAAAAAGGTTTATCAGCGACCGCATATCAGCGACCGCCTACGGTCGCAGATAGCCATCAGCGACCACCTGCGGTCGCTGATAGTTGTCGCATAAAATCTAGTCGCTGGGATGCACATCAGCGACCACTATTAGCGACCGACCCATCTGCGACCGATATTAAGCTGAGTCAGCATAGTCCAGGGCCAAAGCTGACGTGGTCCACGTGGCAGCGACTGCTATCAACGACCGAATTCGGTCGCTGATACCCTCAAATGTTAAGCCGTCGCTACTAACTATCAGCGACCGCATGCGGTCGCTGATATGAAACAGAATGCAAACCAAATTGTTGCTGTTTTGCAGAATTCCCAAAAACCTGTACCTGCTTTGTACCTGTTTTGTACCTGTTTTGTACCAACACACAATCACAACAATATAAACAGCATTCATAACAATATAAACATCCATCGTCCACTAACACATACACCAAACTAGTATTTAAACCTTTAGAACCCAATATGAATTGAATAAATATATTAACATTTCAAAACTTGTTTAAGTAACATACAGACATCCAAAGAATGAATATACAAGTACAAGCTTATACAATAACTACAAAACTGATCTAAAACAGGTACGTCAAGCATCATCGCCTCCTTGATCACCCTTTAATTAACAAAATAATAAAACAAGTTACAAATATATACTAACTATGTTAATATTGATATATTACGACAATATATACAAAAAATTAATTTTATACCTCGTCGCCATCCCCATGTTGTGATGCTGTTGCTGCCGCTACTGCTTCAGCTAACTCCTCAGCACTCAAAGCCCCCAGATGCCCGTCCAGTATCTTCAGAAGATATCGATCTCGACATATAGCTCTCACACAGTCAACCAGAGTATGAACTGTTGGATGGCTCGATGACTGTGAAGACTGGGTGGAAGAGCAGCCTAAGCCACTGAAAGATGGGTGTCATCGTTGTTCTTGACCTTTAATGTAGTTCTTCTTCACAACAGACGCCCTCTCCCACAGCTCTTGATCAATAGGTGGACGTGGAGTGCCTTCAGGATAGCGCTCATTCAATAAACGCTTATAAGTATCCTGTCATCGTTAACAATTAAATAGTTAAAAATAAATTCTGTAAGCATTGATAAACAAGATCATGATGTTAAAACTTATTACCGCTATCTGGATAGCATCAGGCAGACCATCACGGGTGGCCACGTACACATCCAGCCAGTGGATAGGTGTACCTTGAGACTAAGACTCCTATACAAAAAATAGTACAATATTACTAAGTAAAAATGTGATATATTTTCTAGAATTCATGATTGTAAACATATTAAAACTTGTAAATACTTACCCTGGCAGTGATATACTGCAACTGTGAAATACTGCCGCCCTTGTATGCCCCTTTAGCCTTTTTGCCATCGGGTACACCCGAGGATCTGTTGGTGGAGGTAGTCTTTCGTCTTTTCACCCAGCTCTCCATTGGGCACACATCTCAGCCCATATGGACTGGGTGCACCACCAGGGGCTATGCTCGTGCATATAATCCTCCCCTTGGCCTGGATGGTTGATCTCGGCATTGTGAATGGCTTTTTGTCTTTCTTTGTTCAAATTGTCTTTGGTGCGGACAGTGCACTTCTGCCAGAATAATGTCTGTATCACTGAAGCCTGTGCGTCCTCCCATCTATACCGTTTCTACAAATAAAACAACAATAATAACATTACTAAATAATTATCCTTTGAATATTATATTATCTGTCATAATTAAAAAAAATATACCTGAAATTCAGCCCAAACAGCATCCTTGTGGGCGATAGGTGTGCTCGCTCACGTAATCACAGGTGTAGGCCAATTCTGTAAACACAGCTGTGATGTGCACTTTACAATCTTATTATCTGAAAAATTATTATAATATACAACAATTTACATCAGCGATAAGTAGATATATTAAAGCAATTTACATCTAAGTTATAATACTTATGAACATTTTTCAAACTTATACTTATAATACTTAAAAAAAATTCGTCAGAGTCTCCCCTACAATATAGACTATCCACATGCACGACGACATGCATATATGGACATTTCTAGGCACTCAAGACACAAACTAAGAGAAATATACAAATTTACATCAACGATAAGTAGATTAACATCAATTAGCATATTAACATGAATTTAGATCAACGATAAGTAGATATATCGACGCAATTTACATCTAAGTTCTATATATCTTGAATAAATGAAATCGTAAATGCTTATATATAAATGATATATGCGTACGTGCTATCCGGAGGAGGGCGAATTTGAATAAAAATCCGATCATCCGGATTAGTAGGGGCCTTAGACACATGATTAGGCCCCCTACCCAAGCCGCGCTTTTTCTGCGCTGCTTCAGAAGCCATCTGTATATTATAAATTTCAAGATGTTATTATGAGTCATATTTGATTACATGTATATATGACAATAAACATGACAATGATATAAACATGTATATATATTAATATAAAATGACAATAAACAAAAGTTGCATTTAAATAGTTTAGTACATAAACATGACAATGATATAAAAAATATGTAATGCTAAACATACATTTCATTTGTTCAAGTGTCAATGTCTGATTCAGAATCATCTTGTATACATGTTACAGATTCATAACCATCATCTGCTTCAGATTCAGTGTCGGATTCAGTCAATAACTCTTCCTCCTCAGTATCAATGTTATCTGACAAAGTATTGACTTAGGATCTAATTCATGTGGTTCATATCCACCATCTAACTGGATTACTTCATTGTCGTCCTCCACATTTATTATAGTTTGACTATGAATCATCTGCTCTTGGTAAATCTCCCCATCAACTACTTCTACACGACTACGCGCGGGAGTATGAATTACAACTTGCCAATCTGTAGGCGGTCTATCCCTTTTCCTAACAGGACTATGAGTGTAGTATACTTGTACTGTTTGAGTTGGTAAAACAAACGGTTCATTGGAGTACGCAGACCTATGGAGGTCAATATCGACGATTCCATGTCTGTCAACAGGTATCCCTTTTTCTGAATCAAACCAACGACACTTGAACAAGTGAATATGACCCCCGTACGTGCCCTTGTATGACAACTCTACGATTTCCTCCAACTCCCCATAAAAGGCACGACCAAGCTCATTGTAACAATCTCCTTGGACACACACTCCAGAGTTCGTTGTTCTTTTACCGCGCTCATATGCCTTTGTGTGAAATTCACAACCATTTATTTTGTAACCATTGCGGCCGACTTGGTCCCTATCTGGTCCCATAGTTAGGACTTGTACATTAGTCGGAATCGTTGATCCATCAGTCAAAGCCTACAAAAACGCCATCTTATTAAATGAAGTCATAGTTAACATGGAGTATATATATACTACGTGCTTAAAAATTGAACTTACTTTGTCATTTAGCCAAATTGCAAATTTTTTATCACGATTGATTTGAATATCTTTATCAGTTATGCCGGGATGCTTCACTTTTAACTCGTCATCGTACAATCTATACCATGTTATAAACATTAACATATTGGAATAAATTTTCAACTTAAAAGATAAATTATCAAGTTTACATGTGTACCTCACAGATTCGTCAATTTCTTCGCAATTGATAAGAATGTAAGTATGTGCAGCATGTAATTTTTGCTCAGAGAGGAATATGCGCTTCCCTTTTTCAGAAGTGCGGCCCAATAGACCAAATACAGAGAGCCGACCACTTAGTTCAACATTTCCCCCATCATCATGTCTCGATACTCGATTGGCCTTTGTCAAGACTTCGTCCGAAAAATAGTCTGAGACAAACGTAGATATCTCATCGAAACTGTATGCCTCACATATCGACCCCTCGACATAAGCTCTATTCTTTACCTTCCTCTTAAGGTTTCCCATCACCCTCTCGAAAGGGTACATCCATCTATATTGAACTGGACCCCCAACACGAGCTTCATAGAGAAGATGGATTTGCAAATGCTCCATAGAGTCAAAAAAACCAGGTGGAAGTATTTTTTCCAGTTTACACGTGATCTCTATGATGTTCTTCTCAAGTACAAACATGTCCTTCTCATTTAATGATTTTGAGCATAAGTCTTTGAAGAAACGACTAAGATCCGTCAAAGCATCCCATATTGGTTTATCAAGCAGATCCCGAAATGCTATAGGCATGAGTCTCTCCATGAACACATGACAATCATGACTCTTCATCCCTTGCAATTTCCCACCCGTAACACACCTTGCAATGTTTGACCCATATCCATCTAGTAGTTTCAGAGACTTAACCCATGTGCACACATCTTCAACTTGCTTTTTGGACAATGTATACCTTGCATGCGGTTTGACAATCTTACCATTAGGAGATTCATAAAGTTATAATCCAGGATGCTTACAAATATCTTTCATGTCCAAACGTGCCTTATCGTTATCTTTTGTCTTCCTCGTAACATTCATTACAGTGTTAAACACATTGTCAAACACATTCTTCTCAATATGCATCACATCTAGATTATGACGAATCAAATTTGTAGACCAATAAGGCAGTTCCCAAAAGATGCTTCTCCGAACCCAGTTATGAGATTCGCCAAACCCATTGATTATGTTTGTGGCATCAATCTTACCAAATGGGATAACCGGCAATCTCATCACACGATCTCGCATCTCCGTTCCCGACAATCGCAGTGCATGCATATCATTATCTACTTTCCCTTTCCTGAAGTGTTCTCTATTTCTTCGAAACGGGTGATCTACTGGTAAAAACCGACGACGACAGTCAAACCAACAAGGCTTTCGACCTTTTGATAGACTAAACGACTTTGTATGCTCCATACAATACGGACAAGCCAACTTCCCGTGTGTACCCCATCCAGCTAACATACCATAAGCTGGGAAGTCACTTATAGTCCACATAACCGTTGACCTAAGGTTGAAATTTGTTTTCGTTGCAACATCCCAAGTCTGTACTCCATCCTCCCACAATACCTTCCACTCATCTATAAGAGATCTCAAGTAAACATCTAAGTTCTTTCCAGGACTCTTAGGACCAGGAACCACGAGTGAAAGAAACAAGTATGGTTGTTTCATACACATCCAAGGAGGCAAGTTGTATGGAGTAACAATCACAGGCCAACATGAGTACGGAACAGCTGAGTGGCCAAACGGATTGAAACCATCGGTGGACAATCCAAGCCTCACATTTCTAGGTTCCAATGCAAACCCAGGATGTGTTAAGTTGAAATCGTTCCAAGCCTGCCCATCTGCGGGATGATTTAGTTCTCCATCTTTAGCTGGAGATTTCGCATGCCAACTCATATGTTCAGCTGTTCTTGAAGACATATACAATCTTTTTAGCCGATGTGTTATTGGAAAATACCTTAGAATCTTAAACGGTATACTTGATTTTTTTGTAGTCACACCCTCTTTATTAGGCCTAAACCAATCAGGACTGTAAAACGTGCACCTTGTCATCTGTTCATTTTCTTTATAAAACAACATGCAATCGTTGGGACATGCATTGATCTTTTGGTATGCAAGACCCAACTTCTTCACCATTTTCTTACAAAAGTAATAGTTAGCAGGCAATTTCTCACCGTCAGGCAACATACTCTTAATGGCCTTCAAGAGCGACTCAAAACACTCATGACTCATGTTGTGATCAGCCTTGATGTTAAGTAATGTCGCCACTACAGACAATATAGTGTGTTTGGTGCAACCATACCACAATGGCTCGCTACCCTCGTCTAACAACTTAAAGAAGTCTTTGGCATCAGAATTCATAGGTTGCTCTTTGCCTTGTTCCCAATCGATATCTGGTCCTGCAATATCATGAACCATTTCATTCATACGATGAGTACTACTGCCCGAATTGTGTACTTCTGTGATGCCACAATCTCTTCTCTGCCCATGTGCCCACCAGCATTCTTCGTAATTTCTCATGAACCCAGAAACAAGTAAATGATAGTTTATCACGTCTCTGTCCATATAATTTTTATTCTTACACTTCAAACATGGACATCGTATCTGCGACTGACCATTCATACATTCCGAGTGACTATACGCATAATCCAAAAACACTTGGCAACCAGCTCTAAATTTAGTTGTAGCACCTATCTGGGCACTTGACTTTCGTCGTGTCATCCAACTACGTTCTGAATAGAGGTCCATGATTCCACGGTACCTACTACAAACAACATGAGCTTATTAATCATATGACTTGAGCATACTTGTAACCATATGACTTGAGCATACTTGTAACCATATGATTAACATTTCAGCATATTTGTAAGCATATGACTTGAGAATACTTATAACCATATGAATACGTAAGGTATGAGAAACTTTAAATGAAACTTTAAATGTGAAACTTTACTTAGTATGAGAAACTAAGTAAATACTACTTAGTTTAATAGTTATATTATATCATGTTATTTTATTTTAATTTGTTTTTATTGTTAATCGTAAGTGAATACGTAAGGTATTTCATTCATGCTAGCTTTATATCAGAGTTAAAGTATCTCATTTGTACAAGGCTTCACACCAAGAATTGAAGACTACCACCATCTAAGGCTTCACGCCAAGAATTGAAGAGTCCATCTAAGGCCTCGGCTAACATGTTTTAAGATTATACCCCTCACGGTCCCTTTCTATAATCTTTTATGTTTTGGGATAGTCACAACTTGGTTGATCAATTTATAGCTTCTATAACATTTTTGTAGCTTTATTCTTGTATACACAAGTGTTAAATATCCTTGTTTTTCTGTTATAGCCAAAAAAGTCTCTTTATTGACCAAGTGTATCTAGTTACCTTCTTTGTTGCACTAACAGTTCCCTATCACTGCCTATTTTGGCTTAACAGCCCCCCAATAGCTTACCATGCTGACAACCAAGCTTGGCTTGGCCCCGTGAGGCTTGGCTAAGCTTGGTGTGGCCTCGTGTGGCCTCGCGGCCCCAAGCCCAACCCATAAGCTCCAACAGTCCCTTAATAGGCTCTAGTGGATCACCAATATATTAATTTATATCCAATTGATAACCAATAATGGACATAGATTTCCTATAACCAAAAGCTATTATATATTTTAAACCAAAAACTGTTCACAATAAAAGAGGTAAAAAAATTTCAACTACAAATTTATACTTATAATACTTAAGAAAATTTCGCCAGAGTCTCCCCTACAATATGGACTAGCCACATGCACGACGACATGCATATATGGACATTTCTAGCACTCAAGACACAAACCAAGAGAAATATACAAATTCCCAATACAATAAGACCAAAACAATAACGATTGAAGTGCAATGTTCATTATAATGATAAGTAGTCGATTAGGAGAATTGCTATCAAGTAATTTTAATGCATTACACTGAGGGTTAAAGATGCAAGTTCATGTGCAGCCACATAAATATCTATATTATAGACAAACACGAACGAAAAAGGGGAATTTTTTAAACAAAGAACCAACAACAATTTTTGAAAAGAAAACAATGCTGCTTAGTAGCTCAATCAACTTAACAATATCCAAAGAAAATAGTCAGAATATTCATGGACTTTATATGATTATGTCAAATGCAAGAACCTTTCTATGCAAGAACAATGGTAAGAAAGAAATAATAATCAAATTCTATTTGTGTGGAGTAATTGTGATACTAAAAACAAATTACAACAAAAACCTAAACGAATTACCAAATACCCAGATTAGGGTTACCAGATTTGATGACAAAAACCTATTTTAAAACAAAAACAAATTACCCAATTCGATAGGTGACTAAACGAATTACCCAATACACGGTGTACTCATGCACACAATCGCCAAATCCAAAGAATTCACATACAATTTCAAACACGAATCAAGAAATTACAATGAATGAAGATAAATACCTGTTTAATTAAAAGATTCAATCAAACTTGTTTGAAAACAGTCTTTCTCCTTAGGCCGGTGTTAGCTGGCCGGTGGTAGGTGGCAGGTGGCGGCGGCGACGACCGAACTCCTCTTTCTCTCCCCCCCTTTCTCCCACTTCTCTCTATTTCGGAGCTCCCTCTTTTTTTTCCTTCTCTGTTCTGTGTCGAGCAAATGCCTGCTACTGATTTCATTTAGGTTGATCAGCGACTTTTATCCGCGACCTCCTGCGGTCGCTGATTATAAGTGGTCGCCCCAACATTTCTAGCCAAATTTAGGGTGGGAAATTTGTTCTGGCGACCGATCAGCGACCGCGTGCGGTCGCTGATATAACTTAGCGACTGGATTATATATGGGTCGCTGATGTCGGTCGCTATTAGGAATATCAGCGACGGTATATGCGGTCGCTGATAGAATTGGTCGCTGATAGACCTTTTTCTTATAGTGTAGCGTAAATATTCGCTATACATGATTAATACGTTATGCATGACGTAAGAGTATGATAGGTTAATCACCTAAAGTACTAGCAACGGTAGTTTACCTTCTTTATGATTGCAAACATACCAAGTAATGAAATGTTTCGCGGTATGATTAATACCGTTAAAACTAGGTGTTCATGGTCTATATGACCATCAGCACAATTTGAAAACTTTTACTCTTGTGAGTGATGTATTGGGTAGCATGTGATTATGTGTGTGAATGGTGTAAGCAGTATGGTGTAAAGTGTAAGGTAAATTTCAGGGACGAATATTTTAGAAGAATGGGTGAATGTGACAACCAGAGAATTTTGAATATTTTTAAAATTTTTATTAATTTATTTAAGGTTCAAAATTAGAACCTAGACAGAAAATTAGTATATGCGTTTGATATTTTTGAAATGAAATTTTGAGGATTTCAAAATTCTGTAAAGGATTTAGGTAAATTATTCAGGATTAAGTGTATACATGATTATGTTCTGTGTATATGGTTATTTATGTATTCAAAATGTGGTTAAGGGTCAAGGATTGACCAGATAAACGACATCTGTAACAAACCCTAGGTATATATTAAGAACGTCAACGTTCGGTTAGAAAACCCTAGCGATTAACAAGAAACCCTAAAATCAGTTCTAGAAACCCTAATTTCAGTTCCAAAAATCTGAAACCCTAATTCGGTGTATGAAACCCTAAATTAGAAACTTAATGGTGTAATTGTAAATAATTATAAGATTAATTAGGGTTAATCTTAACAAATTGGTTAGAAAGCCCTAATTTCAAATTTTGAAACCCTAATTTCTAGTTTAGGAACCCTAATTTGTAAATTGGGAAAGACCGGTTGTTAGTTTAATAATTTTAATGTTAATTAGGAAATATTAATTCTAATTCTCAAGTTATTAGTAATTATAAAACCCTAATCTAATTACGAAATCTAATTTCTAAATTAGAAAATTATTTTTTTATTAGAAACCCTAATCTTTGGCTTGTAAACCCTAATGCATGATTTTGACCCTAATTGCTAAATTAGCATTTTAATTAGGAATTATTAATCCTAATTAGCAAGATTTAAATTATGATTAAGAAATTTTAATATAAGTAGAAAATTCTAATTATAATTTAGAAATATTAATTTTCTATTTTGATAACCGAAATTCAAAAATCTTGGTAATTAAATTGCAAACCTAAAGGGTTCAAACTCTAAACCCTAAAGGGTTCAAACTCTAAACCCAAACACAAACCCTAAACCCTAAGAGTTTGACCATTTACTAGAATGCCATTAAAATGTTATGCAAAAAGACTAAAATGCATTTTTCTTAAACCTTAAGCAAAAAATTTTGCAAATCTTGTGAGTCATCACCCTAATGTTTATCCCATGTGCTCTATATCTATTTTATATTAGATAGGTATGCCAACTAGTAACTAGATACATTGAATCATGTCATTTATATTAGATTAAGAGAGAGAAAATGCATACTTTCATTTTCATTTTCTCCAAGCCCATTCTCTCTCTTCAACTTCGAAATTTAGAGTGAAAGAGTGAGATAAGATTAGCCAATATCAGTTCTTAGCTTAACAAGATCAGAACTCAAAGATCAGAAATCAAGATCAAGCTTCAAAGTGGTATAAACCCTAATTTTTGTAAATCTTGTGATTTTATGTTAATGATTGGTTAAAGATGTGTTATAAGGTGCCGTTTAGAGATCCGGGTTGTTGGATAATGGATCCATAATATCTAGATGCTCGAATATAAAGATTTCAAAAATCTGGAAATGTTAAAAAAGTGGCCTGACAGTCTAATGTCAGAGGCCTTAGATCTTTATGTGTTAACTGTTTTGTGTGTTTTATGTTTGAAATATGTTCTATGACATGAGGACTGTGATCTGAAACCGATAACAGGGTCATAGAATGTCTAGATCGTGAGTTATTGTTGGTCAAATATCGTTGATCGTTCACGGAGACTGAGTTTTTGGGCAACCCAGAAACCCATATCTCGTCTGACAACCATTTTGAAGGCTTCGATCTTGCATGTGTTTAGCTGTTTGGCTAAGTTATGATTTTTATCTTGTAGCCTGACATAAGGACTACCCAATAATGCTCTTAGAACAACCAGATACATAACTGAATCATAGATAATGGTGGTCAAACGACCGTCAACCAAATAACCGGATGAAGATTCTGGGAAAACCCAGCAAAGACCGTTTCCTGACCCCTAGTTTGACCAACCTTGATCTTATTGGGGTGATACTTATATGATGTTATGTTGTTACAGAATTGTTCCCTGGTATCAGGACTACAAGATAGCCCATTTAGATCCGTCAAAAGTTCTGTCGGAAATTACATATCTTCGACGAACGTATCTCCGACGGATGTACGTCGAACATTAACTATCTTCGACTGAATATATAGGACTAAACTTTTTGTCGAATATAACAGTGCCTAATATTTATCCCAGTCAATAGTACGTAGTAGGGCCAAATTAACTGCTTGAAGAAGGTTCATATTCATCCCAGTCAATAGTAGTAGGGCCATAAGCATCGACTAACATCTCAACTGGAGCATAGTGTTCGACGTATGAAGCCTGTGGAATTGGTTGTTCCACAATATTTTCAATCACTTCTGATTCCCCGTGATGAGTCCATACGAAGTACCCATCCACAAATCCACGAGAAAATAAGTCGAATTTAATCTCGTCGACTTTCTTCTAGATCAGATTTTTACACTTGACACACGGGCATCGCATCTTCCCATTCGGATCATCTGTATGTTCTAGTGCTTTGTTCAAGAAATCTAAAACCCCAACACAATAAGCTGAGACTAATCCCCTCCCATCACTGGGTATCCTACGGTACATCCAACTCCGATCGGCTGACATTTTTAACTACACAAAAGTACGCATTAAGTTAATTTGGATATTCATGTGTGAATTAGTTTTACCTAGTATCTCTACAGGACAGGGGTAAGGCTTCTATCTCTACTTGAGTCGGCAACCAGAAAAAAAAGGGGTCATAGTTCCTGTTGTGTCCTATACTCGAATAATAAAGTTAATTCAATTACTGCAAACATTCCTCACTGTTCCATCATAACAAATGACAACATCCACAAGGAGTTCCATTAAGCTATTGAACAAAGTTTCAGCTTAAGCAACCCTCTAGATGAACGAACGATCACTTCTCTGCTAGGAATGAATCATCTCCCCATATGGGTCCAATCCATGATATAGACAACTTCTCACCACTCTGAATTCCTCAAATGGATAGTTCTCATACAAGAGGTGAGACGTTCTGTGAGAACTACCCATCTGAGGAATTCGGAGCGGTGAGAAGCTGTTTATATCATGGATTGGACTCATTTGGGGAGAAGATTCATTCCTAGTAGAGAAGTGATCGTTCGCTCATCTAGAAGGTTGTTTAACCTAGAACTTTGTTCAACAACTTACTGGCACTCCTTCCGGATGTTGCCATCTGTTATGATGGAACAGTGAGGAATGTCTGCAGTAATTCAATTACCTTTATTATTCGAGTATAAGACACAAACAGGAACTACGACCCCTTCTTTTTTTTATTGTTGCCGAGGAACCGGTTGGAGGAACCGGTTGGACTGATATGTTGATATATATAAAAATTATTATAAAATTTTTAATGTTTTTTATTAAATTAAATTTTATTTTAAATTTTATTTAATTTAATTTAGATTATTTAAATTAAATTAAATTTATTTTATTTTATTATTTTTATTAAATTAAATCAAAGTTTTTTATTTTATTCAAATTAATTTAATTTATTATTTTATTTTATTTTACTTTATTTTGTATTATATTATGTTACTTATTTTATTTTAAATTTTATTTTATTTAATAAACTAAATTAAATTATATTTACTTTATTTTATTTTAGTAGTAAGAAACTAAGTAAATGGTACTTAGTTTATGATTTATTAATATTGGAAACTAATTACTAATACAATACATGCATGGCCCTCAAATATTCTGCAATTTCATAATTCTGACAGAATCTCTGTCATAAATTCAGTCGGAAATAGCAAATATATCAAGATTAAAAACAATCCTAAAATCAGTTACATTATGATAAGGAACCCAAATTTGATATGTTATACACTTCATAATATCAATATTCTGCAATTTCCAAATTCCAAATAATATGCAGTCCACAAACCCAAAATTAAAATTCCAATTTCAGCAATCAGCAATATAAACAAGAAGAATAGGACCCAAATTTCAGATTTCGGATCACTCCCAATTCCAACAAATGGACCTAAATTTTCAACCCACAAATTCACAGCAACAACATATTATCCAAATTAAATTGGGTTAATCTCATATTCAAACTCAAACTAAACCTAAAACAAATTAAGCCACAAATTTCACAATTTGCAACAAATTAACCCTAAAAATCTAATACTTGGCAGACAACTAACCTTGAACTTGAATATTTAATGTGCAAACTAACCGACGATGCCTGGTGGTGGCTGCTGGTGGTGGTGTCAGTGATAGTGGTTCAACCGACGGTGTTGGTGGCGTCTACTGATGGTGGAACCGATCGACAGTGATGGTGGTGGTGGCAGTACGTACGTGGTGGTGGTATAGTGGCAGTACGTGGTGGTGGTGGAATCGAAGGTGGTGGTGGTGGTGGTAGTACGTCGTGGTGGTGGTGGTGGTGGCAGTACGTGGTGGTGCTGGAATCGAAGGTGGTGGTGGTGGCAGTACGTGGTGGTGGTGCGTGGTGGCAGTATATATATACGCGCGTGGTGGTGGAATTAATCGAAGGTGGTGGTGGTGGCAGCGGTGATGGTGCAGATGAGAGCAGTGAGAGAAGAGAGACTGAGAGATCGCGTAAAGTGAGAGAAAGTGAGAGAAAGATAAAAATCAAATCTAGCAAAGTGAGAGAAACGAGGGGGCGGGAAGACGTAAGGTTTTAGGCTTATTTGCGACGGACTATCCGTCGTACTTAACTTCGTCGTAATTACTATAGTTTCGACTGAATCGTCCGTCGGAATAAACACTATTCAGTCGAAAATAAGGTTCGCGCTGGCGGGAACATTGGCGCCAATGGGATACATATATTTTCGACGAACATCTGTCGAAATTAAAGTATTTTCGACTGACTTATCTTCGATGGAATAATCCGTCGGAATACATATTATCTGCGAGGGAATCTGTCCGTCGAACGTAGCTCCGTCGGAATTAGCCGATTTTCTTGTAGTGAATGAAGAACAGCTCTGACATGAATTTGTGAGGCTTATAGTTTATTGTTATGTTGTGGGTTGGGCATAGAATTGAATCGAGGTTTTAGTGTTATATGAATACTACAATCCTAACAAAAATAAAAACTCAGAAGCTTGATAACCACGAATCTAGAATCGGTCAAACGAGGTACCTTGAAACTGCCGATAAGTTTCTGGGCTTGGTCAAGAATAGGTCAAGAACACCAACAGCGACAGATTTGTCACCTAAAGCCCCTATAACGACACTTAATTTTGGAAAATGATTAATTTAATTAAATAAATAGATAAAATAATTTTTAATTATTAAAAATACATAATAAATTCTGAAAAATTATTTTAAACTGAAAAATAGTTTTTAATTATTTAGAGTATATTTCATAAATATTTAATATTTTTAGAATATAAATGATATTTAATTTATTTAATTATAATATTGAATAAATTATTTAAAAATAATTTTAATACATGAAAAATCATGAAAAATAATATTATAGTATAAGAAAATATTTTAAGTTATTTTTAGTGACTTTTAATATTTTGTGAGAAATTTCAATAATTAATTAATATTAATGATAATTAGTTTATTTAATAACTATATTAAATAAATTATGAAAAAATAAAACTAATGATTTATAAATCATATAAATGTGATTTAAGTGTTATAAAAATATTTTAAGTTATAAAATATAACTTTTGATATTTTGACATGAAAATATTAATATATTGATATTAAAAGCAATTATCGAATAATGAATTTAATTGTTTAAAAATCATATAAAGGTGATTTTAAAGTATTAAAAATACTTTGTGATATTATAAATATATTATAATATTATGACATGTATTTTATTAATATTTGATAATAAATAAATATTAATGACAATGGAATTATGACGTATTTAATTCATTTAAATATGTTTTTAATGATTGGAAAATCAAGATAAATAGTAATAATTATTTAAAAATTATTACGAGCTTACGAAAAATATTTTGACTGTTAATAAATTGTCGTAGATAATGGTTAAGTGTTTAGACAGAGTTTAATTGAACTTAAACTCAAAATTTTGTCCGACTAGACCGTCGGGATGTTAGAATTTTGTCGGATTCAAGTTAGACTGAAATAGTCTGACTTGATGTTGATTTATGTGTTATAGACTGATATGGTTATGTGCTATGTGTATAGGTTATATATATATATATATATATATATATATATATATATATATATATATATATATATATATATATATATATTATAGTATTATATTATAGTATTATATTGTGATGATATTATTCTAATATTGGAGATCTATATTACTAATATTAGATCTTCGGATAAAGCGATATAAGTAGCGGTAATCAACGGTTCAGGCAAGTTTATTTTTACTTAACTCTACTAAGAGTTGTTTCATTTGGATATGCTTATTGTTAATCATTGCTGATTGCCATGTATAATTGTACTCTGTACATATTGCATGTATAAGTCAGGTATGAAAGGCTGATCACCTTCATTACCCTTCAGTTTAGATATAATTGTTCATGTATAATACTTATTCAGTCAAAAGTTTGTTCCTGCTAGTTCACAATTATATTGTTGAATTATAGCCATCTTATTATTCAGATTCTTTCAATCATGATATATCGTTAAATTATTGAACTTAAACTTGATGGGCAATCCTTATGCTCACCCTTGCTATATCATGATAAAACATTGCAGATTAAGGCGAATGCGTCGGATACAAGGAAAGGTTACTCGACCATGGAGAATAGTGTGTAATGTATTGTATAAACAATTTATGTTTATATCTTTTGCAAATATAGTAATAGTGTTAGAATAATCGAACCGGATCCGCGGTGATTCGGGACCTCAAATTCGGGGCCCTCACAGTTGATATCAAAACTGTAGGTTATGAACCTTAGGTAGTAATACCTGAGACTAATAACCGCAGTGATTAGGATAAGTACTAACTCAAATAGAGTTAGTTGGTCGGTAAGATTCAAAGACGAATCTCGGCGAGTTATAAGATACAGAGTTCCCTAACTCTGATAATAAAGTTGAACAGTAGTGATGAATAGATAGAGTCTAAAAAACTAAAAGTACAGTGATAGGAGATCGTAAAACAAAACGATCAAGGCATAGAAATGAATCGTAATATATACGATGAGATCACCCGGTGATCGGATAAGGTTATAGTATGAAGAAGAATCAAGCGAATGATTGAAAAGTTTACAGCAAGATTGCTGGGTGACAGTTATACTATGAATTGGTACAGATTCAGGAAAGGATTATGAATACGAGTTAAATGAAATTCGTATTGAAAATGGGGTTAGTGTTAGGTGGGGATTCAATTGAGGATTCATGTCGGCAGCTGAGTTGTATGATTTCTTGTGTAGGCGGGAAATTGTACTTGGTGTAACAACTACTTAGTTCTGACAATGATAATCATTGAAATGTTTGCGTCACACTATTTGCTATATGCATGTTAAGAGGGTGATTCCTTTCTCATGTGTATAACAGATAGATAGGTCATAGGTAGAGGATATAAGGTTAAGTATGAGTTCTTAAAACTCATACTTATGTGACATTCTTGATTCATAGTTATATGAAATGTTTATGAACCCCTCAGCGAATGGACGCCGAAGGTCTGACTAGGACAAGTTCTTAAACTCATATGATTGTGGCAAATAAATGAACTCATAAGTGTGGTTTGACGAACTAGGTATAGTTGTGTGTAAATGGAGTATCAAGGATAATAGGAACAGGTAGATTGTTTAAGCAAATGATTATTAGTGGAGACATAAGTTTTCCAAACCTCCTAGCTATGCTAGACTTCAAAATTTTGACGTCAAGCTAAATACGCACTATGTGCTTTTGAATTAAAAAATAAAATAAAATATGTAGACTCGTAATCATTTTTGAAACGGTTGAAAGTATAGTCTATGCTACTTATTTTAGCTAGACACTAATGATTTTAAATATCAAAATATATTTTATTTATCACTCATGTACCATGTAACCTGGTGCAGAGATGATAAAAAGTTGATGGAGTTGTAAATACAGGAATACTTAGTGTGAATTTGATCTCGTTGTTCCATTATTGTATGTGTGTTATGACAAAGTCATATAATGACGGCATCCTCAAACGGACTGTTAATACAGTACGGCATCATGACGTCATTCTCGAAAATATTTTCAAAAATTTTAATTTGCCAACGGGGTTTGGCGACACCTAAATAATTCGATTGAATTGAATTATTGATATGAGTCTATGTTATTCGATTCAGCTAGACTAATGTTTATGAAAACTCTAAGTGTTCATTGAAAGAAATTTCCCGACCCAAATTGTTTTGGTGCGGAATCCTATGATAAGATTGAGGTGGACTATGTTGTTTGGATAAATAATTCAATCAAGTAGCGTAAATATTCGCTATACATGATTAATACGTTATGCATGACGTAAGAGTACGATAGGCTAATCACCTAAAGTACTAGCAACGGTAGTTTACCTTCTTTGTGATTGTAAACATACCAAGTAATGAAATGTTTCGCGGTATGATCAATACCGTTAAAACTATGTGTTCATGGTCTATATAACCCCTCAGCACAATTTGAAAACTTTTACTTTTGTGAGTGGTGTATTAGGTAACATGTGATTATGTGTGTGAATGGTGTAAGCAGTATGGTGTAAGGTGTAAGGTAAAATTTTAGGGACGAAATTTTTAGAAGAATGGGTGAATGTGATAACCCGAGAATTTTGAATATTTTTAAAATTTTTATTAATTTATTTAAGGTTCAAAATTAGAACCTAAACAGAAAATTAGTGTATGCGTTTGATATTTTTGAAATGAAATTTTAAGGATTTCAAAATTCTGTAAAGGATTTAGGTAAATTATTCAGGATTAAGTGTATACGTGATTATGTTCAATGTATATAGTCATTTATGTATTCAGAATGTGGTTAAGGGTCAAGAGTTGATCAGATAAACGACATCTGTAACAAACCCTAGGTATATATTAAGAACGTCAACGTTCGGTTAGAAAACCCTAGCGATTAACAAGAAACCCTAAAATCGATTCTGGAAACCCTAAAATCGATTCCGAGAATCCGAAACCCTAATTCGGTGTATAAAACCCTAAATTGGGAACTTAAAGGCGTAATTGTAAATAATTATAAGATTAATTATGGTTAATCTTAACAAATTGGTTAGAAAAACCCTAATTTCAAATTTTGAAACCCTAATTTGTAAATAGGGAAAGACCGATTGTTAGTTTAATAATTTTAATGTTAATTAGAAAATATTAATCCTAATTCTCAAGTTATTAGTAATTATAAAACTCTAATCTAATTACGAAATCTAATTTCTAAATTAGAAAATTATTTTTCTATTAGAAACACTAATCCACTAAAATAAATAAAAAACCCTTGTATGTTTCATTTGTTTTTTTTTTGCGCATACTATGTCTACTGTCTTGTTTGATGGATCCATGAAGTTAATTTCATGGTAAGTTGGTCATGTGACCAATTCAGTGCTGACACGCAAAGATCACCTCCCGCTTACGTGTCGACACTGTATTGGTCTGTTGATCAAAGTTAACGTCATGCTAACTACTTGTTTGCTATTCAACAGAGAAAATTTGACTTTTTCGAAAAGAGACATTAATTAATATTGGTCTTATGGACATGTGCAATTGGATATTGGGTGATTACATTTTGGTGTATACATCTGAATATTTAATCATGTTTAGAGCTTGTTGTCCAAATTACTAGTGTGCTATTTAAGTGCAGGATAGTTAATTTCCTCCATATGCAAAATATAATTTCTACTAAATTTAAAAGTAGCTGAAAAAGATAAAAATTTCTACGTACTAATTTAAAAGTGAACGATAATACATTATAACAAAAAATCAATAAGTTAGACTGAAGATTATGATAAAACTTGGTGAAAGAAAGTCTTAAAAAAATAAAGTGAAAAAGTAAAGTGTTTTAGAGATATTAAGTGAAATTCTTTCATAATTTAATATCATTTCATAAATAATTAGTAGTTTACGCACGCGTACTTTGACGACCTTTTGTGGCCCTAATTCTAGGTAGTATTGTAGAAATACAAACCCTACAATGTCCCATGGCCCTGGCCTCTTACCCATGCGGACCCTAGTGTTGACTCAACAACTCGTAATATTAAAAATGCATCTAAGCCCTAGACGTTCTAATAATCATGCTAAGATAGTAATGAGAATTATCCAAAATAACATAATTTTATTCAACCCATTTGAATAAGTATGTCTTGAGGCAGGACTGATGTGGATGGGATAGGATGCTATATATACTGATATACATCACATTCAGTGCAAGGGCCAAGGGGAGATGGACAGACACTGGTCACACCTTCACTAATCACTAGACAACTTTATACTCCTTTACCTCCGTTCCTATTAAGTCGTTTCAGAATTGTACACAAATATTAAAAAATAATTGTATAACATTAAATATAATATTAATTATCTATATTATACTTATATTGAAAAAAAGAGAGTTATTTATTGGACAAAAAATAGTGAGAGAACCAAAATTATATTTAATACTTGAGGTAATATTGAAAACTAAACAATTAATGCTTATTTGAAATTCTCAATCGACTTATAGAGGGAGTAGTGGCTAACATTATTGATGATGACAGTGATGTACAAGTGTCAGCTGACAAGCCACTTGAATTAGTCTTAAATATTACTAGTACTAAATTATGCAGATGACCAACACCTTTTAATTGAAATACTACCCAAAAAAACATAGTAGTAACATCTAACTAACAAATGTCCAACATTGTTATAAATTGTAGTCAAGGGAGAAAAAAATTAAGTAGATATGAACCACCATATGGTTAAAGCATTTCTGCATATTGGCATCCTTTGGATGTTTGGAGTATAGTAGCACTTCAAGGCCTCCTTACAAGTTTAGAAGAATTTAAACACCTAATTGGAATTTCATGGATCAAATTCTATCTTATTAGACATCTCAAACCGCAATAGATGAACTCATCTCAGCAAGAACACGAATGTAAGAATTGTGATCAGAAGTGTTTCTAAAGCCAGGAATAAAATAAGAGAAGAACCTTAGAACTGCAGCCAAATGTTGCGAGTCATTTGAAGCATAAGTCGCTTCAAGAAATAATGAAGGCCGGACAGTATTTACCTGCAATCAGCATTATATTATATTATTAAGAAAACTTCAAAACTTTGAAAACTAGTAAAAAGAAAAAGAAGAAAGAGGAAACTGTCCCAAACACATTTAAAGAGAGTGATGTGCACTGTTAGGTGTAAAATGCCTAGCACATATAGTTGATGCGTATTAAAATGTATACAACTTTATGAAAACATAAGATGTCAGTTCATACATTCTTTGTGCCAATGAAAACATAGAAAAATCACCTTATTCTTCCGAGCATAACGTAAAGCCTCAAGATAATATCCATTTTGCACTAATAGCACCACATATTCATGACGTAACGACAGCTGTCTTCGCATATCTAGACCCAACTTCCGTGTTGGGGAATTCTGTGGACCTGACTCTAGAAGTTGCAGCGCGACTTCTTTTGCGGGCTCAAGAATCTACAATAGACTTGGTTCAGTTTTGAAGCTCAACATCATCACAAATGAAACAGCATGTCATTAATACCAACAGAGAAACACTAATTAAAAAATAGGAAAAACCTTGTTGGTGATGAACAATCCAAGTTCTGAGTATCGCTCATTTCGAGCTAGTAGTCGCACTGTTAGCACATGGACATTTGGATGCACCTTCACTTTTTCAATGTTAGAGCTGCAACATTGGGTATTATATGAGAAAACAATGTGAATAACAATATCTAAAAAAAGCTAATAACTTGAATAGGAAAAAGGGCAAGGTACAAAGATATTGTTAGCTAGCATTAATAACCATATGCTTGGTCCAAGTGGGCAATAGGTTTAACTGTGATTCAAAAGTACTTCTTGTCACTCGGTTGTTCTATGAACTCATCTGCCCTAAAAATGATATGAAATCCGTTCTAACTTATGTTAATGTAGTATAAAATCTATTCATTTTTGAAGTATAATATTTTGGTTTTGTTCAACTGCGTACAACACTAAAACCCCTCTTGAGATGCTGGCACATGGCGTGCTTTGGAGACTAATACATAATACATCTTTCCCAGATGTTGTCAATTGGCGTGCAGGGCCCTAATAAACGTTAATAGCCGAAAATAGGACAAACATATAACTAAGAGAAACAAACCACCATACTGGCTACCCATTTCAATTGTTGTGCTTTCTAAAATTGCATACTTATACAAGGGTTAAGTTTAGGTCAATATTTGCAGAGTTGATCATCCACTTGAAAACTAATATTTGAAGTGGTCCATAATGGCTTGTGAGTTTTGATTGAGGGGGAGGGGGAGTGGGAGGGGGAGGGATGGGAAAGTTCTTCTTTCCAAAAAAATTGAAAAGAACTTTCCCTCCCTCCCCCTCCCCCTCCCCCCTCCCCCCTCCCCCCTCCCCCCAAATCAAAACTCACAAACACATCCCAAGTAACCAAGAAAAATGATAATGGAGAGGTATACTATTTGGAATGTTTGACATGTTACTTTGTATAGTCATTACATTATTAACATCATATTCATTCAACTCTGTAAAGCTTAGTCAAACTTTCTTAATTCAGTTACATTTTTACTGCAAGTTAGAGAAATTGATTGGTTGGCATCTGCAAAGCCCTGGATGCCAAGCACAAAAATAAAGCTTCGTAGTTACCTGCGTAGAAACTCAACAACAATAGAAACCAAGTATGAAGCATCTCCTCCCATCTCTTCCTCAACAGGAGCAAACACAAAGCTGTACATTTCATCTGGTGTGATTGCTGCTGAATTGATTTGAGACTCCTGCAGCTCAGAAATATTATCATTTAATAGGTGGTTACCATGTGCAATAATTTGAGATTGTGAAGCTGGCTGAACTTCTGCATTATTAGCTTCAGCCCCCGTCAAGTTTTCTGTCTGTATCACTTCCCGAAGAATGAAGATTGACAGGATTGTTTTTCTGCCTCTCAAATTAGCACTATCATCAGAGTCCAAGGTAGAAAAATCAAGTTTAGAAATAGATTCGTTCTCTACTCCACTGGCAGGTTCATGATTGACAGATTTCCCAATTGCATCCACTCTACTAGTGGATGCATCGGCAACAGTGTCTGAGGCCTCTGGGATATTCACATTAGTAACACCAGAAGATGAAGTCGTCTCCGGTTTCATACCCTTCAGATAACTACCTGTTTTAATCGAATAAGAGTAAGATGTAACTAAAACATCTATAGATCTGGTAACCATGGACACAGGTCTTCGTTCCAGAATGATATTGCGAGCTACTGCCAAGCACAATTGTTTAGCCTGTAAAACAGAATGTGACAAACACAGAAGATCATTTTGAAAACAATAGTGCTCTAAACTCTTCAAGACTGATAATGTCAGAAAACATTAAAGATAATTTATTCAGCTCAGGTAAGGAAATTATATCAGATTTCAAGGAATGATCAAATCTGTTATCTCTAAAATCTGCTATTGTAGGAAAAGAACTGGAAAAAGACTACCTTTTCAGAAAATTTTCTTTTGCAATTGTATCAAATCTATTATCAATAGTGACTCCTTTGTCTTGCATACTGATCTCATCACAAACTCATCTAAAAGAGTCCTATTTGATTTTTTTCCCAGTCAATTTATGAAATCCTAAAAATTAATTGTGTTGGAGATTTATTTTAACTCTTAAATTGGTAGTTTGCACTTATTAATTCTTTTTTTAAGTAGTTTACAATATTAACTATTGCATTAATCAAAGTCAAATAAATTCACATCAATTTTGAATTTAAGGATTTCACAAATTGACTGGGTTCAACCTCAAATGGGACTCCATTTGTGGTACGGAGGGAGTACATACAACTTATGTTGGTGTACTACCTTCTTTGCTTCCAACTTCCTTCGCTGCAAGAATTCTAACACAAACGGCACTTCTGAGCTACTAGCAGTTATAACCTGAAAAACATAATGTAGACAACTCAGCACAAGAATAATAAATTACACACAGAAGCCAACTATCAACACTTGCCTCCAAATCCAGATGGGTCTTCCATAGAAACCCATTAGCAACATCACATATAAGATCAGGAACAAGAAAAATCCAGTCATCTCCATAAATGATTGCTTCAGTATCAGTCAAATCTTTCTCCTCTAAAGTTTCAGGATGGTTGCTACTTGAATGAGAGGATGAAACGCTTGCCCCGTGGAATCCCCTAAATAATAGAGGAAGCGGAGCAGATATAGGTGCTCGAGAATCAGTAAATACATCATATAAAATGACAACCTTTGCATCCACTTGGTGAACAAGCAAAACGTTGTCAACCACACTGACAGCAATCTTGCTCGAATATACAGGAAAAGAACCCTGTAAAATATAATGTGCCATTATCAAAGAAGATTAAACAGAAAAAACACTTTATCAAAACAGCTATTGTCCACCAAGGTACCAATTTGAACATGCACAACCAACATGATGAATAAATGGAAACAAGAACCCCCTGCCTCAACATAGGAAAAACAAGAAAAAAATTACTTCAAGCACAAAGTTCATGCACCCAAAGTTTTGCAAAAACTGAGTTCTAACAAACCAAAAGTTCAAATTAAAGAGTTCATACCAACAGTGGGAGGGAAAATATTGCTTAGCCACAAAATAAACTTCTACAAATATAAAATTAAATAAAAACATGACTAAATCAAAGTAGAGATCACTTGCACATAGAAATGTTTAAGGCCGGAAAGAAAATCAAAATTTTACCTTGAACAAGCTCAAACCAAACCGTCAAAAATAGCACGTACTATAGTTATAAGAAAATGGTGCTTTACTATAGACACCAATTGAATGACAATTACATTAAAGGAAAGGAAGTATGTAAGGATAATCTTCAAAAACTAACAAGAGTCTCAAGGAACACTACAACCATATGATAGGTTATTTCATCCATGCAGGACAGGCTCCTGTTACCTATCAGAACTCCATGTGATACCTCAACCACTTGAGCCAACGCCCAAGAAAGCACAACCATGACCTGGATTCTCTCCCCCATGGACCAAATAAAAAACTTCATTCCCTTGCTTCAATACACATCATACCTCATCCGAGCAATAAAAATTTCAGTTTGCTTTTCCTGTCATAATCTTTATAAACCTTTCCAACAGTGTTTTGTGATTTCATGTTTCATTTTTCCTGATAAAAATTACTTAATTCGTTGATAAGCATGTCACAACAATCAACCACTTGCGTTAGTAGATCTGACAATACTACGGAAATGGATAAACAGAAGAGCACTATACCACATTTTTGCAGTCCTAGGACAAATTATAAAAACACATGGTAAAAAATCACAAGGTTGACTACTTGGGATAAGCTGAATGATATGGATTACATAAATGATTTATTGAGAAGCTGACAATGGATGAAATAGGTCAAGAGTTAAAGGGGCCCACAATTACCTACAAATTAAAAACCTATTCAATCAAAAGTTCTATAAAATCAGCTACTGGGATCTAGCTCTTTGCTACAAGCAATTTAACTGATGTATGTTTCAAATTATGCTTGATTAATTAAATTAGCACTATACATTAAACAGCTGTCTAGAATTGCCAAGTACATCCAAATTTTTACTTGAATAGTAGTTTAATTTGGGGTAGAAGGCATTTTTGATTCTCTAAAATATTTGATGCTGGTAATTATAAGTTGTCAGTGGAGACCTTGAAATTTTGATAAATACTTTTGGTTGAAGGGAAAATTAAGGATATAAATGTTAATTTTAAAACAAATCATCTTTCAAAAAGGAAAGGGAAAAACACTCCATGAAAAGGAGGTACATATGCAAATATATCTACATCTAAGCTCGCAAAACAAATTATCTACCATAAATACTTGCCTGATTTGGAAGCTCCACCAGTCTATGCAGATATTCATCCCTCTTCTGCGGGTCAGATTCTGCTTGAATCATATTGCAAACCTAGAATAGAATATACATGAATTTTCAAATGCTCACAATAGAAGACAGAATTCATGACAAACAAATTCGAGGAATGTCTAATTGCCTTGTGTGTATTATTAAAAATAATAAATAAATACTTGTACAGGCTTACAGTTTCAAAAAATGTATGAATTTGAAGAGTAGCAATGGTAGTTGGAAGAGTAGTCAGAAGTTCAGACACAAAGGGTTCACTTTCTCCAACCTGAAAAGAAAACAACATTAGTTAATATGGATGAATACTATCAAGCAGAAGAAGTAAGCAACAACAATACAAAAAAGGCTAAAGTAAATATTACCTGAACAATAACAAATTTACGTCTGCACTTCTGAACAATTTTCAAAAATGTATCACAGGCCATATCCTAAGAAAGATCAAATAAATATGTCAAAACAAGGTCGGGGATACAGTTGTCTTCAAAACCTATATTAAGTTCTCATAATAGACAATAATTAATCATGCATCATGAACAAAATTGGAACATGATTTCCTCCTCTTAAATTATGAATAAAAAATAAATAACAATGAGTATGAAACAATTACCGTGCGACATCTAGAAGAAACCATATTTGATTGCTTCCCTCCCCGGTCTTTTTGCTTCCCTCCCTGGTCTTTGCGGGATGAGTTTCCCCTGCTATGGCCTCCTCTACCCAATCCCTCTCCTTTTCCTTCCTCTCCTTTTCCTCCCTCTCTCTCTTGCTCTTGCTCTTGCTGATACTTTACAACCGCGGTGATTCTTACTGTTTCCAAGACTGAATAGAAATGTCCTGTATGACTAAGGAACTCGTAAGAATCAGTCGTATCTATTGTAGGGACTTGATATTTTTCCCATAGGTGCTGCAGCCCTACAAGTTCCCGTCTAACAGACTGGTTACGCTCACCCTCCTCATTCTGGGTGTCGTAATAGCGGCTGACGTGATCTGATATCTTATTGAACCGAGTACCCTCGCAGAACATTTGTACAATATACAGTAGAGCTGTACCAATGTTGTAAAGGTTTTGGTTGTTTTCGAAGGGATTTACCCCAGCTAAATCATGAATACATTTGATTAATTTTTGCCTGGTAAGGGTTAACTTTTCCCTCGACACTACTTCCAAGCCTCCAGAATAATTACAACTCAAGCGTATCGTACGAGTTGTGAATTTGCTCTGTCTAAACCCTATCCACATATCATTTTGAAACACTCTATATCCAACTAAATATAAATTGTCAATCTTGATTGCCACTTGGACATGAATTTCATTAATAATAAAGAGTATGCTGAAATATTCATCACGAGGAGGAGGAAGGATCCTTACCGTATTATGCCTTTTCAGAAATTCTTGGGAGATGTTACTTCTGATAAACTGTAAAAATGGTAAATAATCGTTCGGCCTAGTGACGTCGAACAGAAAATGTAACTTGATTCGGGGGTCGTTGTAAGGCTGAGGCTCCCCCATTTGTCGATTCAAAAAATTATAATCTTTATTTAGAAATCTATTGGGATGGGGATCGGGATCCATGGGCTTTCAACAGTGAAACTTAACTAAACCCAAAAGAAAAAAAAGACAAATTCAGCCCAAATGATTGAAAAATTTGAAAACTATATCCATTGTCAACGGTAAGTTAGGGTTAGGGTATTTGTTAGGGTTTAAGTATGTGATGGTGCGTTAGGGTTTAATTGTAGGAGATAGGAGGATTTGGTGTGGAAAAATTGGAGAGCAAAAAGCCGGAAATTTGGAAAATGCATTTTTTTTTCCAACAACAATTTTTACAATATATAGTGTTTTAGGGGTAATTTGAGAGTCACAATAAAAAAAAATGAAAATGTCATATTTCCCTGTCCAAATTTCCGGTTTGTCTAGAAGGACTCATTCGAGAATTGTATGGTTGAACCCATACCTGAATTAGCATGAAATCAAGTAAATATTTCATAAAATCATGGGTAAGATATATATATATATATATATATATATATATATATATATATATATATATATATATATATCAAGAATCAAGAGCATTCTCCTTAAATAATATTCCTCCTTAAATAGTATTCCTTTATCAAAACTACGTCGTTTTGGAGTTTTTTTAAAGAGAGTGATCCCGCTTGCTTTCCTTTTATTTACAAAAATGCCACTTATGGCCCCACTTATTTTTTTTAAAAAAACTCCAAAACGACGTAGTTTTGATAAAAGAATGTTATTTAAGGAGGAATGTTATTTAAGGGGAATGTTTTTGATCATATATATATATATATATATATATATATATATATATATATATATATATATATATATATATATATAGTTTCAAAAGAAAAGGTAAGGGTCCGGAGAAACACCAATTATGAATTCTGAAATTTAAAAGCTTAATATGTGACTTTTCAATTAGACCAATATAGATGACTAACATATATTTCTATGCAATGCTGTAAAAAAACAAAAAATTCAAGTGTCAGAATTTTTGACATTTGGTAGAAAAAAATGGTAAGTAGTCAAAACCTGACCCTGTTCCCCCAACAATCTATTATAATAAAACAGAGCGACTTTAACATCCAACGGTCTCAATTAAAACTTCATCATCCAATGACTCAGATTTAATCTAAATTATTTCATTTCACAAAAAAAACGCCCAATTCAAAAATCCCCCTACACTCTACCCAATTCCCGCCTTATACCTCTGCCCCATTCTCATTTCGCCTTCTCCTTATCCCGTCGGGCATCTCCTTCATTTTGTAGAGAGAGAAAGTTGTCTACTTTTTATGTTTAAATCCAATACAAATATTTCCCCCAAAATCAAGCCTTTTCCGGATTGAGATTCTTCATTTTCGATCACTATCGCAGGGGTCATCTTCCTGAAAGCAGGTCGGCGACAGCAGAAGCAGCAAGGTTCTTTTTCTCTATTTGATTTAATTTTAAAGTCTTTCGGTATGTAGAATAACATTTGAGAATTTGTGGTGGGTTTATATTACGCTACAATTTTCAGTGGTCTTAATGCCAGGATCTTTCTACGCGCCTCAATCACTGAAAAACGGGTTCAATCCTACACAGAGAACGAGTCAGCACCGAAAGCTTGACGGTATGGGCCGCCGAGGCATAGCTCCGGTGTGAGAATTAGTACAGGTCGAACACAGGTTAACAATGGAGGTTGTGTGTATTAGTGTCTGGTATGAAATTTGCATGTTACCTCTCTTGTATAATGCTCTGTCCTCTTATATTGATCTCACTGCCTTGCATGCAACCCACCTCCAGTGACATCGGCTAATTGCATGCAATTCATTTGCTAATCACATCATTGTTCCCTATCACTTAAGGTGTTGGACTAACAGTCCAATACCTGTCCATTACAAAAATCACCAGCCCAAATACAATCTCATTTAAATAATAACCCAATACTCCAAAGGCCCAAATTAATATGGCCCAATAGGTCCAAATAAATACGACCTAACATTTCCCCCCAGTCTTTTATCAAACAGAATGTTTGATGGAAAAGTATATAAAAATTTTGGCCCAAACAATAAAGGAGTTCAGACGAAACTGAACAAAGCCTAATCAGTAGAAAACCCAAATCCATACGTTACCCCTTCAAATTCACCATCATTACCTTCATTAAATGTGTCGCCCGCGAGTTTCGAAAACCACTTAAAGGACATCACTATAAAAACTGAATTTCCCCAATTTAGACGGTTTCACCTGCCTATTTGAATTTCACAGTGCTCTTGCTTTCTTCTTCCTCTAGCTTTTACTCTGCAAACTTCAGTTTTCTCTCTAACAGCAATCTGTCGACAATGGTTTCTCAGAACCCAGACAACACCATTCCTATTTCTGTAACACCTCTGAATTTCATTCCGGCTGCTCAAACCCCCACCAATGTCACACCAAAGGCAAACTGTGACACCCCAAAACAGGTATACATCACCCATCTTGAGTCGTCAAATACATGGTACTGAATATAAATACAAACTTAATTATACAACATGAGTTGTAAGTTTTAATACAAATATTGTCTTCTAGACAGTATTCAAACTCAAAATAAGTCCTCATTTATTAACACACTATTTCACAGAATAGTGAGGACTACTAATACAAACATCTAGACCGTCACTCCATTCTCCGACTCGTCCCAGCTATATTCTAATTTTTTGAAGAGAATAATGAAAGAAAAGGGCGAGCTCAACTAGCCCAGTAAGAAATATTATGACTAAGATAATGCAAAATAAATTATTATTAGCCTTCGATAGTATAACAACTGATATAATATAATAAACAACAAGTTTTAGATCAACAACTACAGTGGAATAATCAATCCATTAGAAAAGTCAAGTAGAGCATGATGTGACGCCCCTAAAATAGGTATACATCACCCATCTTGAGTCGCTAGATACATGGTACTGAATATAAATACAAACTTAATTATACAACATGAGCTGAGAGTTTTTACACGAATATTATCTTCTAGACAATATCCAAACTCAAATAGAGTCATCATTATATTTATTGTCACACTATTTTATAGAATAGTGAGGACTGCTAAAATAACCATCTCGCACCATCACTCCATATCCCGACTCGTCTCAGCTATATTCTCATTTCCTGAAGAGAACAGTGAAAGAAAAGGGTGAGCTCAACTAACCCAGTAAGAAATATTATGACTAAGATAATGCAGAATAAAGTATCCTTAGCCTTTAACAGTATAACAACTGATAGAATACAATAGACAACAAGTTTTAGATCAACAACTGCAGCGGAATAAGCAATCTATTAGAAGAGTCAAGTAGAGCATGATATCTACTATCTTCTATGATTTAAAAGTTTATCATCAATTTTATTTCTGTAATACCCATTAATAGTTCTTTATTATACCCAAGATAAAGAGAACTTTCATCACCTGTCTTCACCTGAACCACCAAAGATTAAATTAAATTCACAATTCATGTTTATAATAATGTGAATCAACAGTTCCTCCTTGCCACAAAGGCTTAATAGAACCTTTACTCAAAATCCTTACCCCAATGGCTAAAGATATTCAAATGTAATAACAATGATCATACCAATCAGTTGTATATCTTCGCACTACGGGCCAAAAATATTCAACTATAAAACTAATGGTCATGATCATACCAATCAATTATCTGTCAGTGCACTACGGCCAAAGACATACAACTGTTAACTAATGGTCATAATCCTGTCAATCATATCATCGAATTATCCATGCACTACTGGCCAAGGATATTCGTTAGTATCACTAGTGGTCATGATCATATCATACACCTGTCCATCTTTGCACTACGGGCCAAAGCTATCAATCAATAGTCCATCTTTGCATGTAAGCCAAAGATATACAATTGTAAAATCAATAATTAACAATCCATCTTTACACGTAAGCCAAAGATTTACAACCGTAAAACCAATAATCAACAGTCCATCTATGCACATCAGCCAAAGATGACTTTCATCACAATATAAGCATGAGGATGATGACAATGATATAAGTATTAATCAAACGAAATCAAAGATAAATATTAAAGACTTTAAATTTATCTAGAGTTTAAAAATATCCAAATTGTCAATATTATACTGCTTTGTAGAGTAAAATTCAAGAATAATATTCATGTATCAAAAATAATTTGGACATATTAGAAATATATTTTTCGGGTGAATAGTACCCCGTGAATAGTACCCTGTGAATAGTATTTCGGGAATAGTACCTCGTAAATAATACCTGAGACGCCCCCAAAATAGGTATACAACACCCATTCTGAGTCGCCAAATACATGGTACAGAAAGCATCAATAATACAATTGTCGTGCAAAGTACGACAACACATACTGTGAGTTTAAATACAAATACTGTCTTCTATACAATATTCACACTCAAATAAGTCATCATTACAATTATTCATACACTATTTTACAGAAATAGTGAGAACTACTAAAATATCTTTCTAGAATCATCACTCCATACCCTGGCTAGATCCTGCTATGTTCTCACATCCTAAGAAGAAAAATGGAACAAAAAGAAAAAGGGTGAGCTCAACTAGTCTAGTAAAGAATATTATGACTAAAATAATATACAACAAATTATCATTAGTCTCCAATAGAAAAAAATATGATAGAATATAATACACAACAAGTTTTAGATCAACAAATACAGCGGAAATAACAATCCATTAGAATAGTCACGTAGATAATTAGTTCTACTATCTTCTACGATTTAAAAGTTCACCATCAATTTTATCCCTATAACAACAATCAATATACATCTTTAATCAAATATTCATCTTTGCACTATAGGCCAAAGATATTCATTTGTATCACCAGTCGGTCATGTTCATCTCAACACCTGTTCATCTTTGCACTACAGGTCAAAGATATTCATCAGTTAATCATTCATCTTTGCACTACAGGCCAAAGATATTCAGTAATATCATCATTTAAGACTGAGGATGATGAAAAATATTTTTAAAAAAAATGAATCCAGTGAGACAGAAGGACAAATATTAGAGATTCGTATAACAGTTTATCCAAGATCAATAATACTTTATAATAACCAATTGTGAAGTAGAATTCAAAAATAAATATCAAAACATGGATACAATCAAATATAGTAACCATAATAGACATCTTAGACAAAAAGGAAAAATTCCATTTTTCGGTGAATAGTGCCGTATACGTGAATAGTAACTCCGACACAAAAATATAGAAACTCCACAATAAAATTCATAACAATATCTCAGCATAATGATATTGAAAAAAATAATATCATTTAAGAAGAAAATAACATCCCTTATATCAAAGAAATAGTACTTCGGAATGGAATATCGGATATGATGTTGAAGGAAACTTGAACTGAATAGCAACTCTCAACGTATCTAAATACTCACAAAATACGCTTGATAATATAGAGAGAAAAAAAACTTATTTCTGGTGTGATTTTTAATTCTAACTTAGCTCTTTATTTATAGAAAAATATTAGCACGCCGAAGCAGACTTGACCTGCTACATGATGGTTTTACCTGTTATTATTGCCACCCACCACATTTAAAATTTAATTTGAGCACATTTCTCACCAACCAAAAGTGGGGCCCACCAATTCTAGAATTTTCCACCAAAATGATAAATTCTGAAACTTCAACAATTTCTGAATCAGTCACCTCTTAAAGTTCATAACAAATCATACGTTCAATTTTAACAGTTCAAAATTTGTGGACATATACTCAACTTATATATGTATAACATATCCAAAAATCACAACGATCCAATGGTCGGATTAAAAATTATAACTCACGCAATATATCACAAGAACACTGGTTTAATTTTTAATACCTCCATTCTGACAAAAATACTGATAAAATACCTCAATATTAATTCCTTCATTTATAACCACATAAATAAATCCATCATTTATATCCGCATTAAATAAATATTTCCTTATCATATAAATCAATAATTAATTATTCATAAATAATATTACAGAATCACAATTATGATAACCAGGTCGTTCCCTGGAAAGAGGGGGCTTTCCAATAAGAATTTTTCCTTACTGACGCGCAATTAGGTGACCAAACCTCTCATTGATAGAACTTTCTAGACATTGCCAATAATGTTATCTAATAATATTATTCAAATAATATGAATTATTAATCTGATAATGGGAAATACTGTGCAATGACAATTATTGAAACAACAATAATATAAACTATCAACGCTGCAATTATTGAATTAATAAAATAAAATATTAAACAGTAATTACTGTAACAATTATTGAGTAGTGCCTTCTTACGTAAGGATCAATAATTCAAAAAATATTGTGCAATACGTGCTACTGTGCAACCACGCAGTAGTAGTACTAATACTGATATTATTATTATATACTACAATAGTAGTAGTAGTAGTAGTACTAATACTAATATTAATAATAATATTATTTTTATTATTAATATTATTGTTATTATTATTATTATTGTTGTTGTTATTATTATTATAATTTCTGGTAAATATTTTTTTTAATTTACCTAAAATATATTTTAGTTACCGTAAATTATGTAATTTGGAGATCTATTTTGTCTTTTAATTTGTGGATCTAATTGTTTAGTTATAAATATTTATCCTTGCAAAACCATAACAACTAGGTTGTGTAGCTCAGTTGGTCATTGGGCCAATTTTCCAAATACATGCTTTTGGGCCACGTCAGCTTATCCATGTGTAAAATAAAATTAATAATATCCACGTCATATTTGCCAACCCCTAAAGTTCAGTGGTGGACTTTGTATTTTACCCTGTTGGGAATAAGAGCATTCGCAACATTTTTCTTATGTGACGTCCCCAAAATAGGTATACATCACCTATTCTGAGTCGTCAAATACATGGTACAGAATACAAATACAATCTTAAATATACAACATGAGCTGTGAGTTTTAATACAAACATTGTCTTCTAGACAGTATTTAAACTCAAAATAAGTCCTTAATACATTTATTAACACACTATTTTATAGAATAGTGAGGACTACTAATGCTATCCTCTAGACCGTCACTCCGTTCCCCGACTAGTCCCTGCTACGTTCTCATTTCTTGAAGAGAACAATGAAAGCAAAATGGTGAGCTCAACTAGCCCAGTAAGAAATATTATGACTAAGATAATGCAGAATAAATTATCCTTATCCTTCAATAGTGTTAAACTGATACAATATAATAAACACCAAGTTTAACAACAGCGGAACAAGCAATCCATTAAAAGAGTCAAGTAGAAAATAAAATCTACTATCTTTTATGATTTAAAAGGTTTTTCATCACTTTTATCGCTGAGACTCAGTTTAATAAATAATCTACATCATCGAATCACCCTTGCACTACGGTCAAGGATATTCTTTAGTGTCACGACCACAAATTATTCATGCACTACGGGCCAAGGATATTCGTGTATTCATTAATGGTCATGATCATGCCAATAACTGTCCATCAATGCACTACGGGTCAATGATGACTTTTTTCCACATCATTTGTAACATTACGGTCATGATTACACCAAAAATTCCTGGTCATAATCATACAAAGTCCATCTATGCACTACATGCTACAAATGACTTTCAATATAATATAAACAGGAGGATGATGACAATGATATAAGAATTCAATAAAACAAGTTCAAGAATTAATTTATCTAGGAACTAATAACGTCCAAATTGTCAACATGATACTTCTTTGTAGAGTAAAACTCAAGAATGCTCAGAAGAATATTTTCATGAAAAGATACTGGATGAAGCGCAGATATCAAGGATATTCCACTAATTTTATGGAGTATAGAAGTCAAAACTTTAATCAACTGAGTATAATAAAGAATGGAATAACAAAAGAAATCACTAGGCATGCGATAGACCGCACAGACAGGTTATTTCAACAGAATAATTGTGAGACCCCATATTTTATGAATAAAGATTTAATTTTCTCAAAATAAAATTTTTTTAATATTATGGTGTGGATTTGATATAATGTTATAGTTGTGGGTAATATTTATAAATTTTGAAAAGTATGCAAGTTGTTATAAAATATTCGATTGGTCGGAGAATATCCGTACGACGGCACAATCATTGGTGGACCCCACAACGGAAGTATTGTCGTAGTTAGAAAATGATAAAATTATCTTTCTATAAAAATAACGGCGGAGGTGTTTGTCGACGTCGGAATTTTTAATTGTCCATTTCCGTTACTTGTTCTTTGGTGTTCTCATTTTAGGTGAGATTTATTTGAAAAAATAAGTGAAAAAGGTCCGACATGTATAATGTCGACGATTGGACTATAAGAGTCGGTAGTTGGTTTTTTAAATGGTTGTACCAACACAACCGAGAAAAGGTTTCCACATTGACCCAGTGATGTGACACTGCTAAACGGGTCGATGAAACCGAGATTCATTAGGGTCCGGAGACTTGGTTATGCGGAGGAAAGGTGTTAGGCACCCCCCGACATCCGTGTTACCACGGTGATCACCTCTTTTCAAGAAACTGTTATCTGAATATGTGTGTGTGGGTCAATGTGCTGTTATTTAGAAGTAGTGCGAGGCCTCGTTCGCACATATATACACAGGGTTTGAATTTTATGTAAAAATTCAATTTTAAGCAAGATATGGCAGTGGTGTTTTATAAAAGAGGTTTTTCAAACCCTAATGCTCAATAGTAATTGAGACCTTTTACACTCCCATTTTATTCCGTATTCGGCTGGATTGATTTTATTTAACAGATCCGAAGCATCCGTACAAAAATACTTTACAAAAAGGTGTTGAATTCCTCGTGGGTATGAAAACCATCTGAGGGAATCCAAACATTACAGATATATTTACAAGCTGCTTACAACTGAAAAGGTCCATCACGGGAACCGAATCTAGATTCAGGGGATTGAATCTGTGATCATATGATTCCTAGGCTCACATGATGCCGCAATTGATATAAATGCAGTAAGCAGATATATATATAAAAGCTGTAAATATATATATACATACATGGTCACCAACCATGAAGCACCTCCATGGGGGATCAGAAATATAAATAAAGCTGTAAAAGCTATCAACCGCCACTGAGGAAACTCCAGGCGGGACGAAATGTAAAGAAAGCTGTAAAAACGATCAACCACCACGAAGTAAACTCCAGGTGGGACGAAATATACAAAAAGCTGTAAAAACGGTCAACCACCACGAAGTAAACTCCAGGTGGGACGAAATGTAAAGATATATATATATATATATATATATATATATATATATATATATATATATATATATATATATATATATATATATATATATATATATATATATAGGAAAGCAAATAAACGCTCCAAATCGAAATCTAGGCTCAATCGAGACATAACTCGATAATGTTAGTCAATATATATAAATATATATATATATATATAATATATATACAGACTGGAATGAAACCACGGACCGAAGTCCGGGCAAAAGCAAGCAACACGACTCTCAATGTGTAGAAGGGTGTGTGCAAAGATGAAAAGAAGGACTCTAAAGTGTGTGAGAAGGCTTACAGTGAGCTGCCAAAGAAGACTTTTATATCTTTAGAGTTGGTAAACACAGACTTTTGTAGGTACAAAAGGGCTATATATGAGCTCACAGGTGTTTAAAAGGGGAAAGTACACTGCCTGGGATGAGTGCAGAGAAAATTGGGCAGGGCTTCCTCGCCGTCTTCTTTTTCAAAATGGCCACCCCAAGCCCTCTATTTATAGAGGGTGGAGCCGCAGGTGTACCAGAGGCAACCCGGGTGGGCCTGGGTTTTTTGGATCTGGTCGTCTCGAAGTACGTGCACTCGGACACTGTAATGTCCACTCGAACTTTCAGAAGTGCAATTCGGGCATCCGTTTTAGGTATACAGAACCTATTTTGGACCCCGTTGTCGAGAGTTATACGATGGCATGGGATTAGAGTTTGTGCGAAGTCATTGAAGATGGGATGGTGCCCTCCGGTCTTCAAGCTTCAACTTTCATCCATTACCCCATACAATAGTCACTCGGGATTGATTAATCTTGTGGGAAATTATTGCATAGATATGTTGAAATGACGTGGCGTGGCATCGTGTTGGTCAGATGACGATGTTGCCCATCACCGGTGTTATCGCCGGATTGGGCTGATAAAGCTGACGTTGCTCAGCTTCGCTGAGATTGGACTGCTGTAATTTGTTGAAGGTCCTCATTGTCATCTTTGAGGTGTGTCTGTCTTCCCGATGTTATCGTCGGGTTGGTACAGTGTATCTCGTTGTGAGCACCGAGATTGAAGCTGGTTGCATTTGTAACAAGCATTTTCGGGGTTATTGCCGAAATTGCATTCATTAGGGTTATCACCAAGGTTGGTGGCTATTCCCATGGTTGGGACTGAGACTGGATACCTCGGGGTTATCTCCGAGATTAATCGGTCTTCTCCGGTGTGTGTTCCGGTATTGATTTGCATGCCTCGGGGTTATCTCCGAGATTGGAATTGTTACTCCCAGATTGCGATCCGGGGTTGATGTTGAACTTCTGGTAGTATCCGACATGGATATGGATTGTCTTTCAGGGTTTCCTCTTAAAAGACGAATCTGTCCTCCTGCAATATTAGTGACATGTGTACAGAAAATTTTGAGTGTCTACAGATGCCCCTCTTTATCATACTCATGCATGGCGATGCATGGGTAGGATAAAGAATCCTAGACACTTGAAACGTAACAAGACGAACATGGTACTATGAATAGCAACATGATGCAAATGTACGATGCATGTGTACGGGGTTGTAGCCCAACACGCTAGGGATGATTGCTAGCTCCCTGTTGCTTCAACTGGGGATTGGCAACGATGACCAGATTTGATGTGTAATCCGAATCTGTTAGGATGTTGATGTTGGAGTTATCACCACCTTCCTGGATAATGACTTGATCCTGCAGATGTACCTCTTATGTGTAAGAGATCTGTGGGGATAAAGCTTGATCTGTTTGAGGATGTGTATAACATATTCCATCATCTATCCTCTTTGATGACATTGACCTCTCCTGGTTAGTATTGCCAGAATATGCCAAGATTCTGTTGGGTTTACTTCCAACAGCAAATGCTATCAGGGATGCCTGACCTTCGTTGACGTGTACTTCACCAACATGTGAATCAACGGCTGAAAATTCTGTAGGATATACTGTCAAGGTTGCTTGACCTCCGCTGTCGTGTAAATCACCGGAACATTGCGTTGTGACCCCCGCTGGGGATCCGCTGGGGAATACGATCGGTCGGGTGTGAAAACCTCGAATGGCTTTAGAGCTCTGATAGGTTTAAATCGCTATTGGCCGTAATAATGTCAAGGCTGCTTGACCTTCATTTATTTGTGTATCAACGGATGAGCATGCATTGTAACCCCCGCCGGGGATTTCACGTTGTAACCCCCGTCGGGGATTGTGTGAAAAGATTGGGGTGACAACCTTACACTGACGGCATCAGACCTCTGTACGGTATTACCGAATGTGGTATGCACAGACTTGAATCATCGGTATAGTAAACCCTGTGTTTGGGCGAATACCAATGGATGAAAAGGAAGCCACAGTTGGATCCAGAAAAACCAGAGTTTTAGGCTATTCTGCTCAATCGCATAGCATTTTTATCCCTGATTTGGCCTTTTCAGCTTGTAAGAACTCCTTTTCAACTCGAACTGAACCGAGCCGGAGGGATAGGACCCGCATGGGGGTGCCACAGGTGCACCTGCTGCAGCCGCAGATAGGCCTGTGGCCAACTGTGGATCATAAATTCCAACAGGTTGGTCTCACAAGTCACTTTCAACTTGTTACACGAAGGAAAATACGTGAGCCTCTTTCAGATCTGCTGAGTTCGGGCTGCTTTCTGCAAATTCTGTCACCGTACGAGTGTTTTACACTATTCTGGTAACATATGACTGTACTTTCTCTCATTTCTGTCCGTTGGATTTTGAGTTATCGCATGAAATGCATCTAAACACATAGTAGTGATTATGTATGCACAAATGACTAGATAAAAAAATATCCAACATAGTAAATGTTAATATTAAACCATGCTGAACATAATGATGTGAAATTTTTTAACTTTTGAGACAGTCAAATTGACACCTTTTTCTGCTATTTTTGTCCTATTTGAGGTCCAATGAGCATAAGGTAGCAAGGCAAAGTACTCCCAATATTGAGGTTGGCCTGATGCATGATGATTTTAATTTGTAATGGATATATTATGTATATAACTTTGGGGCAGGTGTGCTACTGAATGGCCACCTAGACATGTCTGTATGCATGTGGATAGTCCTATTTTCAAATGGGACTATGGCAAAAGTTTTCCAAATGTAGGCATTGGGTAGTCATGCATTTTAACTCTATTATATGTTAAAGTAAATGCATGCATGCATATAGTCATAAAATGCATTCTAGAAAGCTCCAGGTAAGGAAATACCACACCCTTTCTGAGGTGATTTGGAGACTTGTTGTCTAGATACTATGGATCCGGATCAGCCGAGCAGTTCCTATAGGACCACTTCTGGCGTATAACGGAGGGTTTCTAAAGTGCCTTGTCCCCGTTCTGTCAGACAGCCTCGTCGGTTGGTGGAAGTTGTGATACGTCCTGTCCAGGTAGATGTTCCAGACGTTGAGGACGAGGAGGCGGATATTCTGATAGAGGACCCCGCTCCTGCTGCACCTGTCCCTCGTAGGGAGCTTCCGAGCATTCAGGTGTTGAATCCAGAGTTGTTGGGTGATTTGGATAGATATCCATCGATGTATTTGCATGCTAACGAGGTATGGCGTTAGACTTTGATCTTCCTTCTTTCCTATTGATGAGGATTAAAGGGTTTTGATGTTGATCTGCATTTTATGCAGGTTCCTGGTTTTACACAGCCTCAAGGGAACTAGTTCAGCATTCACTCTATGTATCAGGCGCTTCATCTTGACTATAGAGCGGTAGTACATGAGTGGGGATTTGGGGCATTCTTCTGCATCCTTCCCCGTCGTTGTCCTTGGGGTTACCTCAGGGCATTGTCTGAGCGATGGTTTCATCAAACTCAGTCACTCCATCTGCTAGATTGCGAGGTGATGATGACGCCTATGGATTGGCAATTTATCATAGGTATGGAGTTTGGAGGGGAGCCAGTGCCTTGCATGGCAAATATTACCCCTACTGCCGTTAGATCCTTATTAGGAGTTCCGGCGGCGGCGCTCAAAGGCAGGACTGTCCGTTCAGGTCCTTTGAGCGTAGATGCTATGAGCGGGCTATTGAGTGAGCCTATGCCTAATGATGTCAGAATTAGGGATATGCCTAATGATGTCAGAATCAGGGATCGCGTTCTGCGACGATTGTTCCTGATGATCATTAGAGGCTGCTTCATAGCAGATAACTCTTCTACGGTATCTTTCGCTTTGATCAGCGCCACGCGTGATGTGGATCGTATTGGAGAGTATGATTGGGGCTCCTACACCTTTGTCTATTTCCTCTGGGGCATGCGTATGCACTCACAGGGTTTGACCGAGGCTTAGCTAGGATTTTACCCATTTCTGTTAGTGAGTATTTCTCTTGTCATTTACCACGTATAGGTTAAGAGTATTAACTGACAACAGATGTTTGCCTTTTGTTGGCAGTTCTGGGCCTATGAGAGGCTTCCATGCTTGCGTCCCGTGAGTGTGTTAGGTTTAGACACCTATCCACGAGGACGACGATGGCATCATTCGATTCTGCCAGAGGTCCCTATAGTTGAGGGATTCACTCATTGCCGTATGTAGCTAGAGTTGTTGACGGCCGACACCATCGCATGGCTTCCCTATTCCGGGGCACACTTGACCGTTGGTTTTGAGGATGGATACCCGACTGGAGTCGAGTATGTGATTTCCACCAGGAGAGTTCTTTTCTTCACAGATGGAGGCTGGGAGCTCTATTTAGGAGAGCGTACTATTAGGAGCACCACAGGGGAGATTCGTATACCGATCTTGCCTCCTGCCAGGCGTTATTGGCCTGTATCGCAGTCACCCGTCACTGATATCCCCTTGTTGGGGGTTGACGATTTTGCATTGTCAGAGGGTCCATGTACTCAGGAGACGTTCCATCGGTGGTGGTCTCCTCGCACTATTGGAGCTCAATCCTGCGTCACACAGTTTATGGGGGACATGGTTCCAGGATCCTTGATGATGACGGATTGGATAGCTTGTGTCCGAGATCCGACTCATATGACCCAGATTGATAGTTTGACCTGGCAGTTGGACCAGGCACATATATTTATCCGGTATTTGGGCAGAGATCCGGTAGAGGAGGCTTCATTTGATCCTTCAAGCTCAGGCGCTGGCCCCTCAGGTGACCCATTCGGTTTTGCCGGCGCAGATCCTCCTTTATATAGGCCTGACATCCCTATTGATAGAGATCCAGTAACTCAGGAGAAGTTACATCAGGTGGACAGGATTGATGATGTGGACATCGACACCATTGTCTTCTTCTGATGTGTATTCTTGTTATATCTTTTGATAGGCCTCTGTTAGATATTGGGTGGTTGTGCCCCATTCTCGCTATATCTTTTGATAGGCCTCTGTCAGTAGTAGGGCGTCTGTGCCCCATTTCCCTGTATTTGTAGCTGTACAGAGATGATGTATTAGATGACGATATATTTAGGAATGTATGTACTATTTTTTTTCATTCCCTATATCATATTGCCATCTATTATCTGTTATGCATGTATCATGTTATGCATATGTATGCATGTCAGAGATATTCAGCATTGACCCCTGGATGGTCTTATGACACGGCCCGCACAGATGTCTTCTTCGACAGTTGGCCGTATAGATCATACCCCACCGTCAGTGGTGGCATCGGGTATGCGATCGTGGTATGATAGCATGTCACTATCAGACAGGGTGACTGTAGATCATTTATTGCAGCATACCATGACCTTTTTGACTTTTCAGGTTCCCACAGGATTTGTGGATGGGATGATAGAGCATTGGCTACCGAATAGGCAGGTATTCCGATTCGGCACCCATGAGTTGACTCCTACTCTGGAGTAGTATGCACGTTTGATGATGCTGCCTTTAGACAGACCTTGCGTGCATCTGGCTTTGGGAGACATGAGTAGACGATTCATGACTCTCACAGGATTGAGGCGCAGAGTGGTACAGGATGAGTTGACATCTGGCCGCGTGATATCCCAGCGTTTTCTGTACGACAGATTTGGCTCGGAGGATAGCTATTCATGACATTCTGGGGATTTCACCGCATCGGAGGATTATTGGCGTTTGGCCAGAGTTAACGTACTGATGCTATGTGTATTGTCATATGTGTATATGCCGTGGTATATGGATTTGATAGATATAGGAGTTGTCATGGCCGTGAGAGCTCTCAGGGAGGGTCGTACCATTGTACCTATGATTGTAGCAGAGACCCTGCGATCGGCATCCTACTGCTGTACTTATCCGACAGGAGTGTTCACTGGGAGTTCAGTCATGCTATATGTGTGGTTCATGTCACACTTGAGACCGATTGACACTCTTAGACGGCATAGGTACTGCTTTACCCATGATGTAGCTATGTCATACTCTTTTTAGCCATCAGAGTGTATAGATGCTCTGTCCTGGTCCACATTCTTGGCAGATATCAAAGATCCATTCAGCATATTGCCGTGTTCGGGGCTTAGCTCACCATACAGCTTCATTACTCATGCTGCGGGCATGGACTATCTTCCTCTGGCTGGTTTGAGGGGAGTGACCACTTATCACCCATTGGTCGTGATGTCACAGTTCGACCAGTTTCAGGATTTTCATCCTTTTGAGGTGACGACAGGTCAGCGTTCAGCTTCTCGGTACCTCTCAGCAGAGGACCGATCTCGGGCATACGCCTGCTTGGATCGGAGCGAGATAACGGCTTTTTCTATCAGTCATCCTGGTTATTCTACAGAGTATTCCGTGTGGATGGAGACAGAGATTTTATCGGCTGCAGCAGTGTTTGCAGTACCGGAGCGCGAGTTGGATGATGTAGAGCCCATGGAGGACATTGATACCTACATCGAGGAGGAGCCCACTGCTGGGTTGCCAACATTTCTTCCAGATTCTCCTAGTACCAGTACTGTTATGATTCAGCACTCGGCACAGTACTTAGAGCAGAGTCTTCATCTGATGACCTTTGAGAGAGATCAGATTCGATCTATGATGTCGACTGCTCTTGATGGGAGGGAGGCCGCTCTATTGGAGAAAGACGAGGCATTGGCTCATAGGGATGCCACCGTCGTTGAGCGGGATGAGGCTATATCAGCCAGAGATACAGTGATAGTTGAGCGGGATATCGCCATATCTGCCCGGGATGTAGCCATCACAGATAGCACTACAGTGAGGTCCCTTACCACTGGCATGATCGCAGAGATGAGCACATATATTGATGATCATATGGTCACCATGCAGATGGCTGTAGATCTGTTGGGTCGTGTGGATATTCTCATACAGGAGACCACATCTTTACCTCCATCTTCTGAGAGGGATGCCATGTTGGGCTTGTTAGCTCGCATATACCCTGACTTGTAGGTGATCTTGTATTTTCCTGCACAGACTAGCTTAGCCATTTTGTCCTGTACAGTTTACATTGTGTATATCAAACATCATTATATATATGACAGGGAAATATATTTTTGGATCACTTCCCTTTTAGATCGCTTTGCTACTTGCTTGATATTTTGCCTGCTGCTTCAGGGCTTGTGATCTTGATGTATTCTGAATTATTCCTGGACATTGAGTTGCCTCTGGATAGTTCAGAATGGATCATCGATCTGTATGTATCCCTACTATCTTTCGGTGTCTTGGGATTGGTTTTTGTATGGAAATGAGGAGAGGAGTGTGGCTTTCCTCTCTGAGATTGACCGCACCACAGATAGTCGCCAGTACTTCTATTTAGGAGAAGCCTAGTTAATTCCATCTCTTATGGATTGGTGTTGCTCTTCAAGGTATGACCGCAGCTTAGATGGTCGCCGAATCTCCTATTTGGGAGGAGTTCAGGTAATTCCATCCCTTTGGTCTGAAGCCAAATGAAATGTAGTGGATTGAAGGATGATCCCAGTACTAACTGACAAGGGTTTGTGTTTTAGTAGGGGGTGAGACCGCACCATGAATGGCTGCCTACGTACTCCTATTGAAGAGGAGATCAGGTCTGCGTAGTTCGAACCTGGTGTAAGAGGTTCAACGCTGTATGTGGCAGGAATGGTGTAGGAATGTTTTTATTATTTTTTTTATTTATTGCGACCGAGCCATATGAAATGGTTGCCTACGTACTCCTATTGAAGAGGAGATTAGGTCGACGTAGTTCGCCCCACAGGGCGAGATAAAAAGCGTAATCCCATGTGCAGGTCAGAGTGCGGGGAGGAGAAAGTTTAATCCTAGGTTGAGGATAAACTGTAGGTGAAAAGTTTGATCCCATGTATGGGTAGCCAAACTGTATACGCAAGCGGTTCATTCCACGGTGGGATGACCTATGTTGTAGGAACGCAAAGGAGAAAGCCAGGCTGCTTGCTTGAAAGGTATGTTTCCCTGAGGGGCAAAGTGTAGCAAAGTTGTTTGTGGTAAAGGTTTAAAGAACCAGAATGACTGGTGACCTGATGGTCTACCACCAGGATGTTTATTTGATGGTAACTTCAGACATAGTATCGTTTCACGGCGTCTAAGTTGATGAGTTGCGGAAATTCATCGCCGTCCATTTCTTGCAACCTGAGAGCGCCTCCTGTCAATACTTCCTTGACAATAAACGGGCCTTCCCAGTTAGGAGCGAATTTTCCCTTAGACTGATCTTGGTTGTCTAGTATTTTCTTCAAAACCAAGTCATGTTGTCTGAATTGCCGTAGCCGGACTTTTTTGTTGTAGGATCGGGTGATCCTTTGCTGATATAACTAACCATGGAAGATAGTCGCGGTTCGCCTTTCGTCTATTAGAGACAATTGGTGATACCTATCTTGTACCCATTGGTCTTCATCCAACTGAGCGTCTATCAATACTCTGAGGGATTTTATCTCAACTTCTATGGGGAGCACTGCTTCCATCCCATAGGTTAATGCATAGAGGGTTGCCCCAGTGGAAGTGCGCATTGAGGTTCTGTAGGCTAACAGAGTCAGAGGCAATAGGTCAGGCCAATTTTTGTGATTGGTGGACATCTTTTGCATAATCTTCTTGATGTTCTTGTTAGCCGCTTCAACAGCACCATTCATCTTCGGACGATAGATGACTGAGTTGAGGTGTTTGATGTGGAATTTACTGCATAATTCCCCCATCATTTTGTTGTTGAGGTTTTTGGCATTGTTGGACACAATCACCTCTGGTTGTCCATATCGACAAATAACATTGTTTCTGATGAAAGCAATGATGACTTCTTTAGTAACCCTGGGGAAGGAGGATACTTCTACCCACTTGGTGAAGTAGTCGATCATGGTAAAGATAAATCGATTACCATTACTGGCTTTAGGTTCAATGGGCCCGATAACGTCCATTCCCCACATTGAGAAGGGCCAAGGTGAACTCATATTGTGAAGTTCCCGTGGAAGGGCGTGTATAGCATTCCCATGAATCTGGCACTGATAGCATCTCCTGACGTGGTCATTGCAATCAGCTTTGAGAGATAGCCAATAATGTCCTGTCCTGAGGACTTTCTTGACAAGGAGGGGGCCACTCATGTGGGGGCCACAGACTCCGCCATGGATTTCATCCATAAGCCTTTGGGCTTGATCTTTTTCTAAACATCTGAGGAGACCTAATCCTGCATCTCTTTTATAGAGCGCATCTCCACTCAGGTAGAATTTCATAGCCAGTCGGTGGATCCGCCTTTGTTCAATCGGGCTCGCCTCAGCGGGTGTAGATCCATCTCGCAGATATTCCTTGATATGCTGATACCAAGGATGTTGGATGGGAGGTAGCTCATCCGATACTTCTCCAACGTAATTCCCATAGGCTGGGGCCTTGTGCAGGGAAATTGTGACGCTTGGCAAGTGTTCCTTATCTGATATGCGAATCAAGGAGGCCAAAGTTGCTAACGCGTCCGCGAAATCATTCCTATTACGAGGAATGTGTAGAAAGGATATTTCTTCGAACCCCAAAGCCATCTTTAAAACCTGCCAATGGTAAGGCAGCAAATGTAGTTCCTTGGTTTGATAGATTCCGGTGGATTGTCTAATTACCAACTCCGAATCTCCAAGGACAGTTAACCGCATGATGCCCATTGAGTGGGCAAGTTTTAGCCCCATAAGACAGCCTTCATACTCAGCCGTATTGTTGGTGTTGACAAACTGTAATTTGACAGCAACAGGATACTGCTCCCCCGTATCAGATACTAGAACTGCTCCAGCTCCAGAACCTTCCATATTAACAGCTCCATCAAAATACATCTTCCACGTTTGGCGTGTATCGTACTGATGGTGTTGCTGAATTGTCATTACTCCTTCATTAGAAAAATATGTCTCTAAGGGTTTGAAATCCCCTGATGGTGCGGCGGCCAGTTGATCCGTAATTCCTTGACCTTTGATGGACTTTTGAGTCACATATACGATGTCAAATTGTTGTAGGATCAACTGCCATCTGGATAGCCGACAATTCAGTATGGGTTTACTGAACACGTACTTGAGAGGATCCACGCGGGATATGAGATGGGTTGTGTGACCATGAAGATAATGTTGTAACCTCATGGCAGCCCATGCTAAAGCACAACACGTCTTTTCGATCAGAGTGTACTTGTGTTCACTGCTGCTGAATCTTTTGCTGAGGTAATAGATAGCTCGTTTTAGGCCTCTATCGTCCTTCTGTCCCAGCATGTAGCCCATGGCATTGTCACTTACGGACAGATACATAAACAGGAGAACATCATCCCTGGGTGGTACCAAGATGGGAGTTTTAATTAGCTGTTTCTTGATTGTAAGGAAGGCATTCTGTCACTCCTCATTCCATTTCATGGAGGAGTTCTTCCTTAATAGCTTGAAGATTGGCTCACAGATTGCTGTGAGCTGAGAGATAAATCTGCTAATGAAGTTGATTCTTCCCAAAAATCCCCGTATTTCCTTTTTTGTCTGAGGAATGGGCATTTCAGTGATGGCTTGGATTTTGGCAGGATCCAGCTCTATCCCTTTGTGGCTGACTAGAAATCCTAGCAACTTACCTGATTTAACGCCAAAGGCGCACTTAGCTGGATTCAACTTCAAGTTGTACTTACGCAACCTGTTAAACAACTTCCTGAGATGGTCTATATGGTCATCCTCCTTCTGGGACTTGAAAATAATGTCATCCACGTAGATCTCGATCTCTTTATGCATTAAGTCGTGGAAAAGAGCCATCATAGCTCGTTGATAGGTAGCTCCAGCATTGATGAGGCCGAATGACAACCGTTTATAGCAAAAAGTTCCCCAAGGAGTGATGAAAGCAGTTTTTTCACGATCTTCCTCGGCAACCATGATCTGATGATACCCTGCAAAGCAATCTACAAAGGAGTACATGTCGTATTGCGCAGTATTGTCAATGAGAATGTGGATAAATGGCACGGGAAAGCTATCTTTTAAGCAAGCTTTGTTCAAGTCCCGGTAATCCACGCAAACTCGTACCTTCCCTCCAGGTTTAGGTACTGGCACGATGTTGGATATCCACTCAGGATATGTAGACACCATTATGAAGCCGGCTTGAAACTGTTTCACAATTTCTTCTTTCACCTTTAAACTCCATTCAGGTTTCAATCGTTGAAGCTTTTGCTTGACTGGCTTAAATCCCTCTTTAATGGGAAGGCGATGAAGGACAATGTCAGTGGACAAACCCACCATATCCTCATAAGACCATGCAAACACATCCTGGAACTGGGTTAGTAGCGTAACCATGTCATTCCGTTGGTTTGGGGTAAGGTCTGAACCAATCTGGATTAACTTAGGGTTTTCTAAGGTTCCGAGATTAAAAGGAGTGGTTCGATCAAGGTTGGGTTTGGGTTTGTCTTTGACCCATTCTTGAATTTCTGGAGGCACCTCAATGTCATCCGGTATATCCACCAAGGCTAAATTCATCTCTACATCAAAGGTACAATTCTTATGGAGAAGAGGCACCGTATCAGCAAGTACCGGCACATCTAAATTCAGAGTCCTGAAACAAAATATGCTTTCACTTAGTATATATGAAATGTGTTGATCATGTACAGTGTTAGGATATACTGGCAAAATAAACCGCTAATACTGTACAGAAAAGTAAGCAGTTATTATATCTACAGGGCAGAAAGAGTTTCCACCCCGCTTTACCCTTGACGACCAATGCTAGGAATGTTGTTCCAATTGGCAAGAGCAAATTCCTGGTGAACCGCAGTGATAGAGGGATTATCATCATCTTCTCTGTCCCGAATGATAGCCATTACATCTGGGCAATCATCATCTGGGGTATATCTATTGGTATGCTCATCATGAACAATGATGCGTATGCCAGACATCATCCTGATGACGTCTTGCTTGATTCTTCGTTCCTCTTCCTCCACTGCGGGATCTAGAACAAAGATTTCTTTCTCCTTCACCGGTACCGGCTTGGGAAATAACATCGCCATTATATTGGCTGGCACCTTTATGGGAGGTTGTGCGGACTCAGAGCTTGAAGGCGAAGCTAAATGCCGCATGGTTGAAGCTGCAGGAATCTGCTGATGCTTATGAGGATTCCTTTGACTAGAGCTAGCAGAATAGCCTAGTCCAGCTGTCCCAATTTGTTGGGTTAAGCGAATATGATACTTGACACCCTGGCAATCTTTACCCAACCCTTGTCCCGGTTTATGACCCAACGACATCATTTCTTGCATGTTCGACATTACCTCGGCAGAAATCTGGGGTTCGGGCAGTGGCGTTCCAATAGCATGGTATTGGGTATTGCTTATTTCCAAAGCATGAAAACTAATTGGCTCAACATCCTTATTGGCATTGATGAGCGGCATGTCCCCGTGCTGAGGAATCTCCGGTTCAGCGTTGACTGTGACCAGGCTATTGTTGATGATGTATTTCAACTGTTGGTGAAGAGTAGAGGGGACTACCCCTGCCATGTGAATCCATGGTCATCCCAAGAGCAGGTTGTATCCCGAATCTATCTTGAGCACATAGAAGGATACACATAATGTATGAGGACCAATCTCAATTGGCAGCTCAACTACTCCGACCGAGTTACGGCGGGCTGCATCAAAAGCTTTGATAATGGTATGGCTACTCCGAATTTGATTGGAATTGATATTCATCTTCACCAAGGTAGCGTATGGGCAAATATTCAAAGAGGAACCTCCATCTATTAAAACTCCAGCCACCATATATCCGGAGGACAAGACCGCAATGTGCAACGGTTTGCAATGACCGGTCCCTTCGGGCGGTATGTCATCATCAGTGAAGGATATCACATTGTTGTTGAAAATATGATCAACCAGATGTTGAAACTTTTTTGTATCAACTGATGTCGGTAGATAGGCTTCTTCTAAAACCTTTAACAAGACCTTTCGGTGATTCTCGGAAGTTAGAACCAAGTCCAAGATTGATATCTGTTGTGGAGCTTCTTTTAAGCTTAAAACCACATTGGCTTCGTTATGACCCATAGTGCGGAGGAAATTTTCAATCTTCTCAATGGGTACTTTCCCCTTAAACTTGATGACAGGCTTCATTACCCGTTGGGGAAGATACAGTGGATTCTCCTTCGACACTGCAGCAGTTATATGCGAGGTGGATCCTTCACCTTCTCCATAATTTCATGAAACTGCGCGCAAGCTAACAATAGGATATTGTGCTCTGTACGGCAAGTTGATTGGCTCAGGAGCGGCCACTTTCAAAGGATTGTTGATTCCCTTGAGTTGAATTACTGGCATGACAAGTGATTTGCTAACTCCATCATTTTCAGCGGATATGACTGCTTCTACACTCTTCCACTTAGTAGGACACGAATCCTCACTTGCCCGTAACACAGTGTCGTTATCTTCTAGACGCAGTACGCCACTGTCGATTAAATTTTGAATAAGGTGGCGGAGTGCCCAGCATTCTTCTATGCTGTGACCGCGAGATTGAGAATGATATTGACATACTCCCTCAGAGTTGTATCGTCCTGAACGGGGGTTGATTGGAGGTAGAAGGGAACTAATCCTTCCTTCATTGATTAACATATGAAGGATTTCCTCCATAGGTTGGCCCAAATATGTGAATTCCCTTTTGTTGGCAAAATCCCGACGGGCCTTAGCATTCGCTCTCTTCGTCACTTTGTCTTCCAGCATTTCATTTTCTGAAAGTGGAGAGGGAATATTCATGAAAATAAGTAGGAGACTGGCATGCTCCTGGCTAATTAGCTGACGAGTCACTTGATGCTGATAAGTCACCAGTTCCGCCAATTGCTCAATTTGTTTACAGAGAGCTTTCATCTTTCGTTCCATTGTGAATTGGAACTTGGCATAATCCCATCTGTCATCACCATCTTTGGGGATCTGGGAGGATTCACAGCTGAAATTGGAACTTTGTCCACTGCTCCAATTAATCATGTTGACCTCTTCTTCCTTGTGTTGAGGAAGAGGGTTGTCTTAAACGTGAGGTTGATCGGGTTTGGTGACCACGATTTCATCGTTGTCTATCAGGTCTTAGATTTTGTGTTTTAAGGCCCAACAATCCTGAGTATCATGTCCAGGTGCCCCGGCATGATAAGCACATTTCCGAGCAGCATTAAAACCCCGACCATTAGGGTTGGCTGGTGGAAGCAGATGCATGATTTTCTTCTGTGTTGTTAGAAGATTGAGAATGCTCTCGAAGGTGTCCCCTAAGGGTGTGAATACTCGAGGTCGTTTGACTTCTTCACCTTTTGGTATTGGAGGGTTCGCAGACTGTGATTAAAAGGGAGTGTAATTTCTCCGTTGAATAGGCATGTTTTGACTGCCTTTTTGACCATGTAGTATCAGGGAAACATCATCTTCTTTCTTTTTATGGACCCTCCGGGGGTTGTTCCCATAATTTCCAGATTGGATGTGATCAGCAACCACTTTGAGTGCAGCTAGGTCTTGAATCTTTCCGGATTTCAATCCCATTTCAGCCATCTCCCCATGTTTGACCATTTCAGAAAATGGTTTACCGATGCCAGCGAAAACTCTTTCATAGAAAGGTGCTTCTTGTATGTCTATGAAAGTCATGACCATCTCTGATTCTGTCATGGAAGGACTAACTTGGGCAGCCAGGCGTCTCCACCTCTGAGCATACTCTCTAAAAGACTCATTAGACTGTTTCTTGATCTTGGTAATTTGATACCGATCAGGAGCCAATTGAGATTGAAAGTTGTATTGGGTGAGGAAAGCGTGTGCTAGCTCTTCCCAACTATGGATCTTTGAATTGTCTAATCTTGTGTACCACGAACGGGCTTCTCCAGTTAGACTTTTTTGGAACAATTGCATTCTGAGTTTTTCATCCTCTGCATAAGATCCCAGTTCTCCAATAAACACCTTTAGATGTGTGTAAGGATCTCCTAACCCGTCATATTTTTCAAAGTCAGGAGTCTTAAATTTTTCTGAATAATGAATACCAGGGAAAATACATAAATCAGCATATGAAACACTCCCGTGTGTTCCAATTCCTTTGATAATGCGAAGAGTCTCTTCCATTTGGAGGACTTTCTTTTTGATGTCACCAGTGTCTAGATCTCCAGTGGGATGGGCAGCATCATGAGTTTTGTTGGTCGTATCCAACTACAGTTCAGGTATTGTAACGACCTGGATTCCTCCTTGTGTGGAGGATTCAGCATGTACGGGTATTTTCTGACCCTGTGTAGACTGGTGTAATTCTTTTAGTAGAACAGCCAAATCTGTAATCTGTTTGCTTAATCCGTCGAATTCTTTGTGAGAAACTGGATTAAGTTCAGTCTGGTCGGATGACGACATGATTGACTGTAGGCCTGTTTCCTTTTTGGACTTTGAACGGGTGGTAGGTCCGATTGATTCCCTGCAAAAGACTTGCATAGTTTAGTCTTTAGGGAAGGTGGATAATAACATGCTATACGATGCGTCCAGTTTTGGAATTTTATCCTGCAAAATGGATGTCAGCTGTTTGTAGCATGTATGTGTACACATTTCTTCATATTTCTCATTACATGGAGATAGATATGGCAGATAATTACAAGTAATTGTGCTTTACAAGTAATTTAAAATGAGAGCATGAAGAGACTTTCCTCCGTTTTGGGTTTATCAGAGGCTGACCTATCTTAGGTTACTCTCGCGACTTTTTGGCATGAAGTTTCCCAAATCATCGCAATTTACTTGACGGGAAGTTAATCCGGTCTTTCAACTGGAGCGAATTTGGGTGGTGCCTTTCCTGAGCCTCGGAGAATTAGTCTTCTCACGAGTCCAGTAATCAAACACCGACGGGATAGCCTCCTGGTGGAGGGACCACACAATATACATTCATATACATCACGTCTTACCGTATGAAAATGATGACATGTGCGAAGCACTAATATCACAAGTAGATATGGTGCGAAGCACTAATATCACAAGCAATTTTATAGTGCGAAGCACTAATATCACAGGCAGTTTGTAGTGTGAAGCACTAATATCACAAGCAGTTTATAGTGCGAAGCACTAAGTAAGGAAATGCATTCGTACACATTCATCACAAAATATAAATGCAACATCCACACACAAACAGATAACAATTTTGAAAAAATTGTAATAACGGCTTAAGTCCTCTTACTGGAATCCCCAGCGGAGTCGCCACCTGTCAACGTCGGGATTTTTAATTGTCCCTTTCCGTTACTTGTTCTTTGGTGTTCTCATTTTAGGTGAGATTTGTTTGAAAAAACAAGTGAAAAAGGTCCGACATGTATAATGTCGACGATTGGACTATAAGAGTCACCAGTTGGTTTTTAAATGGTTGTACCAACACAACCGAGAAAAGGTTTGCACATTGACCCAGTGATGTGACACTGCTAAACTGGTCGGTGAAACCGAGATTCATTAGGGTCCGGGGACTTGGTTAAGCGGAGGGAAGGTGTTAGGCACCCCCCGACATCCGTGTTACCACGGTGACCGCCTCTTTTCAAGAAACTGTTATCTGAATGTGTGTGTGTGGGTCAATGTGTTGTTATTTGGAAGTAGTGCGAGGCCTCGTTCGCACCTATATAAACATGGTTTGAATTTTATGTGAAAATTCAATTTTAAGCAAGATATGGCAGTGATGTTTTATAAAAGAGGTTTTTCAAACCCTGATGCTCAATAGTAATTGAGACCTTTTACACTCCCATTTTATTCCGTATTCGGCTGGATTGATTTTATTTGACAGATCTGAAGCATCCGTACGAAAATACTTTACAAAAAGGTGCTGAATTCCTCGTGGGTATGAAAACTATCTAAGGGAATCCGAACATCACAGATATATTTACAAGCTGCTTACAGCTGAAAAGGTCCATCACGGGAACCGAATCTAGATTCAGGGGACTGAATCTGTGATCACATGATTCCTAGGCTCACATGATGCCGCAATTAATACAAACGCAGTAAGCAGGTATATATATAAAAGCTGTAAATATATATAGACATACATGATCACCAACCACGAAGCACCTCCATGGGGGATCAGAAATATAAAAAAAGCTGTAAAAGCTATCAACCGCCACGGAGGAAACTCCAATATCCAGTTTCTTCTAAGGTAGGGGATATTATTTGTTGTACTCATAAGGGGTATTATTTCTTTCGTATTCATGAAGAGAACTTCTGTTATTCCATTCTTTATTATTATGTTGGAATAACCTGTCTATGCAAAGTACTGCATACATGGTGAAATTCTTCTATTATTATATTCTTTATTATTATGCTGGAATAACCTGCCTATGCAAAGTACTGCATACATGGTGAAATTCTTCTAATATTTCGTTCTTTATTATTTTGTCGGAATATCATGTCTGTGCATTTACGCCGGACCTGGTTCCATTATTTATTATTCTGTAGGAATATCATGTCTGTGTGTTTATGCCAGACCTGGTTCTATTATTTATTATTCTGTTGGAATATCCTGTCTGTGCGTTTATGCCGGACTTGGTTCCATTATTTATTATTCTGTTGGGAATAACCTGTCTGTGCAGTCTATCGCACGCATGGTGAATCCTTCTGTTATTCCATTCTTTATTATTCTATTGGAATAACCTGTCTATGTGGATTACCACATGCATGGTGAATGATCCTTCGTATTCATTCCTTATTAAATTGTAAAAATGATCTGTTTACGTGGATTATGATGAAAGTCATAATAAAAGCATTGGACTGATGAAAATCGTGGGTATATGTAGTATTTGTAAGTGTTATGATGAGTTATGTTGGTTATTGTGTGAAAACATGAAAGTTTCTTAGAAATCACAAAGGGTTGAAAATCAGATTTTGGTGAAAATAGAACATGAAATTTCAATTGACCATGTCTCCTATTATAATTCGAATCTTTGAGTGTGGTCAAGTTCTAGAGTTAGATCTATGAGTTTCCTAACTTATCCAAGTCGAATCACTGGAAAAGGTATTGTAGATTTTTGTGTGGACTGATTTTGGCGAAGGAGTCAAAAAAATATATGGTATAAAGTACCTCATGTCCAAAAATGAGCTCATTCCGACTTAAAATGAGCAAGTTATGACTATTTCAATATTTAGGTTTTTTCGACGGAAAACGATATAACCGGAGTTCTATAACTCTGATGAGCATGAAATTTAAACTGGAAGCTCACGTTAACATATGTAAGATCCTGCCAAGATTTGGGAATTTCTGGAGTTAACCTTGAGGTAGCTAATTTCTTAAGGAATTAATTAGAAATTAATTTTTGAAAAATAGTAAATGGATTTTAAAAATTCCGAGAAAAATATATGTTCAATATGGGACTATATTCTACTTAAACCCAAAAAGAATAATTTTTGGGACTGATTTGGTATTTTTCATGAAAATGGTTTAGTTACGAACATATGAATTAAATATGTTATGTGAAGTTAAAAAATTGGTAAATGGGATTTTATGACTTGAAAATCCTATATAAAGTATATGCAGATTTTTGATGAGTAATTTGATTATTGGTGATGACATCTTATGAGTATGGTATTTTTGAATGATTAAATGCATTATTTGAAAAAATGTAAACAATTAAATTAAATTATTTATAAGTTTAAGAAGTGATTAAAATATTGTTATAATATTAACAATATTAGATTATGAGTTTATTAAGTGATTGATAGTATTTGGATAAATTAAAGTCTTTAATATTTATCCTTGTTTTCTTTTGATTAATGTTTATATCATTGTCATCATTCTCATGCTTATATTATGATGAAAGTCATCTGTGGCTTACGTGCATGGATGGACTTGGTATGATTACGACCAGGAATTATTCGGTATAATTATGACCGTAATGTGACGAATGATGTGATAAAAGTCCTTATTGGCATGTAGTGTATTGATGGACAGTTTTTGGTATGATTATGGCTATGGATTCTCTTCGGCCAAAGGTGCAAAGATGAATTGTTTTATGGCATGATCAGGACCGTTGATGAAAACACGATTATTTTTAGCCCGTAGTGCATGGATAATTCGTGGTCGTGATACTAAAGAATATCCTTGGCCTGTAGTGCAGGGATGATTCGATGATGTGGATTAATTATTGAGCTGACTCTCAACAATGAAATATTAATTCATGGATGTGATAATAATGAATATTTTTGGCCGTAGTGCAAAGATGATTTAATGATTACGAGCAGGAATTGTGATTTGGTATAACCATGATTTTTGATGTTTCAGGTGAAGACAAGTGATGAAAATTATCTTCGTCCTAGGTGCGAAGAGGAATTTAGAATCACAATTGTGATTATGAGTTATTCACATGATCGTGGACGGGAATTGTTGATTGATGTTACAGGGATAAAACATTATTGGTGAACTTTTAACATAGAGAAGATAATTGACCTTATGGTCTATTTGACTCTTCTAATGGATTGCTCATTCCGCTGCAACTATGGTTGAAAAGTTTTATCATCTACCATATGTTCTAAATCTCTGATTTATTATTGATGAAAGCATAATTTAATTATCTTTAGTCGTGATATTCTTTACTGGACTAGTTGTGCTCACCCTTTTGCTTCACAATTCCTTTCAGGTAATAAAAGTGTAGGTGGGTCGAGCGGGGTATTAAAAGGATTAGAACGGTAGTCTGTAGCTGTTGAGGTTCTCCCTAAATAGTATGAAAATAATTTTATTGAGAACTTTAGATAAGTGTGTCGTATTGTATATATCATTTGATATTTAATTTTGGTGAACTGAATAGGGTGAGGTGAACCCAACTTTGGAAGGGTGTTTTGCCACTATCATACAAGATGTCTAATGACATACAACCTCATGTTATCATAAGACAGGGTTGTGCGCATCCACTTGCTGAGTATATCTACGGGCATTACCTATATGATCTTGGAGTTTATTTGAAATAAAATATTCACTTGGAGACAGTGGAGATAGTTATATGTCAAGATAAGACTCACCATTGGAAAGAAGATGACAATAATCTTCTCATTTTTCTTTGTGGTCTATTGGGTCAACCAAGGATAATTCTGTGGACATATGATATCTATTATAACCTAGACGCATGGCCTCCCATGTACGAAGGTATCCTTGAGCACTTCCCAAAGATTTTAATTTCTAAAACAGTTTTTGACTATACTTTTATGTAAAGTACCATTGTAAGGTTGTGGTCGAGGCACCATGAGAGTTACATACATTTGTATTAAAACTCACAGTTAACTGTGGTCGTATTCTATACGACAGTTCAACAGTTGTATAAATGAAGTTGTATTTGAATTTTGTACCATGTATCTGGCAACTTAGAATGGGTGATGTATACCTAATTTTGGGTGCGTCACATTTGGTATCAGAGTTTAGGGATATGGTCGCTGGCGGAGATAAGAGTCTAGAACTAGGAGGGGAGAGACGAGTTATATACTTCGCTAGTGTGTGACTTACCTAAGCTGAAATTGTTTACTTGATAAGTTGACAAATTGTGATATGTCAATTAACCTTTGTTTTGAATCTATATTTGTGACGCCCCCAAAATTAGGTATACATCACCCATCTTGGGTCGTCAGATACAAAGTACAGAATACAAATACAACTTATTAATACAGCTGTCGTGTACAATACGACAAAACATAAACTGTGAGTTTGAATACAAATATTATCTTCTAGAGAGTATTCATACTCAAAAGGAGTCCTTATTACATTTATTAACACACCGTTACATAGAATAGTGAGGACTACTAACTAATACTATTATTCGGACCATCACTCCATTTCCCGACTTGCCCCGGCTACGTTCTCATTTCCTGAAGAGAACAGTGAAAGAAAGGGTGAGCTCAACTAGCCCAGTAAGAAATATTATGACTAAGATAATGCAGAATAAATTATCATTAGCCTTCAACAATGTTAAACTGATAAAATATAATAGACATCAAGTTTAACTGCAGTGGAACAAGCAATCCATTAAAAGAGTCAAATAGAAAATAAACTCTACTATCTTTTATGATTTAAAAGGTTTTTCAACACTGTGATCGCTGGGACTCAGCTTAATAAAATAATCCACATCATCGAATCACCCCTGCACTACGGCCAAGGATATTCGTTTATTCATTAGTGGTCATGATCATGCCAACAACTGTCCATCAATGCACTACGGGCCAATGAGGACTTTTACCACATCATTTGTAACATTACGGTCATGATTATACCGAATAATCCCTGGTCATAATCATACCAAGTCCATCTATGCACTACAGGCCACAGATGACTTTCAACATTTTATAAACATGAGGATGATGACAATGATATAAGAATTCAATAAAACAAGTTCAAGAATTAATTTATCCAAGAATTAATAATGTCCAAATTGTCAACATGATACTGCGTTGTGGAGTAAAATTCAAGAATGCTTAGAAGAATATTTTCATGAAAAGATACTGGATGAAACGCAATTATCAAGGATATTCCACAAATTTCATGGAGTATAGAAGTCAAAACTTAACCAACTGAGTACAATAAAGAATGGAATAACAGAAGAAATCACCATGCATGCGATAGACCGCACAAACAGGTTATTCCAACAGAATAATAAATAATGGAACCAGGTCCGGCGTAAACGCACAGACAGGATATTCCGACAGAATAATAAATAATGGAACCAAGTCCGGCGTAAACGCACAGACAGGATATTCTGATAGAATAATAAATAATGGAACCAGGTCCGGTGTAAAACACACAGACAGGATATTCCAACAGAATAATAACAAGACGGAACCAGGTCCAGTGTAAAACACACAGACAGGATGTTCCAACAGAATAATAGAAGAATGTCACCAAGTATAGGGCAGACCGCGTATACAGGTTATTCCAACAGAATAATAAGAAATGGAATAACAACAGTTCTCTTCATGAATAAGAAAGAATAACACCCCTTACCGTTTTAAAGAAGAGCTGAAATAAGGAAGTAGTTAAGTAGCAGAATACTCTTCTTCTCTCTCTCTATAGTTTCTCTCTATAGTTTCTCTCTCTAGAGTTCAGTGAATTCGTAAGAAATAATGAAGGAATGAGCTGCTATTTATAGAAAAATAGAATGCATAGTAACTAATCTATGAACGGTCCAGATTGATTACTTTAATCTGACGGTCCATATTTAAAGAAAAATCTTTTAAATAAAATATAATATATTCTATTTATAGAATAACTTTAATAAAGTATTCTGTTTTATATAAAATGATGTTTCTGTTTTATTACGTTAATAATACGAATAAAACAAAACGTCATTATCGCTAAATAATTCATATTATTAACTGACAATAATTGAATCAAACTGAGTGACTTCTCACATAAGCATTAATAATCAATACCGTGTGTTACTATGCAACAACGCGTATTACTGTACTTTTACTACCGAGTAGTTCAACAGTATCAACGGTAAAACTTCCGCCGTTATTTTCATAAAGTATTTTTGTCGTTTTCTCAATCCGACAATAATTCTGTTGTGGGGTCCACCAATGATTGTACCGTCGTACGGATATTCCCCGACAAAAAGAATATTCCCCGACCAATCGAATATAATATGACAACTTGCATACTTTGTAAAATTTATAAATACTACCCATAACTATTATATCAAATCCACACCATAATATAAAAATTATTTTGAGAAAAATTAAATATTTATTCATAAAATCTGGGGTCTCACAATCTCCCCTCCTTATGGAATTTTGCCCTCAAAATTTACGTACGTACTTGGTATGCCGAACATGTGAGGATACCTTGACTTCACTTCAAATTCTAACTCTTGAGGTATAACCTTTAAGCATCGAATATGATCTTTTTTATCCAAGATGTTAACACGTAGCTCCTCATACGTTAAATATTTCGCTATCTCATCCGGTTCTAAATTAATAATGTGGTTCGGGTCGTCCACATATTTACGTAACATCGATACGAAAAAAAAATGTTCTGAACACGCAACATACTTGGCGGTAAAACGAGTCTATAGGCCACAGTTCCTACTTCATCGAGGATTTCAAATGGGCCAATTAAATCGAGAGTTGAGATTTCCTCTCTTCGTCGATTCTTGCTTCTAGAATAACGCCCTCTTGAACCTTCTTCTTCACATTTATCAACTCTGAGTATGTAGCTTGAACGGCTTTAACTTTATCGATTAAAGTCGATTTTAATCGTATATTCGTTATCTTCACGTGGGTTCGTATATTCGCACTTGTAACCGTATATGATCTTCTACACAACGCGTCAGCTACCACGTTCGTTTTTCCACGATATTATTGAATGGTACGATCGTAATCTTCAACAGCTCGAGCCAATGTCTTTGGCGCATAATACGTTCGTTTTAGTTGAAGAAATATTTGAGGGTTTAAGAAATGGGTTTTGTACTGGGGTCAATACAAAATTCAATTTTACGCTCTGGGGTAGGCTAAGAAATCTTCAAGAATACGTCAAGAAATTTATTAACAATAGAAATATCGTTCAAAACCGTGACCCTCATCCAAGACTTGGATAACACGTCACATTGATACCTATCAACTTGCCATCGTCATTTACAACGTCTCCTACGGAAAGTCTAGCTTCGGTGCATTCCACACCAGGAAGTCAACAACGAAAGGAACGGGGATTTTTACTTATGGCTTGATACGACAATGATTGACTTTAGTGATTTGGTTACTTGAATTCGCATAATAGGTTGGTTAGGAATATGAAAGCTAACAACCTTACGAAAAGCATGATGAGTAGTTAACCAATCGATTTCTAAAATCACATCAAAGGCAAGCATTTTCAAAGAGATAAGATTGACAGGTAACGTGAAAGTGTTGATTTGAACAAGATTTATAAATAGTGGAGGTAACGAAGATTTCTCCCAATCTGAGTTTAAACAGACATATCATAGTTTAAGTTCTCCGAAGTTAACTTCAAACATTGAACACAACTAGGTGAAATAAAAGAGTGAGTAGAACTGGTATCTAACACGGTATAGACTTCGCAAGAGTTTATGACTAACATACCCGTGATAATTTTATTTAGGTTCCTCGTCACGAAAAAAAAACGATCTCTCTTAAACTAATGGCTTTGGCTTTTCTGGGACGGTCTTTGGTGCCTCCATCCTATCTGAACTTGTCTTCAGTGAACGACAAAATCGGGCTAAGTGACCTTCTCTTCCACAATTATAGCATGCTTTGGATGGCATCGCGCAGTTTGGACTGATGTGTCCCTCCCCTCCGCATTTGAAGCATATGATAGGTGGTCGTTCTCCTTCCTTAACAACAGGTGCTGGTGCTGACGTCTTTCCATCATTGTTGAATCTCCTCTTCTTGAAATGCCCATTCTTATTGTTTTGGCCATGATTACCATTGAAGTGGTTACCATTTCTGGCATGTTGATTCCCTCCATGCTTATTGTCACCGCTTTGATGACTGTTATCACCAGTATTATCATTTTTTCGGCTGCTCTCTTTTGGTTGCGTTGACTCGTTATCGCGTTCTACTAATTGAGCCCTATTTACAACATCTGAATACAGACACAGTTTATGAGAAATAAGATATTGACGTATCTCCGGTTTCAAACCTCTTAAAAACATCCGCATCATTCTCTCTTCATTATCCACCAAGTGGGATGCAAATCGGGACAACTCGGCAAACTTGGCTTCGTACTGCCACATGGTCATGTTGTTTTGCTCCAACTTGATAAATTCCACCTCCTTCATGTGACGAATACTTTCGGGAAAGTACTTGTCATTGAACAGTTCTTGGAACTTCTCCCAAGACATCTTGAGTGCGTCAGGCTGGGTACGTTTTACAGATTCCCACCAGTAATCTGCCTCTTCACGCAACATAAAGGTGGCAAAGGGAACCTTTTGCTCCTCGGAGCATCCCAAGACATCAAATATCTTGGTGATCTGCTTTAACCACGTCTCCGCCTTAAGTGGTTATGGCTTTCCCAAAAACTCCGGTGGTCCTAGCTCCTTGAATTGCTTAGCGGTGACCAACCGTGGGTTGTCATTGTTTCCTCCTTCATTTTGGATAGGAGCCGCTCTCGCCCGTTGTTGCATGAATTGCTCCTTAAACTGCTTAGCGGTGACTGTCCGAGAGTTATTTTGTTGTTGCATAAATTTCATAAAGCCTCTGACTATCCCATCATTCACCATTTCATCGGTGTTATTGTTTTCATGAGAATTATTGTCCTCTGGTTGCACATTACCCTGAGCATTGATCGTTGGTGATTCAATGGTCTCATGTGGTTCATTGTTTATCTCAACATTTTCGGATGCCATTTGCAAATACTGCAACAAAATAAGGGTTAATTAACATATAACATATTATCCATATACTTTGACCGACCAATTAAATACCAAATAAACTTAGGTAGGTCATACTAGCGAAGGAATTCCCCGTCTCTCCCCTCCTAGTTCTATTCTCACATCCTAGCCAGGGATCATATCCCTAAGCTCTGATACCAACTGTGACGCCCCCAAAATTAGGTATACATCACCCATCTTGGGTCGTCAGATACAAAGTACAGAATACAAATACAACTTATTAATACAGCTGTCGTGTACAATACGACAAAACATAAACTGTGAGTTTGAATACAAATATTATCTTCTAGAGAGTATTCATACTCAAAAGGAGTCCTCATTACATTTATTAACACACCGTTACATAGAATAGTGAGGACTACTAACTAATACTATCATTAGGACCATCACTCCGTTTCCCGACTTGTCCCGGCTACGTTCTCATTTCCTGAAGAGAACAGTGAAAGAAAGGGTGAGCTCAACTAGCCCAGTAAGAAATATTATGACTAAGATAATGCAGAATAAATTATCATTAGCCTTCAACAATGTTAAACTGATAAAATATAATAGACATCAAGTTTAACTGCAGTGGAACAAGCAATCCATTAAAAGAGTCAAGTAGAAAATAAACTCTACTATCTTTTATGATTTAAAAGGTTTTTCAACACTGTGATCGCTGGGACTCAGCTTAATAAAATAATCCACATCATCGAATCACCCCTGCACTACGGCCAAGGATATTCGTGTATTCATTAGTGGTCATGATCATGCCAACAACTGTCCATCAATGCACTACGGGCCAATGAGGACTTTTATCACATCATTTGTAACATTACGGTCATGATTATACCGAATAATCCCTGGTCATAATCATACCAAGTCCATCTATGCACTACAGGCCACAGATGACTTTCAACATTTTATAAACATGAGGATGATGACAATGATATAAGAATTCAATAAAACAAGTTCAAGAATTAATTTATCCAAGAATTAATAACGTCCAAATTGTCAACATGATACTGCGTTGTGGAGTAAAATTCAAGAATGCTTAGAAGAATATTTTCATGAAAAGATACTGGATGAAACGCAATTATCAAGGATATTCCACAAATTTCATGGAGTATAGAAGTCAAAACTTAACCAACTGAGTACAATAAAGAATGGAATAACAGAAGAAATCACCATGCATGCGATAGACCGCACAAACAGGTTATTCCAACAGAATAATAAATAATGGAACCAGGTCCGGCGTAAACGCACAGACAGTATATTCCGACAGAATAATAAATAATGGAACCAGGTCCGGCGTAAACGCACAGACAGGATATTCCGACAGAATAATAAATAATGGAACCAGGTCCGGTGTAAAACACACAGACAGGATGTTCCAACAGAATAATAACAAGACGGAACCAGGTCCGGTGTAAAACACACAGACAGGATGTTCCAACAGAATAATAGAAGAATGTCACCAAGTATAGGGTAGACCGCGTATACAGGTTATTCCAACAGAATAATAAGAAATGGAATAACAACAGTTCTCTTCATGAATAAGAAAGAATAACACCCCTTACCGTTTTAAAGAAGAGCTGAAATAAGGAAGTAGTTAAGTAGCAGAATACTCTTCTTCTCTCTCTCTATAGTTTCTCTCTATAGTTTCTCTCTCTAGAGTTTAGTGAATTCGTAAGAAATAATGAAGGAATGAGCTGCTATTTATAGAAAAATAGAATGCATAGTAACTAATCTATGAATGGTCCAGATTGATTACTTTAATCTGACGGTCCATATTTAAAGAAAAATCTTTTAAATAAAATATAATATATTCTATTTATAGAATAACTTTAATAAAGTATTCTATTTTATATAAAATGATGTTTCTGTTTTATGACGTTAATAATATGAATAAAACAAAACGTCATTATCGCTAAATAATTCATATTATTAACTGACAATAATTGAATCAAACTGAGTGACTTCTCACATAAGCATTAATAATCAATACCGTGTGTTACTATGCAACAACGCGTATTACTGTACTTTTACTACCGAGTAGTTCAACAGTATCAACGGTAAAACTTCCGCCGTTATTTTCATAAAGTATTTTTGTCGTTTTCTCAATCCGACAATAATTTTGTTGTGGGGTCCACCAATGATTGTACCGTCGTACGGATATTCCCCGACAAAAAGAATATTCCCCGACCAATCGAATATAATATGACAACTTACATACTTTGTAAAATTTATAAATACTACCCATAACTATTATATCAAATCCACACCATAATATAAAAATTATTTCGAGAAAAATTAAATATTTATTCATAAAATCTGGGGTCTCACAATATTCTAGAATGATATCTAAAATACAGGAGATGAGAAATGGGAAAATCATGATAGTGATGAAATTACCGGGAAGGTACAATCTGAAAAGATAGTAATGTATTCTCATCCCTTTAAATATCAGGTACGTACGTAAATTTCCAGGGTGAAATTTCATAAGGAGTGGAAATTGTGAGACTCCAGATTTTATGAATAAAGATTTAATTTTCTCAAAATAATTTTTTTTAATATTATGGTGTGGATTTGATATAATGTTATAATTGTGGGTAATATATATAAATTTTGAAAAGTATGCATGTTGTTATAAAATATTCGATTGGTCGGGAAATATTCTTTTTGTCGGGAATATCCGTACGACGACACAATCATTGGTGGACCCCACAACGGAAGTATTGTCGTAATTAGAAAATGACAAAATTATCTTTCTATAAAAATAACGGTGGAGGTGTTACCGTTAAAACTGTTGAACTACCCGGTAGTAAAAGTACAGTAATACGCGTGGTTACATAATAGCACACGATATTAATTATTGATGCTTACGCGAGAAGTCACTCAGTTATACTCAATTATTGCTACAATAATTCCTGCATCATATCTCTCATATTATTGATTCAATTATTGTTACAGTATCATCTACATAATATGATATATTATTAAATCAATAATTGAGACAGCAAAGTTATTCATATTATTATTTGCAATATTGACAATGTCTAGAAGTTCTGTCAAGGAGAGGTTTGGTCATCTAATTGTGCGCCAATAAGAAAAAATCATTATCGGAAAGCCCCCTCTTTCCTAGGAACGACCTGGTTGTTAAATATTGTGAATTATAATATTAATGATGAATAAGTTCGTGTTGATTAAAGATGAATTTTATAGTTCTATTGTGTTAGAATTATTTGTGTTAGTGGTAATCGACATTTGTTTCAATAATAATTGATGTCTGGAGGTTATATTGTTCAAACGGATATTCGGGGCACTTTTCTTGTCGAAGTACTATTCACGAGTTACTATTCACGAGTTACTATTTATGAGTTACTATTCATGAGTTACTATTCACGGCATACTATTCACCCGAAAAAGATATTTCTTTTCGGTCCAAATCATTTTTTGGTACAATATTATTCCATGAAGAGATGTGCTAATTTTTCAAACCGTTGGTCGAAATTATAATAGTAAATCAATATGGATCGTTGATTTAAAGTTTTAATAGTAACTTGTCCCTTCAGTTTTCCAAGAGTTATTTGACCCTTTGGTGTTTCAAGAGTTATTTACCCCTCCGGTGTTTCAAGAGTTAATTACCCCTTTCGCAAATAGTAGTTGTCTCTTCAATATTACCAAGAGTCATTTTAACCCTTCGTTAAGACCAAGAGCCACTTTCAGTTCTTCTATAAATAGAAGCTCATTCCTTCATTATTTCTTACGAATTCACTGAGACTCTAGAGAGAGAAACTATAGAGAGAAAGAAGAAAAGTATTCAGCTACTTCACTACTTCAATATCCAGTTTCTTCTAAGGTAGGTGATATTATTTGTTGTACTCGTAAGGGATATTATTTCTTTCATATTCATGAAGAGAACTTCTGTTATTCCATTCTTTATTATTATGTTGGAATAACCTGTCTATGTAAAGTACTGCATACATGGTGAAATTCTTCTGTTATTCCATTCTTTATTATTATGTTGGAATAACCTGCCTATGCAAAGTACTGCATATATGGTGAAATTCTTCTAATATTCCGTTCTTTATTATTCTGTCAGAATATCCTGTCTGTGCGTTTACGCCGGACATGGTTCCATTATTTATTATTCTGTTGGGAATAACCTGTCTGTGTAGTCTATCGCACGCATGGTGAATCCTTCTGTTATTCCATTCTTTATTATTCTGTTGGAATAACCTGCATATGTGGATTACCACATGCATGGTGAATGATCCTTCGTATTCATTCCTTATTAAATTGTGGAAATGATCGGTTTACGTGGATTATGATGAAAGTCATAATAAAAGCATTGGACTGATGAAAATCATGGGTATATGTAGTATTAATAAGTGTTATGATGAGTTATGTTGGTTATTGTGTGAAAACATGAAAGTTTCTTAGAAATCACAAAGGGTTGAAAATCAGATTTTGGTGAAAATAGAACATGAAATTCAATTGACCATACATCCTATTATAATTTGAATATTTGAGTGTGGTCAAGTTCTAGAGCTAGATCTATGAGTTTCCTAACTTATTCAAGTGGAATCACTGGAAAAGGTATTGTAGATTTTCGTGTGGACTGATTTTAGCGAAGGAGTCAAAAATTGCCAATTTTGAAAAAGCTACTGCCCAGAATTTTAAAAAGGCATTTTCGGCCACTTAAATTGTGAGAAAAATTTCGGCCTTTTGGGACATGGAAATATATGGTATAAAGTACCTTCTGTCCAAAAATGAACTCATTCCGACTTAAAATGAGCAAGTTATGACTATTTCAATATTTAGGTTTTTCCGACAGAAAACGCTATAATCGGAGTTCTATAACTCTGAAGACCATGAAATTTAAACTGGAAGCTCATGTTAACATGTGTAAGATCCTGCCAAGATTTGGAAATTTCTGGAGTTAACCTTGAGGTAGCTAATTTCTTAAGGAATTAATTAGAAATTAATTTTTGAAAAATAGTAAATGAATTTTAAAAATTCCGAGAAAAATATATGTTCAATATGGGACTATATTCTACTTAAACCCAAAAAGAATAATTTTTGGGACTGATTTGGTATTTTTCATGAAAATAGTTTAGTTACGAACATATGAATTAAATATGTTATGTGAAGTTAAAAAATTGGTAAATAGGATTTTATGGCTTGAAAATTCTATATAAAGTATATGCAGATTTTTTATGAGTAATTTGATTATTGGTGATGAAATCTTATGAGTATGACATTTTTGAATGATTAAATACATTATTTGAAAAAAAATGTAAACAATTAAATTAAATTATTTATAAGTTTAAGAAGTGATTAAAATATTGTTATAATATTAACAATATTAGATTATGAGTTTATTAAGTGATTGATAATATTTGGATAAATTAAAGTCTTTAATATTTATCCTTGTTTTCTTTTGATTAATGCTTATATTATTGTCATCATTCTCATGCTTATATTGTGATGAAAGTCATTTGTGGCTTACGTGAATGGATGGACTTGGTATGATTACGACCAGGAATTATTCGGTATAATTATGACCGTAATGTGAAGAATGATGTGATAAAGGTCCTCATTGGCCTGTAGTGCATTGATGGACAGTTTTTGGTATGATTATGGCTATGGATTCTCTTCGGCCAAATGTGCAAAGATGAATTATTTTATGGCATGATCAGGACCGTTGATGAAAACACGATTATCTTTGGCCCGTAGTGCATGGATAATTCATGGTCGTGATACTAAAGAATATCATTGGCCTGTAGTGCATGTATGATTCGATGATGTGGATTAATTATTGAGCTGAGTCTCAGTAATGAAATATTAATTCATGGATGTGATAATAATGAATATATTTGGCCGTAGTGCAAAGATGATTTAATGATTACGAGCAGGAATTGTGATTTGGTATAACCATAATTTTTGATGTTTCAGGTGAAGACAGGCGATGAAAATTATCTTCGTCCTGGGTGTGAAGAGGAATTTAGAATCACAATTGTGATTATGAGTTATTCACATGATCGTGGACGGAAATTGTTGATTGATATTACAGGGATAAAACATTATTGGTGGACTTTTAACATAAAGAATATAATAGACCTTATGGTCTATTTGACTCTTCTAATGGATTGCTCGTTCCGCTGCAACTATGGTTGAAAAGTTTTATCATCTACCATATGTTCTAAATTTCTGATTTATTATTGATGAAAGCTATTGATAATTTAATTATCTTTAGTCATGATATTCTTTACTGGGCTAGTTGTGCTCACCCTTTTGATTCACAATTCCTTTCAGGTAATAAAAGTGTAGCTGGGTCGAGCGGGGTATTAAGAGGATTAGAACGGTGGTTTATATAGTTATTAAGGTTCTCCCTAAATAGTATGGAAATAATTTTATATAGAACTTTAGATAAGTGTGTCGTATTGTATATATCATTTGATATTTAATTTTGGTGAACTGAATAGGGTGAGGTGAACCCAACTTTGGAAGAGTGTTTTGCCACTACCATACAAGATGTCTAATGACATACAACCTCGTGTTATCATAAGACAGGGTTGTGCGCATCCACTTGCTGAGTATATCTACGGGCACTACCTATATGATCTTGGAGTTTATTTGAAATATAATATTCACTTGGAGACAGTGGAGGTAGTTATATGTCAAGAGAAGACTCACCATTGGAAAGAAGATTATAGTAATCTTCTCGTTTTTTTTTGGGGTCTATTGGGTCAACAAAGGATAATTCTGTGGAAATATGATATCTATTATAACCTAGACGCATGGCCTCCCATGTATGAAGGTTTCCTTGAGCACTTCCCAAAGATTTTAATTTCTAAAACAGTTTTTTACTATAATTTTATGTAAAGTACCATTGTAAAGTTGTGGTCGAGGCACCATGAGAGTTACATACATTTGTATTAAAACTCACAGTTAACTGTGGTTGTATTCTATACGACAGTTCAATAGTTGTATAAATGAAGTTGTATTTGAATTTTATACCATGTATCTGGTGACTCAGAATGGGTGATGTATACCTAATTTTGGGGGCGTCACAATAATGAATAACAAAACCAGGTCATGCATAAACGCACAGACAGGATGTTCCAACAGAATGATAAATAATGGAACCAGGTCATGCGTAAAGCACAGACATGATGTTCCAAAAGAATAATAAAGAACGGAACCAGGTCATGCGTAAAGCACATACATGATGTTCCAACAGAATGATAAATAATAGAACCAGGTCATGCGTAAAGAACAGACACGATGTTCCAACAGAATGATAAAGAACAGAATAATAACATAAATCACCATGCATGCGGTACTTCGCATAGACATGTTATTCTAACATAATGATAAAAAATGGAATAACAGAAGAATTTCACCAGGTATAGGGTAGCCCGCGTATATAGGTTATTCCAACAGAATAATAAAGAATGGAATAACAGAAGTTCTCTTCATGAATACAAAAGAAATAATACCCCTTACCTTAGAAAGAAGAGTACTGGATATAGAAGTAGTGAAGTAGCAGAACACTTTTCTTCTTTCTCTCTATAGTTTCTCTCTCTAGAGTTTTAGTGAATTCGTAAGAAATAATGAAGGAATGAGCTTCTATTTATAGAAGAATGGACTGCATAGTAACTAATTCATGAACGGTCCAGATCGATTTACTTTAAACGGACGATCCAGATTTAAAACAAAATCTTTTAAATAAAATATAATATATACTATTTATAATCTAATAAAACGAATAACTTTATAAAAGTATTCTGTTTTATATAAAAAGCTTTTCTGTTTTATTACATTAATAATACTAATAAAACAAAACTTATCCTCTTTATTATAATTCACAATATTAATCGACCAGGTCGTTCCCAGGAAAGAGGGGGCTTTCCAATAAGGATTTCTCCATATTGGCGCGCAATTAGGTGACCAAACCTCTCCTTGGCAGAACTTCTAGACATCGTTAATATTGCAAATAATAATATTAATAACTTTGTTATCTCAATTATTGATTTAATAATATATAAAAATATCGATAATAATTGAATCAAAACTGAGTGACTTCTCACGTAAGCATCAATAATCAATACCGTGTGCTGCTATGCAACCACGCGTATTACTGTACTTTTACTACCGAGTCGTTTAACAGTTTTAACTGTAAAACTTCCGCCGTTATTTTCATAAAAATATTTTTGTCGTTTTTTCAATCCGACAATAATTTTATTGTGGGGTCCACCAATGTTGTGCCGTCGTACGAATATTTTCTGTTAAAATGAATATTTCCCGACCAATCGAATATTAAATAACAACTTGCGTACTTTGCAAAATTTATAAATATTACCCACAACTATAACATTATATCAAATTCATTCTAAAAAATGATATTTATAGAAAAATTATCTTTATTAAAAAGTTGGGGTCTTATAACCTCCCCTTCTTATGAAATTTCGCCCTCGAAATTAGGGTACGTACCTGATATGTTGAAGAGGTAAGGATACCTTGATTTCATTTCAAATTCTAACTCCCAGGTCATTTCCTCAACATCGTGGTTTCTCCACAAAACTTTGACTTGAGGTATAACCTTAGAGAGTAGAATATGTTCCTTCTTATCCAAGATTTGAACATGAACCTCTTCATACGTCAAATCTTCCGCTATTTCATCCGGTTCTAACTCAATAATGTGGTTCGGGTCTTCCACATATTTAAGTAACTTGGATATGTAAAAAACGTTATGAACACGAGACATACTTGGCGGTAAAGCGAGTCTATAGGCAACAGTTCCTACTCGACCGAGGATTAAAAATTGGCCAATGAATCGAGGATTGAGCTTTTCTCTCTTTCCAAATCTTTTAACTCCTTTCCATGGAGCAACACGTAACAACACATGATCTCCAATATCGAATTCCACGTCCTTTCGATGAAGATCAGCATAACTCTTTTGTCGATCTTGTGAGGTTTTTATACGTTGTCGGATCGTTTGAATCTTTTCCGTAGTCATATGCACCAACTCCGGTTCCAATAACGTTGCTTCACCCACCTCATCCCAGCATACTGGAGAACGACACTTTCTTCCATACAATGCCTCGAATGGAGCCATGCCAATACTTGTTTGATAACTGTTGTTGTATGAAAACTCTACCAACCGTAAGAACTTGTCCCAACTTCCCTTGAAGTCAAGGACACAGAGTCTTAATAAATCATCAAGAGTTTGAATAGTCCTCTCTAATTGTCCGTCCGTCTGAGGATGATATGCCGAACTAAATCGAAAATCCGTGCCCATAGCTTTTTGCAAACTAACCCAAAATCGTGAAGTAAATCTTGGGTCTCGATCTAAAACTATGGATACTGGCATACCATATAGTCTTATAATCTAGTTTATGTACATACGAGCAAGACGTTCAAGTGTATAAGTTTCTCGTATTGGTAAGAAATGAGCAGACTTAGTCAATCTATCAACAATGAACTAAATTGCATCTATGCCTTGAGAAACCTTGGGAAGACCAGTAAAGAAATCCATGGTAATGTGCTCCCACTTCCATTCTAGAATTTCAAGTGATTACAATGGACCTTTTGGTACTTGATGCTCCGCCTTGACTCGTTGACAAGTTAGACACCTTGAGATAAACAGCGCTATCTCTCTTCTCATATTGCTCCACCAAAATGTATGACGAAGATCACGATACATTTTGGTACTACCAGGATGGATTGCAAACGGTGTGTTGTGCGCCTCCATCATGATTTTATACTTTAAATCAAGGTCGTTAGGAACACAAAGTCTGGAGTTGACTCGAAGTATTCCTTCTTCATCGATTCTTGCTTCCGGTATAGCACCTTCTTGCACTTTCTTCCTCATACGCATCAGCTCCAGGTCTGTAGTTTGAGCAGCTTTAACTTTATCAACTAAAGTCGTTTCTACTCGTATATTCGTCATTATTACATGGGTCCCTGGAGTCTTTAATTCTATCTCCATCCTTTGCAAGTCACACAAAATGGGCCTTTGCGTTGACAATATCGCACTCATAGCCGCATATGATCTTCTACTCAATGTGTCAGCTACCACATTCGCTTTTCCAGGGTGGTATTGGATGGTATGATCATAATCTTTCAACAGTTCAAGTTAATGTTGTTGTCACATGTTGAGTTCCTTTTGAGTGAAGAAATATTTGAGATTTTTATGATCCGTAAAGATCTCCACTTTCTCCCCATACAAGTAATGCCTCCAAATCTTTAGTGTAAAAATGACTGCTGCCAACTCTAGATCATGAGTGGAATAATTCCTCTCATATTCTTTGAGTTGTCGTGAGAGATATGCTATGACTTTCCCATGTTGCATGAGAACACATCCCAACCCTTTGCCCGAAGCATCACTGTAGATGACAAATCCCTCCGAGCCAGATTGTATTGTCAGAACAGGTGTTAAAATGAGTCTCCTCCAACTGAACTTTGTATCTTTCTGAGTCAGCTGAGTTAATGGAGTAGCGATTCGAAAAAATCCTTCCATAAATCTCCGATAATAACCAGCTAAGCTGAGAAAGATACATACTTTGATCACTGATTTGGGTTGCTCCCAGCTTTGAATAGCTTCAATCTTTGCTGGGTTAACAGATATCCATGACTTGATACTACGTGCCCAAGGAATGATACTTCCTCTAGTCAGAACTCGTATTTCTTCAACTTGGCATAAAGCTTATTTTCACGAAGCTTCTGGAGTATCAGCCTCAAGTGTTTCTCATGATCTTCACGGCTTTTGGAATAAATAAGGATGTCATCAATAAAGACAACCACAAAGTGATTCAAATATTCCTTGAATACTCGGTTCATCATATCCATGAAGGCAGCAGGAGCATTAGTCAATCCAAAAGACATGACTAGGAATTCATAATGCCCGTACCGAGTTCTGAAAGCCGTCCTTGGAATGTCATCGGTTCTAATCTTCAATTGGTGATATCCGGAATGAAGATCAATCTTTGAAAAAGAATTTGGCGCCTTGCAACTGGTCAAACAGGTCATCAATGGGTACCTATTTTTGATGGTGATATAATTCAACTCCCGATAATCAATACAAAGTCGTATACTCCCATCCTTCTTCTTCACGAATAGAACAGGAGCACCCCAAGGAGAAGTACTAGGACGAATAAAGCCAATGTCTAACAATTCCTGTAGTTGGGTCTTTAACTTCTGAAGTTTAATAGGAGCCATTCGTTATAGGGCTTTAGAAATGGGTTTTGTTCCGGGTTCAAGGTCGATACAAAATTTAATTTTACGCTCTAGGGGTAGGCTAGGAAGTTCTTCAGGGAATACGTCAGAAAATTTATTAACAATAGAAATATCATTCAAAACTGACGTATTTTTGTTTAGATCCTTGACATGAGCTAAGAAGGTTTGACATCTATTTTTCAATAAACGAATAACTTTATGGCTTGAGATGACAGTGATTGATTTTAATGGTTTGGTTGCTTGAATTCGCATAATAGGTTGGTTAGGAATATGAAAGCTAACAACCTTACGAAAACAATGAATTTTTACATGATGAGTAGTTAACCAATCAATCCCTAGAATCACATCAAATGCAAGTATTTTCAAAGAAATAAGATCGACAGATAACGTGCTGTGCCGATTTGAACTAAACAAGACTTATAAACAGTGGATGTAATGAAGGTTTCTCCCAACGGAGTTTCAACAGATAAGTCAAAGTCTAATTTCTCCGGAGTCAAATTTAAACGTTGAGTGCAAGTAGGAGAAATAAAAGAATGGGTAGAACCGGTATCAAATAAGGTGTATACTTCACTAGAGTTTATGATAAGCTTACCCGTGATGACCTCGTTCGGGTTCCTTGCTTTCTGGGAGGTCACGACAAACGCTCTCCCTTGAACTACCGGTTTTGTCTTGTCTGGGACGGCCTTTGATGCCTCAATCCCAGCTGGACTTGACTTTGGTGCTCGATAAAATTGGGATAGGTAACCTTCTCTTCCACAATTATAGCATGCTTTGGATGACATCGCGCAGTTTGGATTGATGTGTCCCTCCCCTCCACATTTGAAGCATATGATAGGTGGTCGTTCTCCTTCCTTAACGACAGGTGCTGATGCTGACGTCTTTCCATCATTGTTGAATCTCCTCTTCTTGAAATGTCCATTCTTATTGTTTTGACCATGATTACCACCGAAGTGGTTACCATTTCTGGCACGTTGATTCCCTCCACGCTTGTTGTCACTGCTTCGATGACTGTAATCACTGGTATTATCATTGTGTCGACTGCTCTCTTTTGGTTGGGTTGACTCATTATCGCGCTCCAATAACTGAGCCCTATTAACAACATCTGAATACAAACACAGTTTATGAGAGATAAGATATTGACGTATCTCGGGTTTCAAACCTCTTAGAAACATTCGCGTCATTCTCTCCTCATTATCAACCAAATGGGACGCAAACCGGGAAAACTCGACAAACTTGGCTTCGTACTGCGACACGGTCATGTTGTTTTTCTCTATCCTGATGAACTTTACCTCTTTCATGTGACGAATACTTTCGGGAAAGTACTTGTCGTTGAACAGTTCTTGGAACTTCTCCCAAGACATCTCATTGAGGCAGGTTGAGTACGCTTTATAGATTCCCACCAGTAATCTACCTCTGCCCGCAACATGAAGGTGGCAAAGGGAACCTTTTGCTCCTCGGAGCATCCCAGAACATCAAATATCTTGGTGATCTGCTTTATCCACGTCTCCGCCTTAAGTGGTTTTGGCTCTCCAAAAAGCTCTGGTGGTCCCAGTTCCTTGAACTGCTTAACGATAACCGTCCAAGAGTTGCCAGTGTTTCCACCTGCATTTTGGACAAGAGCCGCTCTTGCCTGATGTTGCATGAATTGCATAAAGCCTCTGAACATTCTATCGTTCATCATCTGGTCAGTGTTGTTGTTTGCCTGAGGATTGTCGCCTTCCTGATGCACATTATCCTGATTATTGATCTGTGGAGACTCAATGGCCTCCTGTGCTCCATTGATATTCTCAACATTTTCGGATGTCATTTTCAAATACTGCCACAAAACAAGGGTAAAATAAATATCACATATTATCCCTATACTCTGACCGACTAATTAAATGCCAAATAAACTTAGGTAGGTCATACTAGCAAAAGAATTCTCCGTCTCTCCCCTCCTAGTTCTTATCTCTCATCTCAGCCAGGGATCATATCCCTAAGCTTTGATACCAACTGTGACGCCCCAAAAATAGGTATACATCACCTATTCTGAGTTGTCAAATACATGGTACAGAATACAAATACAATCTTAAATATACAACATGAGCTATGAGTTTTAATACAAATATTGTCTTCTAGACAGTATTTAAACTCAAAATAAGTTCTCAATACATTTATTAACACACTATTTTTGTGACGACCCCAAAATAGGTCCATTCCATCTAACCCATTCTGAGTCACCAAATACATGGTACAAAAATAAATACAACTTTAGTAATACAATTCTCGTGCAAAATACGACAACACATATACTGTGAGTTTGAATTCAACTATTGTCTAATAGACAGTATAAAAACTCAAAAGGGGTCCTCATTACAATTATTGATATGCTATTTCACAGAATAGTGAGGACTACTAATGCAACCATCTGGACCGTCAATCCATTCCTCGACTAGTCCCAGCTATATTCTCATTTCCTGAAGAGAACAGTGAAAGAAAGGGTGAGCTCAACTAGCCTAGTAAGAAAATATTATGACTAAGATAATATACAACAAATTATCATTAGTCTTTAACAGGGAAAAATATGATAAAATATAATAGACAACAAGTTTTAGATCAACAACTGCAGCGGAATAAGCAATCCATTAGAAGAGTCAAGTAGAGAAAGAATTCTACTATCTTCTAAGATTTAAAAGTTCATCATCAATATTTTATCCCTATAACATCAATCAATATACATCTTGAATCAAATATCCATCTTTGCACTACAGGCCAAAGATATTCTTTTGTATCACCAGTTGGTCATGTTCATCTCAACACCTGTTCATCTTTACACTACGGGCCAAAGATATTCATTAGGTAATCATTCATCTTTGCACTACAGGCCAAAGATATTCAACAGTTAATCATTCATCTTTGCACTACAGGCCAAAGATATTCATCAGTTAATCATTCATCTTTGCACAATAAGCCAAAGATATTCAGTAATATTATCATTTAGGACTGAGGATGATGAAAAATATCTTAAAGAAAACGAATCTAGTGAGATAAAAGATCAAATATTAGGTATTCATATTACAGTTTATCCAAATTCAAAAATAATTCATTATAACCAATTGTGAAACTGAATTCAAAATAAAGATCAAAACATGGATACAATCAAAGATAGTAACCATAATAGACAACTTGTACAAAAAGAAGAAAAATTTATTTTTCGGTGAATAGTGCCGTATTCGTGAATAGTACCGTATACGTGAATAGTGCCGTATACGTAAATAGTAACTCCGACACCAAAAGATAGAAATTCCACAAGAAAAATCATCATGCTTCGTGAATAGTACTCGTGAATAGTAACTCGTGAATAGTAACTCATGAATAGTAACCCCGACATAAAAAGTTTCAAATTTGATAAAAAGTTCCAACCAATATTTCGACATAATGATATTGAAAAAATAATATCACTTACGAAGAAAATAGCATCCCTTACTTCAAAATATCAGTACTTCTTATCGGAATATCGGTATAAGGCTGAAGGAAACTTACACTGATGAATAGAAACTCACAAAGTATCTAAATACTCACAAAATACACTCAATAATCTAGAGAGAGAAAGAGAGAAAACTTGTTTCTGGTGTGATTTTCAATTCTAACTTATCCCTCTTTTTATAGGAAAATATTAGCACGCCGAAGCAGACTTAACCTGCAACCTGATGGCTTTACCTGCTACTATTCCCACCCACCACATTTGAATAAAAATCTCAGAACATTTTCACCAACTAAAAGTGGGGCCCACCAATTCTAGAATTTTCCACCAAAATGATTTATAACCTAATTTCCGAATTAGTCACCTCTTAAAATTCATAACAAATCATACGTTCATTTTTAACGGTTTAAAATTTGTGGACATATACTCAACTTATATATGTATAACATATCCAAAAATCAAAACGATCCAACGGTCGGATTAAAAATTATAACTCTCACAATATATCTCAAAAAATACTGGTTTGATTTTTAATACCTCCAACCCGATAAAATACTGATAAAACACCTCAACATTAATTTCTTCATTTATAACCACATAAATAAATCCATCATTTATATCCACATAAAATAAATATTTCCTTATCATATAAATCAATAATTAATTATTCACAAATAATATTACAGAATCACAATTATGACAACCAGGCCATTCTCAGGAAAGAGGAGGCTTTCCGATAAGGATTTCTCTTTACTGGCGCGCAATTAGGTGACCAAACCTCTCATTGGCAGAACTTTCTAGATATTGCCAATAATGCTATCTCATAATATTATTCAAATAATATGAATTATTGATCTGATAATGGAAAATACTGTGCAGTGACAATTATTGAAACAACAATAATATAAAATATCAACGCAGTAATTATTGAACCAATAAAATAAAATATTGAACAGTAATTACTATAACAATTATTGAGTAGTGCCTTCTTACGTAAGAATCAATAATTCAACAATACTGTACAAAACCGTGTGCTACTATGCAACCACGCGTATTACTGTATTTTAACCACCGGGTATTCCAACAGTGTTAACGGAACAACTACGCCGTTATTTGTAAAAACTCAAATTTGTCATTTTTTTCATCCGACCGTTATCCGTTATGGGGCCCACAATTGGCTGCGCCATCGTACGAATATTCTCCGACAGAAAGAATATTCCACGACCAAACGAATATTCCCCGACAATTGAATATTTTATAACCACTTGCTTATTTTGTAAAATTTTCATATTTCACCCATAACCAAAGTATTATATCAAATTAATACCTTATTATTCACAATAATAAATAGAGGAAAATTCAATTTTATTTATAAAAAGCTGGGGTCTTACAATTTTATAGAATAGTAAGGACTACTAATGTGACGCCCCCAAAATAGGTATACAACACCCATTCTGAGTCGCCAAATACATGGTACAGAAAGCAAACTACAACTTCAATAATACAATTGTCGTGCAAAATACGACAACACATACTGTGAGTTTAAATACAAATATTGTCTTCTAGACAATATCCACACTCAAATAAATACTCATTACAATTATTCAAACACTATTTTACAGAAATAGTGAGGACTGCTAATACATCTTTCTAGAACCATCACTCCATACCCCGACTAGATCCTGCTATGTTCTCACCTCCTGAGAAGAAAAATGGAACAAAAAGGAAAAGGGTGAGCTCAACTAGCCCAGTAAAGAATATTATGACTAAGATAATATACAACAAATTATCGTTAGTCTTCAACAGGAAAAAATCTGATAAAATATAATCGACAACAAGTTTTAGATCAACAACTGCAGCGGAAACAGCAAACCATTAGAAGAGTCAAGTAGAGAAAGAATTCTACTATCTTCTAAGATTTAAAAGTCCATCATTAATATTTTATCCCTGTAACATCAATTAATAATCAACTTTAACCAAATATTCATCTTTGCACTACAGGCCAAAGATATTCATTTGTATCATCAGTCGGTCATGTTCATCTCAACACCTGTTCATCTTTGCACTACAGGCCAAAGATATTCATCAAGTAATCATACATCTTTGCACTACAGGCCAAAGATATTCATTAATATCATCATTTAGGACTGAGGATGATGAAAAATATCTTAAGGAGAACGAATCCAATGAGACAGAAGGACAAATAGTAGGGATTCGTATAACAGTTTATCCAAGATCAATAATACTTCATAATAATCAATTGTGAAGCAGAATTCAAAAATAAAGATCAAAACATGGATACAATCAAAGATAGTAACCATAATAGACATCTTGGACAAAAAGGAAAAATTTTATTTTTCGGTGAATAGTGCCGTATTCGTGAATAGTGCCGTATACGTGAATAGTGCCGTATACATGAATAGTAACCCCGACACAAAAAGTTCCAAATTTGATAAAAACTCATATCAATATTTCAGCATAATGATATTGAAGAAAATAATATCATTTAAGAAGAAAATAATATCCCTTACCTCAAGATATCAGTACTTCTGGTCGGAATACCGGTATAAGGCTGAAAGAAACTTGCTCTGATGAATAGAAACTCTCAAAGTATCTAAATACTCACAAAATACACTCAATAATCTAGAGAGAGAAAGAGAGAAAACTTGTTTCTGGTGTGATTTTCAATTCTAACTTAGCCCTCTATTTATAGGAAAATTTTGGTAGGTTTGACCTGCAACCTGATGGCTTTACCTGCTACTATTCCCACCCACCACATTTGAAATATAATTCAGCACATTTCTTCACCAACCACAAGTGGGGCCCACCAATTCTAGAATTTTCCATCAAAATGATAAACTCTGAAAATTCAACAATTTCTGAACCAGTCATCTCGTAAAATTCATAATAAATCATACGTTCATTTTTAACGGTTCAAAATTTGTGGACATATACTCAACTTATATATGTATAACATATCCAAAAATTACCACGATCCAACGGTCGGATTAAAAATTATAACACCCGCAATATTTCTCAAAAACCCTGATTTTTAATACCTCCATTCCGACAAAAATACTGACAAAACCTCAACATTAACTCCTTCATTTTTAACCACAAAAATATATCCCTCATTTATATCCACAATAAATATTTCCTTATCATATGAATCAATAATTAATTATTCACAAATAATATTACAGAATCACATTTATGACAACCAGGCCGTTCCCAGGAAAGAGGGGGCTTTCCAATAAGGATTTCTCCTTACTGGCGCGCAATTAGATGACCAAACCTCTCCTTAGACAGAACTTTCTAGACATTGCCAATAATGTTATCTAATAATATTATTCAAATAATATGAATTATTGATCTGATAAATGAAAATACTGTGCAGCAACAATTATTGAAACAACAATAATATAAAATATCAACGCAGCAATTATTGAATCAATAAAATAAAATATTAAATAATAACTACTGTAACAATTATTGAGTAGTGCCTTCTTACGTAAGAATCAATAATTGGTGCAATACCGTGTGCTACTGTATTTTAACCACCGGGTATTCCAACAGTATTAACGGTAACAACTACGCCGTTATTTATAAACAACTTATACTTGTCGTTTTCTTCATCCAATCGCTTTCCGTTATGGGGCCCACACAAGGCTGCGTCGTCGTACGAATATTCCCCGACAGCAAGAATATTCCACGACCAACCGAATATTCACCGACCAAAAATAAATATTTTATAACCACTTGCTTATTTTGTAAAATTTGCACATTTCACCCATAACCAAAGTATTATATCAAATTAACCCCTTATTATTCACAATAATATTTAGAGAAAATTTGATTTTATTCATTAATAAGTTGGGGTCTTACAACCTCCCCTCCTTATGAAATTTCGTCCTCGAAATTGACGTACGTACCTGATGTTTCAAAAAGGTGAGGATACCTCGCTTTCATTTCTGATTCCAACTCCCAGGTCATTTCTTCAATAGCATGGTTTCTCCACAAAACCTTAACTTGTGGTATAACCTTCGTGCGTAGGACATGCTCTTTCCTATCCAAGATCTTAACAGGTACCTCCTCGTACGTTAAATCTTCAGCTATCTCGTCTGGTTCTAACTCAATAATGTGGTTCGGGTCTTTAACATATTTACGAAGCATAGATATGTGAAAAATATTATGAACACGAGACATGCTTGGAGGTAATGCGAGTCTATATGCCACATTTCCTATTCGCTCAAGAATCTCAAATGGACCAACAAATCTTGGATTGAGCTTTCCTCTCTTCCCAAATCTTGTAACTCCCTTCCATGGTGCAACACGTAACAATACATGATCCCCAATATTAAATTCCACGTCCTTCCGATGAAGATCCGCATAACTCTTTTGTCGATCCTGTGCCGTTTGTATACGTTGTCGAATCGTTTGGATCTTCTCTGTAGTAATGCGTACCAATTCTGGTCCCAACAATGTTGCTTCACCCACCTCGTCCCAGCATACTGGAGAACGACATTTTCTTCCATACAACGCCTCAAATGGAGCCACACCTATGCTCGCCTGATAACTGTTGTTGTAGGAGAATTCCACCAATGGTAGGTACTTATCCCAACTCCCTTTGAGATCTAGGACACAAAGTCTTAATAGATCTTCAAGAGTTTGAATAGTCCTCTCTGATTGTCCGTCCGTTTAAGGATGGTATGCTGAACTGAATCGTAAATCCGTGCACATAGCTTTCTACAAGCTAGCCCAAAATCGTGAAGTGAATCTTGGGTCACGATCCGAAACTATGGATACTGGCATGCCATGCAATCTCACAATCTCGTTCACGTACATACTAGCAAGACGTTCAAGGGAATAAGTCTCACGTATCGGCAAGAAATGAGCGGACTTGGTTAATCTATCAACAATAACCCAAATCGCATCTATGCCTTGAGAAACCTTGGGAAGACCTGTAACAAAATCCATAGTAATGTGTTCCCACTTCCATTTCGGAATCTCAAGTGGTTGCAATGGACCCTTTGATACTTGATGCTCCGCTTTTACACGTTGACAAGTTAAACATCTCGAGATAAACTCCGCGATCTCTCTTTTCATATTGCTCCACCAAAATGTATGTCGAAGATCGTGATACATTTTGGTACTCCCAGGATGGATTGCAAACGGTGTGTTGTGTGCCTCCATCATTATTCTATGCTTCAAGTCAAAATCGTTAGGAACACAAAGTCTGGAGTTGACTCGAAGTATTCCTTCTTCATCGATTCTTGCTTCTGGAATAGCACCTTCTTGCACTTTCTTCTTCATACGCATCAGCTCTATATCCGTAGCTTGAGCAGCTTTAACTTTATCGATTAAAGTCGGTTCTACTCGTATATTTGATATCATCATGTGGGTACTTGGAGCCTTCATCTCTATCTCCATCCTTTGCAAGTCATACAAAATGGGCCTTTGTGTTAAAAACATTGCACTCGTACCCGCATATGATCTTCTACTCAATGCGTCAGCTACTACGTTTGCTTTTCCAGGATGATATTGGATGGTATGATCGTAATCTTTCAACAGCTCGAGCCAACGTCGCTGCCGCATGTTGAGTTCCTTTTGGGTGAAGAAATATTTGAGGCTTTTATGATCTGTATAGATCTCCACTTTCTCCCCATAAAGGTAGTGTCTCCAGATCTTCAACGCAAAAACGACTGCTGCCAACTCCAAATCATGAGTAGGATAATTCCTCTCATATTCTTTGAGTTGTCGTGAGGCATAGGCTATGACTTTCCCATGTTGCATGAGAACACATCCTAACCCTTTGCCTGAAGCATCGCTGTAGATAACAAATCCATCCGAACCAGATGGTATTGTCAGAACAGGTGCCGAAATGAGTCTCCTCTTGAGTTCTTGGAAACTCTTCTCGCATTCCTCACTCCATACGAATTTTGTATCTTTCCGAGTCAGCTGAGTTAACGGAGTAGCGATTCGAGAAAATCCTTCCACAAATCTCCGATAATAACCAGCTAAGCCTAGAAAGCTACATATTTCGATTACCGACTTAGATTGCTCTCAAATGTGACTCATATCCCAACCTTGGATAGCACGTCACAATGACACCTATCAGTTTACTATCGTACGAATATGGCGTCCCCTACGGAGAGTCTGGCTTCGGTGCATTCCACAAAGGAAGTCACCAGATAGAGGCTCGATTATCAACTTCTATAGTTGGGTTTTTAACTCCTGAAGTTCAATAGGAGCCATTCGATATGAGATTTTAGAAGTGAGTTTTGTACCAGATTCAAAGATGATACAAATTTCAATATCACGCGTAGGCCAAGAAATTCTTCAGGAAATACGTCAGGGATTTTACTAACAACAGAAATATCATTCAATTCTGACGTATTTTTGTTCAAGTCCATGACATGGGCTAAGAAAGCTTGACATCCGTTTTTCAATAAACGAATGACTTTACGGCTTGATATGAAAGAGTTTGACTTCAATGGTTTGGTTGCTTGAATTTGAATAACAGGTTGCTTAGGAATATGAAAACTAACAACCTTACGAAAGCAATCAATTTTGGCATGATGAGTAGTTAACCAATCAATTCCTAAAATCACATCAAAAGCAAGTATCTTTAAAGAGATAAGATCAACAGGTAATGTGATAGTGCCAACTTGGATCATGCAAGATTTATAAACTGTAGATGTAACGAAGGTTTCACCCAACGGAGTTTCAACAGATAAGTTAAAGTCCAATTTCTCCGGAGTCAAGTTTAAACGTTGAGCACAAGCAGGAGAGATAAAAGAATGGGTAGAACCGGTATCTAGTAAAGTATAAACTTCGCAAGAATTCAAGATTAGCTTACCCGTGATCACCTCATTCGGGTTTCTCACGTTTTGGCCAGTTACGACAAACGCTCTTCCAGGAACCGCTGATTTTGCCTTATCCGGGACAGCCCTTGGAATCACCACTCCCGCTGAACTTGGTTTTGCTACAGAACACTCTCGAGCTATATGACCTTCCTTTCCACAGTTATAACATACCTTGGATTGTTGTGGGCAGTTTGGGCTGATATGTCCCTCTTTCCCACATTTGTAACATACGACCGGTGGTCGTTCTCCTCCCCTAGAAACAGTTGATGTTTGTGCTGACGTCTTCACGTTATCATTGTTGTACCTTCTCTTCTTGAAATCTCCTCCCGACTCGCTCCTTCTATTATCACGACCACGATTACCACCAGAGTGGTTACCGCTTTTGTCCGAATGTTTTCCTCCCTGCTGGTTTTCATTGCTTCGATGACTGCCGCCACCGGTATGACCCTGGTTGTGGTCCCTCGGTTGCACATACTCATTATCTCGCTCTAATAATTGAGCCCTGTTTACAACATCTGAATATAAAGAAAATTTATGAGAGATAAGATATTGCCGAATCTCGGGTTTTAGACCTCTCAGAAACATCCTTGTCATTCGTTCCTCATTTTCGACCAAATGAGGTGCAAACCTGGATAACTCTGCAAACTTCGCCTCGTACTGGGACACCGTCATGTTGTTTTGTTCCAGTCTAATAAACTCAACCTCCTTCATATGACGAATACTTTCAGGAAAGTACTTGTCATTGAACAGTTTTTGAAATGTTTCCCAGGACATGTTGAGTGCGTCAGGCTGGGTACGCTTCACAGACTCCCACCAGTAGTCTGCCTCACCGCGGAACATAAATGTGGCGAATGGAACCTTCTGTTCCTCCGTGCATCCCAAGACATCAAATATCTTGGTAATTTGCTTGACCCACGTTTCCGCCATGATCGAATCCGGCTTTCCCTTAAATTCTGGTGGTCCCAATTCTTTGAACTGCTTAGCTGTGACAAACCGCGCGTTGTTATCATTTCCACCCGTATTCTGCACACGAGTCTCCCTCGTCTGATTTTGCATGAACTGCAAAAAGCTCCTAAACATTCCATCATTCATCGTTTGCTCGGTAACGTTGTTTACAGGAGGAATATTGCCTTCCTGTTGCACGTTCCCCTGGGTAGTGATCAAAGGTGTCTCCACGGTCTGATTTACTCCATTATTAACGTTCTCAGCTGCCATTCTTAAATACTGTCATAAAACAAGGGTTAATAGTCATGTCATATATTATCCCTATACTCTGACCGACCAAATAAACACCAAATAAACTTAGTCAGGTCATACTAGCGAAGGAATTCCCCGTCTCTCCCCTCTTAGTTCTTGTCTCACATCTCAGCCAGGGATCATATCCCTAAGCTCTGATACCAACTGTGACGCCCCCAAAATAGGTATACAACACCCATTCTGAGTCGCCAAATACATGGTACAGAAAGCAAACTACAACTTCAATAATACAATTGTCGTGCAAAATACGACAACACATACTGTGAGTTTAAATACAAATATTGTCTTCTAGACAATATCCACACTCAAATAAATCCTCATTACAATTATTCAAACACTATTTTACAGAAATAGTGAGGACTGCTAATACATCTTTCTAGAACCATCACTCCATACCCCGACTAGATCCTGCTATGTTCTCACCTCCTGAGAAGAAAAATGGAACAAAAAGGAAAAGGGTGAGCTCAACTAGCCCAGTAAAGAATATTATGACTAAGATAATATACAACAAATTATCGTTAGTCTTCAACAGGAAAAAATCTGATAAAATATAATCGACAACAAGTTTTAGATCAACAACTGCAGCGGAAACAGCAAACCATTAGAAGAGTCAAGTAGAGAAAGAATTCTACTATCTTCTAAGATTTAAAAGTCCATCATCAATATTTTATCCCTGTAACATCAATTAATAATCATCTTTAACCAAATATTCATCTTTGCACTACAGGCCAAAGATATTCATTTGTATCATCAGTCGGTCATGTTCATCTCAACACCTGTTCATCTTTGCACTACAGGCCAAAGATATTCATCAAGTAATCATACATCTTTGCACTACAGGCCAAAGATATTCATTAATATCATCATTTAGGACTGAGGATGATGAAAAATATCTTAAAGAGAACGAATCCAATGAGACAGAAGGACAAATAGTAGGGATTCGTATAACAGTTTATCCAAGATCAATAATACTTCATAATAATCAATTGTGAAGCAGAATTCAAAAATAAAGATCAAAACATGGATACAATCAAAGATAGTAACCATAATAGACATCTTGGACAAAAAGGAAAAATTTTATTTTTCGGTGAATAGTGCCGTATTCGTGAATAGTGCCGTATACGTGAATAGTGCCGTATACATGAATAGTAACCCCGACACAAAAAGTTCCAAATTTGATAAAAACTCATATCAATATTTCAGCATAATGATATTGAAGAAAATAATATCATTTAAGAAGAAAATAATATCCCTTACCTCAAGATATCAGTACTTCTGGTCGGAATACCGGTATAAGGCTGAAAGAAACTTGCTCTGATGAATAGAAACTCTCAAAGTATCTAAATACTCACAAAATACACTCAATAATCTAGAGAGAGAAAGAGAGAAAACTTGTTTCTGGTGTGATTTTCAATTCTAACTTAGCCCTCTATTTATAGGAAAATTTTGGTAGGTTTGACCTGCAACCTGATGGCTTTACCTGCTACTATTCCCACCCACCACATTTGAAATATAATTCAGCACATTTCTTCACCAACCACAAGTGGGGCCCACCAATTCTAGAATTTTCCATCAAAATGATAAACTCTGAAAATTCAACAATTTCTGAACCAGTTATCTCGTAAAATTCATAATAAATCATACGTTCATTTTTAACGGTTCAAAATTTGTGGACCTATACTCAACTTATATATGTATAACATATCCAAAAATTACCACGATCCAACGGTCGGATTAAAAATTATAACACCCGCAATATTTCTCAAAAACCCTGATTTTTAATACCTCCATTCCGACAAAAATACTGACAAAACCTCAACATTAACTCCTTCATTTTTAACCACAAAAATATATCCCTCATTTATATCCACAATAAATATTTCCTTATCATATGAATCAATAATTAATTATTCACAAATAATATTACAGAATCACATTTATGACAACCAGGCCGTTCCCAGGAAAGAGGGGGCTTTCCAATAAGGATTTCTCCTTACTGGCGCGCAATTAGATGACCAAACCTCTCCTTAGACAGAACTTTCTAGACATTGCCAATAATGTTATCTAATAATATTATTCAAATAATATGAATTATTGATCTGATAAATGAAAATACTGTGCAGCAACAATTATTGAAACAACAATAATATAAAATATCAACGCAGCAATTATTGAATCAATAAAATAAAATATTAAATAATAACTACTGTAACAATTATTGAGTAGTGCCTTCTTACGTAAGAATCAATAATTGGTGCAATACCGTGTGCTACTGTATTTTAACCACCGGGTATTCCAACAGTATTAACGGTAACAACTACGCCGTTATTTATAAACAACTTATACTTGTCGTTTTCTTCATCCAATCGCTTTCCGTTATGGGGCCCACACAAGGCTGCGTCGTCGTACGAATATTCCCCGACAGCAAGAATATTCCACGACCAACCGAATATTCACCGACCAAAAATAAATATTTTATAACCACTTGCTTATTTTGTAAAATTTGCACATTTCACCCATAACCAAAGTATTATATCAAATTAACCCCTTATTATTCACAATAATATTTAGAGAAAATTTGATTTTATTCATTAATAAGTCGGGGTCTTACAACTAATGTTATCCTCTGGACCGTCACTCCGTTCCCCGACTAGTCCCTGCTACGTTCTCATTTCTTGAAGAGAACAATGAAAGCAAAAGGGTGAGCTTAACTAGCCCAGTAAGAAATATTATGACTAAGATAATGCAGAATAAATTATCATTAGCCTTCAATAGTGTTAAACTGATACAATATAACAAACATCAAGTTTAACTACAGCGGAACAAGTAATCCATTAAAAGAGTCAAGTAGAAAATAAAATCTACTATTTTATGATTTAAAAAGTTTTTCATCACTTTTATCGCTGAGACTCAGCTTAATAAATAATCCACATCATCGAATCACCCCTGCACTATGGCCAAGGATATTCTTTAGTGTCACGACCATAAATTATCCATGCACTACGGGTTAAGGATATTCGTGTATTCATTAATGGTCATGATTATGCCAACAACTGTCCATCAATGCACTGCAGGTCAATGATGACTTTTTTTCACATCATTTATAACATTACGGTCATGATTACACCAAAAATCCCTGATCATAATCATACCAAGTCCATCTATGCACTACAGGCCACAGATGACTTTCAACATAATATAAACATGAGGATGATGACAATGATATAATAATTCAATAAAACAAGTTCAAGAATTAATTTATCTAGGAACTAATAACGTCCAAATTGTCAACATGATACTTCTTTGTAGAGTAAAACTCAAGGATGCTCATAAGAATATTTTCATAAAAAGATACTGGATGAAGCACAAATATCAAGGATATTCCACTAATTTTATAGAGTATAGAAGTCAAAACTTTAATTAAGTGAGTATAATAAAGAATGAAATAACAAAAGAAATCACCAGGCATGCGATAGACCGCATAGATAGGATGTTCCAACAGAATAATAAAGAACAAAACCAGGTCATGCGTAAACGCACAGACAGGATGTTCCAACAGAATGATAAATAATGGAACCAGGTCATGCGTAAAGCACAGACAGGATGTTCCAACAGAATAATAAAGAACAAACCAGGTCATGTGTAAAGCATATATAGGATGTTCCAACAGAATGATAAATAATGGAACCAGGTCATGCGTAAAGCACAGACATGATGTTCCAACAGAATGATAAAGAACAGAATAATAACATAAATTACCATGCATGTGGTACTTCGCATAGACAGGTTTATTTCAACATAATGATAAATAATAGAATAACAAAAGAATTTCATCAGGTATAGGGTAGCCCGCGTATACAGGTTATTCCAATAGAATAATAAAGAATGGAATAACAGAAGTTCTCTTCATGAATATAAAAGAAATAATACCCCTTACCTTAGAAAGAAGTGTACTGGATATAGAAGTAGTGAAGTAGCAGAACACTTTTCTTCTTTCTCTCTATAGTTTCTCTTTCTAAAGTTTTAGTGAATTCGTAAGAAATAATGAAGGAATGAGCTTCTATTTATAAAAGAATGGACTGCATAGTAACTAATTCATAAACGGTCCAGATCGATTTACTTTAAACGGACGGTCCATATTTAAAACAAAATCTTTTAAATAAAATATAATATATACTATTTATAATCTAATAAAACGAATAACTTTATAAAAGTATTCTGCTTTATATAAAAAGATTTTACTATGCAAAATACTATGCAAGCACTATGCAACACTATGCATAATAAAATATAATATATTCTAATTATTGTCTAATAAAACAAATAACTTTATAAAAGTATTCTGTTTTATATAAAAAGATTTTACTATACAAAATACTATGCATAATAGAATATTATATATTCTATTTATAGTCTAATAAAACGAATAACTTTATAAAAGTATTATGTTTTATATAAAAAGCTTTTCTGTTTTCTTACATTAATAATACTAATAAAACAAAACTTATCATCTTTATTATAATTGAAAATATTAATCGACCAGGTCGTTCCCAAGAAAGAGGAGGCTTTCCAATAAGAATTTCTCCCTATTGGCGAGCAATTAGGTGACCAAACCTCTCCTTGGCAAAATTTCTAGACATCGTTAATATTGTAAATAATAATATTAATAACTTTGTTATCTCAATTATTGATTTAATAATATATAAAAATATCAACAATAATTGAATTAAAACTGAGTGACTTCTCACGTAAGCATCAATAATCAATACAGTGTGCTACTATGCAGCAACGTGTATTACTGTACTTTTACTACCGAGTAATTCAACAGTTTTAACTGTAAAACTTCCGCCGTTATTTTCATAAAAATATTTTTGTCTTTTTCTCAATCCGATAATATTTCTGTTGTGGGATCCACCAATGATTGTGCCGTCTAGACCTGGCAAATGGGCCCAAAGCCCGCGGGTTGGGCTGGCCCGCCCGCTAAAAAGCGGGCTTTGGGCCGCATTTTTTTGGCCCATAAAAACCCTGGCCTTTTTGGCCCGGCCCGTTCAAAGCCCGACTCGGCCTGGCCCGCCCGCGGGCTTTGCGGGCTAAAAAAAGTGCCAAAAAATAGGCATAAACCACCTTCGGCCCGCGGGCCGGCCCGGCCCGCCCGTGAGCCCGCGGGCTATGGGCTTACTTTTTTTGGCCCGTGAAAATTTGAGCCTTTTTGGCCCGACCCGTTTTAGCCCGGCCCAGCCATGGCCCGGCCCGCGTCCTCCCGCCCGTTTGCCACCTCTAGTGCCGTCGTACGAATATTTCCTGTTAAAACGAATATTTCCCGACCAATCGAATATTATATAACAACTTGCGTTCTTTGCAAAATGTATAAATATTACCCACAACTATAAAATTATATCAAATTCATTCCAAAAAATGATATTTATAGAAAAATTGTCTTTATTAAAAAGTTGGGGTCTTACTGTAAGACCCCAACTTATTATAAATGAAATAAGTTGCTGCGTTGATTCAATAATTGCTGCATTGATTTTTGGAGTTTTAAATAATTTTAATAACAAAAATGTTTTTTTTTTGATTTTGGTGAGGTAAGCCCACTTGGTGGCTGATATTTTTGGGCAAAAGAAGGGTGCATAGGAAATTTTAAATAATTATATTAATATTATATTAAATTTTTTGCGTTGGTGTTCTAAATATTTTTTTATAAATAGGGTGCTTAGGTTAGAATTGAAAATCACATCAGAACTAAAGATTTATCTCTCTATAATATCGAGCGTATTTTTGTGAATATTTTGATACTTTGAGTGTTGCTATACGGTACAAGTTTCCTTCAGCACTATATCCAGTATTCCAGTCAGAAATATTATCTTTCCGAGGAAAGGGATGTTATTTTCTTCTTAAATGATATTATTTTCTTCAATATCATTAAACCAAAATATTGGTCTGAACTTTTTATCAAATTTAAAACTTTTTGTGTCGGGATTACTATTCATGTATACGACACTGTTCACGTATACGTCACTATTCACAAATACGGCACTATTCACCAAAAAATGAAATTTTCTTCTTTTTGTCCAAGTTGTCTATTATGGTTACTATCTTTGATTGTATCCATGTTTTGATCTTTATTTTTGAATTCTGCTTCAAAATTAGTTATTATGGAGTATTATTGAACTTAGATAAACTGTAATACGAATCCCTAATATTTGTCCTTTTGTTTCACTGGATTCGTTTTTTTTAAGATATTTTTCATCATCCTCAGTCCTAAATGATGATATAACTGAATATCTTTGGCCTATAGTGCAAAGATGAATAATTTTCTGATGAATATCTTTGGCCCATAGTACAAAGATGAACAGGTGTTTAGATGAACATGACCAACTGATGAATATCTTTGGCCTGTAGTGCAAAAATGAATATTTGATTCTAGCTATATATATCGATTGATGTTACAGGGATAAAATATTGACGATGAACTTTTAAATTCATATATAGAAGATAGTAGATTTCATTCTCTACTTAACTCTTCTAAAGAATTGTTATTTTCGCTGCGAATGTTGATTTAAAACTTGTTGTCTATTGTATTCTATTATATTTTTTCCTGTTGAGGACTAACGATAATTTGTTCTATATTATCTTAGTCATAATGTACTTTACTAGGCTAGTTGAGCTCACCCTTTTCCTTTTTATTCCATTTTTCTTCTCAGGAGGCGAGAATGTAGTGAGTACTAGTCGGGGTGTGGAATGATGGTTCTAGAAGTTGTTTTAGTAGTCCTCACTATTTTGTAAAATAGTGTATCAATAATTGTAATGAGGACTTATTTGAGTGTGGATATTGTCTAGATGACAATATTTGTATTTAAACTCACAGTTTAAGTGTTGTCATATTTTGCACGACAGTTGTATTAATAAAGTTATAGTTGTTTCTGTACCATGTATTTGGCGACTCAGAATTGGTGTTGTATACCTATTTTGGGGGCGTCACAGTTGGTATCAGAGCTTAGAGATATGGTCTCTGGCAGAGATCGGGGAATAGAACTAGGAGGGGAGAGACGAGTAATCCTTCGCTAGTGTGTCATACCTAAACTTATTTGTTGGTCAGTCGGAGCATATGGTTAATATGTGATATGTTAATTTGTTTAATTAACCCTTGTTTTATGGCAGTTAAGAATGGCAGCTGAGAATATTAACAGTGGAGTGAATGAGACCGTGGAGACACCTTTAATCACCACCCAGGAGAATGTGCAACATGAAGGCAATATTCCTCCTGTAAACAACACTACCGAACAAATGATGAATGATGGGACGTTTAGAAGCTTTTTGCAGTTCATGCAAAACCAGACGAGGGAGACTCGTGTACAAAATACGGGTGGAAATGATAGCAACGCGCGACTTGTCACAGCCAAGCAGTTTAAAGAGTTGGGACCACCAGAATTTATTGGAAAGCCGGATCCGATCAAGGCAGAGACGTGGGTTAAGCAAATTACCAAGATATTCGATGTCTTGGGATGCACGGAGGAACAGAATGTTCCATTCGCCACCTTTATGTTCCGTGGCAAGGCAGACTATTGGTGGGAGTCTGTGAAGCATACTCAGCCTGCCGCACTCAGCATGTCTTGGGAAACGTTTCAGACACTTTTCAATGACAAGTAATTTCCTGAAAGTATTCGCCATATGAAGGAGGTAGAGTTTATTAGATTTGAACCAAACAACATGTCGGTGTCCCAGTACGAGGCGAAGTTCACAGAGTTATCCAGGTTTGCACCTCATTTAGTAGAGAATGAGGAACGAATAACGAGGATGTTTTTGAGAGGTTTAAAACCCGAGATTCGGCAATATCTTATCTCTCATAAATTTTCTTCATATTCAGATGTTGTCAACAGGGCTCAATTATTAGAGCGAGATAACGAGTACGTTCAACCGAGGGACCACAACCAGGGTCATACCAGTGGCAGCAGTCATCGGAGCAATGAAAACCAGCGGGGAGGAAAATATACGGACAAAAGCGGTAACCACTCTTGTGGTAATTGTGGCCATAAAAATAGAAGAAGCGAGTCGGGGGGAGATTTTAAAAAGAAAAAAATTCAACAATGACAATGTGAAGACGTCAGCACCAGCAGCAACTAGTTCTAAGGGAGGAGAACGACCACCGGTCGTATGCTATAAATGTGGAAAAGATGGACATATCAGCCCAAACTGTCCACAACAGTTCAAGGTATGCTATAATTATGGAAAGGAAGGACATATCGCTCGAGATTGTACTGTATCGAAACCAAGTCCAGCGGGGATGGTGACTCAAAAGGTTGTCCCAGAAAAGTCAAAGTCAATGGTTCCTGGAAGAGCATTTGTCGTGACTGGTCAAAGTGCGAGGAACCCAAACGAGGTGATCATGGGTAAGCTAATAATAAACTCTTGCGAAGTTTATACCTTATTAGATACCGGTTCTACCCATTCTTTTATCTCTCCTACTTGTGCTCAACGTTTAAACTTGACTTCGGAAAAATTAGACCTTGACTTATCTGTTGAGACTCCGTTAGGAGAAACTTTCGTTAAATCTACTGTTTATAAATCTTGTTTGATTCAAGTTGGAACCATCACATTACCTGTCGATCTTATTTCGTTGAAAATACTTGCATTTGATGTGATTTTAGGGATTGATTGGTTAACCACTCATCATGCTAAAATTGATTATTTTCGTAAGGTTGTTAGTTTTCATATTCCTAATCAACATGTTATGCGAATCAAAACAACCAAACCACTAAAGTTAATCACTGTCATATCTAGCCATAAAGCTATTCGTTTATTAAAAAATGGATGTCAAGCTTTCTTAGCCCATGTCACAGACTTGAACAAAAACACGTCAGATTTGAATAATATTTCTGTTGTTAGAGAATTTCCTGACGTATTTCCTGAAGAACTTCCCGGTCTACCCCCAGAACGAGAAGTTGACTTCTTTATTGACCTTGAACCTGGTACAAAGCCCATTTCTAAAACCCCATATCGAATGGCTCCTATTGAACTTCAAGAGTTAAAGGTCCAACTACAGGAGTTATTGGACATCGGTTTCATTCGTCCTAGTACATCTCCTTGGGGTGCTCCTGTTTTATTTGTAAAGAAGAAAGACGGGAGTATGCGACTTTGTATTGACTATCGAGAATTGAACCATGTCACCATCAAGAATAGGTATCCACTACCTCGTATAGATGACCTGTTTGACCATTTACAAGGAGCGCAATTCTTTTCAAAGATCGATCTTCGTTCTGGATATCATCAGCTGAAGGTTAGAACTGAGAATATTCTAAAAACTGCTTTCAGAACTCGGTACGGGCATTATGAATTCTTAGTCATGTCTTTTGGATTGACTAATGCTCCTGCTGCTTTCATGGATATGATGAACCGTGTGTTCAAAGAATATTTGGATCAGTTCGTTGTTGTTTTATTGATGACAACCTCATCTATTCCAAAAGTCGTGAAGATCATGAGCGCCATTTAAAGCTGGTACTGCAAAGGCTTCGTGATAACAAGCTATATGCCAAGCTAAAGAAATGCGAGTTCTAGCTTGAGGAGGTAGCATTCCTTGGGCACGTGGTGTCAAAACATGGAGTATCTGTTGACCCGACAAAAATTGAAGCAATACAAAGTTGGGAGCAACCGAAGTCGGTGACCGAAGTACATATCTTTCTGGGCTTAACTGGTTATTATCGGAGATTCATGGAAGGATTTTCTAGAATCGCTACTCTGTTAACTCAGCTAACTCGTAAAGATACAAAATTCGTATGGAGCGAGGAATACGAGCAGAGTTTCCAAGAGCTTAAGAGAAGACTCATTTCAGCACCTGTTCTGACAATACCGTCTGGTTCAGATGGATTTGTTATCTACAGCGATGCTTCGGGCAAAGGGTTAGGATGTGTTCTCATGCAACATGGGAAAGTCATAGCCTATGCCTAGCGACAACTTAAAGAATATGAGAGGACTTATCCTACTCATGATCTAGAGTTGGCAGCAGTCGTTTTTGCGTTGAAGATATGGAGACACTACCTGTATGGGGAGAAAGTGGAGATCTACACAGATCATAAAAGCCTCAAATATTTCTTCACCCAAAAAGAGCTCAATATGCGGCAACGACGTTGGCTCGAGTTGTTGAAAGACTACGACCATACCATTCAATACCATCCTGGAAAAGCGAACGTGGTAGCTGACGCATTAAGTAGAAGATCTTATGCAGGAACGAATGCGATGTTGTCAACATAAAGGCCCATTTTGTGTGATTTACAAAAGTTGAAGATAGAATTCAAGACTACGGGGACCCATGCGATGATGTCAAGTATACGCATAAAACCAACTTTAATCGATAAAGTTAAAGTTGCTCAAGCCACATATCCGGAGCTAATGCGTATGAAGAAGAAAGTACAAGAAGGTACTATTCCAGAAGCAAGAATCGTTGAAGAAGGAATACTTTGAGTCCACTCCAGACTTTGTGTTCCTAACGATTCTGACTTGAAGCATAGAATCATGATGGAGGCACACAACACACCATTTGCAATCCATCCTGGGAGTACCAAAATTTATCATGATCTTCGACATACATTTTGGTGGAACAATATGAAGAGAGAGATCGCGAAGTTTATCTCGAGGTGTTTAACTTTTCAACGTGTAAAGGTGGAGCATCAAGTGCCAAAGGGTCCATTGCAACCACTTGAGATTCTGAAATAGAAGTAGGAACACATTACTACGGATTTCGTTACGGGTCTTCCCAAGGTTTCTCAAGGCATAGATGCGATTTGGGTTATTGTTGATAGATTAACCAAGTCTGCCCATTTCTTACATATACGGGAGACTTATTCCCTTGAATGTCTTGTTAGTATGTACGTAAATAAGATTGTGAGATTGCATGGCATGCCAGTATCCATAGTTTCGGATCGTGACCCAAGATTCACTTCAAGATTTTGGGTTAGCTTATAGAAAGCTATGGGCACAGATTTACGATTTAGTTCGGCATACCATCCTCAAATGGACGGACAATCAGAGAGGACTATTCAAACTCTTGAAGATCTATTAAGACTTTGTGTCCTAGATTTCAAAGGGAGTTGGGATAAGTACCTATAATTGGTGGAATTCTCCTACAACAACAGTTATCAGGCTAGTATAGGTGTGGCTCCATTTGAAGCATTGTATGGACGAAAGTGTCGCTCTCCAATATGCTGGGATGAGGTGGGAGAAGCAACGTTGTTGGGACCAGAGTTGGTACGAATGACTACAGAGAAGATCCAAACGATTTAACAACGTATACAAACGGCACAGGATCGACAAAAGAGTTATACGGATCTTCATCGGAAGGACGTGGAATTTGACATTGGGGATCATGTATTGTTACGTATTGCTCCATGGAAGGGAGTTACAAGATTCGAAAGAGAGGAAAGCTTAATCAACGATTTATTGGTCCATTTCAGATTCTTGACCGAGTAGGAAATGTGGCCTATAGACTCGTGTTACCTCCAAGCATGTCTCGTGTTCATAATGTTTTTCACATATCTGTACTTCGTAAATATGTGAAGGACCCAAACCACATTATTGAGTTAGAACCAAACGAGATAGCGGAAGATTTAACGTACGAGGAGGTACATGTTAAGATCTTGGATAGGAAAGAACATGTCCTACGCACCAAGGTTATACCACAAGTTAAGATTTTGTGGAGAAACCATGTTATTGAGGAAATAACCTGGGAGTTGGAAACGGAAATGAAAGCAAGGTATCCTCACCTTTTCGAAACATCAGGTACGTACGTCAATTTCGAGGACGAAATTTCATAAGGAGGGGAGGTTGTAAGACCCCAACTTATTATAAATGAAATTTAATTTCCTCTATTTATTATTTTGAAATAGTAAGGGTTGAATTGATTAATGTGGTTAGTTATGGGTAAAATGCGCAAATATTTTAAATAAGCAAGTGATTATAAAATATTCATTGTTGTCGGGAAATATTCGTTTGGTCGTGGAATATTCTTCCTATCGGGGAATATTCGTACGACGGCGCAGTCTTTTATGGGCCCCATAACGGAATGAGATTGGATGAAGAAAATGACAAGCATAAGTTGTTTATAAATAACGGCGTAGTTGTTACCGTTATTAATGTTAGAATACCCGGTGGTTAAAACACAATAATACGCGTTGTTGCGTAGTAGCACACGGTATTGCACCAATTATTGATTCTTACGTAAGAAGACACTACTTAATAATTGTTACAGTAATTATTGTTCAATAGTTTATTTTATTTATTCAATAATTGCTACGTTGAATTTTTTTATATTATTGTTGTTTTAATAATTGTCACTGCACAGTATTTTCTATTATCAAATCAATAATTCATATTATTTGAATAATATTATTAGATAGCATTATTGGCAATGTCTAGAAAGTTCTGTCTAAAGAAAGATTTGGTCATCTAATTGCGTGCTAGTAAGGAGAAATCCTTATTGGAAAGCCCCTCTTTCCTGGGAACTATCTGGTTGTCATTATTGTGATTCTGTAGTATTATTTGTGAATAATTAATTGTTAATTTATATGATAAAAAAATATTCATTTTATGTGGATATAGATGAAGAAAATTTTTAAAGTGACAATTGTTGAAAATTAGTATTTTATCTTTTCTGATAAAATAATTTATTTAAATTTATTATTATATTATAATAATATAATAATGGTGATATTTTTACAATGAATGTGAGTTATATGAGTAAATGAGGAGGAAGAGTATTTTTGTTACTAAAAATATTTAAAACATGTTAAACATGTTGGTGGACCCATTTCTTGACTGAAATTTGATTATAGCCTGTAAAATCGGCCGTATGTGGATTTCGGTCAATTTTTGTTTGGAATTTGAAAAAACTTTCTTCTGCAAAGTTGTAGAGAATTGAAGTTCCGGAATAATTGATTTTTGGAGTTTTAAATAATTTTAATAACAAAAACATTTTTTTTTATTTTGGTGAGGTGAGCCCACTTGGTGGCTGATATTTTTGGGCAAAAGAAGGGTGCGTAAGAAATTTTAAATAATTATATTAATATTATATTAAATTTTCTGCTTTGGTGTTCTAAGCATTTTTCTATAAATAGGGTGCTCAGGTTAGAATTAAAAATCACACCAGAAACTAAAGATTTCTCTCTCTATAATATCGAACGTATTTTTGTGAGTATTTTGATACTTTGAGTGTTGCTATACGGTGCAAGTTTTTTTCAGCACTATATCAAGTATTCCAGTCAGAAATACTGTCTTTTCGAGGTAAGGGATGTTATTTTCTTCTTAAATGATATTATTTTCTTCAATATCATTATACCAAAATATTGGTTTGAACTTTCTATCAAATTTGGAACTTTTTGTGTCGAGATTACTATTCATGTATACGACACTATTCACGTATACGGCACTATTCACAAATACGGCACTATTCACCGAAAAATAAAATTTTCTTCTTTTTGTCCAAGTTGTCTATTATGGTTGCTATCTTTGATTGTATCCATGTTTTGATCTTTATTTTTGAATTCTGCTTCAAAATTGGTTATTATGGAGTATTATTGAACTTGAATAAACTGTAATACGAATCCCTAATATTTGTCCTTTTGTTTCACTGGATTCGTTTTCTTTAAGATATTTTTCATCATCCTCAGTCCTAAATGATGATATAACTGAATATCTTTGGCCTTTAATGCAAAGATGAATGATTTTCTGAAGAATATCTTTGGCCCGTAGTGCAAAGATGAATAGGTGTTTAGATGAACATGGCCAACTGATGAATATTTTTGGCCTGTAGTGCAAAGATGAATATTTGATTCCAGCTATATATATTGATTGATGTTACAGGGATAAAATATTGACGACGAATTTTTAAATTCATATATAGAAGATAGTAGATTTCATTCTCTACTTAACTCTTCTAAAGAATTGTTATTTCCGCTGCGAATGTTGATTTAAAACTTGTTGTCTATTGTATTCTATTATATTTTTCCCTGTTGAGGACTAACGATAATTTGTTCTATATTATCTTAGTCATAATGTACTTTACTAGGCTAGTTGAGCACACCCTTTTCCTTTTTGTTCCATTTTTCTTCTCAGGAGGCGAGAATGTAGCGAGTACTAGTCGGGGTGTGGAATGATGGTTCTAGAAGTTATTTTATTAGTCCTCACTATTTTGTAAAATAGTGTATCAATAATTGTAATGAGGACTTATTTGAGTGTGGATATTGTCTAGATAACAATATTTGTATTTAAACTCACAGTTTAAGTGTTGTCGTATTTTGCACGATAGTTGTATTAATAAAGTTGTAGTTATTTCTGTACCATGTATTTGGTGACTCAGAATGGGTGTTGTATACCTATTTTGGGGGCGTCACAGTTGGTATCAGAGCTTAAGGATATGGTCTCTGGCGGAGATCGGGGAATAGAACTAGGAGGGTAGAGACGAGTAATCCTTCGCTAGTGTGTCATACCTAAGCTTATTTGTTGGTCAGTCGGAGCATATGGTTAATATGTGATATGTTAATTTGTTTAATTAACCCTTGTTTTATGGCAGTTAAGAATGGCAGCTGAGAATATTAACAGTGGAGTGAATGAGACCGTGGAGACACCTTTAATCACCACCCAGGAGAATGTGCAACAGGAAGGCAATATTCTTCCTGTAAACAACATTACTGAACAAATGAGGAATGATTGGATGTTTAGAAGCTTTTTGAAGTTCATGCAAAACCAGACGAGGAAGACTCGTGTACAAAATATGGGTGAAAATGATAGCAACGCGCGACTTGTCACAGCCAAGCAGTTCAAAGAGTTGGGACCACCAGAATTTATTAGAAAGCCGGATCCGATCAAGGCAGAGACGTGGGTTAAGCAAATTACCAAGATATTTGATGTCTTAGGATGCACGGAGGAACAGAAGGTTCCTTATATTGATTCCTTAAATATTAAATTTTGAAATTTAAAATTTAAAATTTGAAAGTTAAAATTTGAAAGTTCCAACAGTCAAATCATGTTTTGAACGTTGTAACTATTTTTTTATTTAAAAGTAATTATTGTTTGAATTTAAAAATTGCAATTATTTTAGTTTAAAAATAAATATTGCTAGAAATCAAAATGTGCAACAATCATTATGTATTTATGAGAACTAAAACAACATTATTTTAATTATAAAATAATAAAATTTATAATTAATAGTAATATTTTTTACAAAAATGATCAAAATAAAAATTTGACTGATTTTTAATTTTTTATTGTTCTCTTTCTTCTCTAAATCCTCTATTTAAAAAATAAAAACGAGTGAATTTGATAGGCATGCATACCCAAATCTGCAATTAAGTGAGATAAAGATCCTCTAACCAACATAAAATCGCAATAAATAGGTTGTGAAATGTCATTTTACATAAATAGGGAACGCTCTTTTGATTCCCTCACCCTGAGGAGTCAAATCATATATAGGGATTAAAATAGAGAATTATATAAGGATAAAGAAACTGTTAGATATTGATTTATTGATATATTCTTCAAATGTGGGGATAGAGAGTCTATTGGAGAATCTGTTGTGAATGCTCTAAGGAAACAATATACGAGGCTAAGTTATGAGTTAAGATAATAAGTGATGAGTCATTTGGGTTAAGCAGGAGGTGTCAAAACCTTAGCCTTTTACACTTTGTTTCTGAGTTTTAAAATGGACAGAAAATAAAAGAAATGGATGGAAAATTTAAGTTTTCTTTCCAATTCTTATGTTTATGAGTTTTTTAATAAACGAAAAAGAAAAGAAATGGATAGAAAACTTGGCCACTTTTCCTGCCAAAGTTTTCCGTCCAAAATTGGCATGATTTGGACGGAAAAGAAATTAGAATAAGTAATATTTTTATAATTCTCATATTATCCTTAACTTTTAATATAATAAATTTTAAATTACAGCTCATGTCCTCAATTTTAAATTTTCTATCATTTTCCATTAAAAACTCAGAAACAACACAATGGAAAACTTTAAGTTTTCTATTCTTTTCTTTTCTGTTCTAATTTAAGTTTTCTATTCTTTTCTTTTGTGTTCAAAACTCAGAAACAGAGTGTTAGTGGGACACTAATTTAATAATCAGGTAAATGGAAAATACATTAAGAAGCCTAGCAATCTTTAGATCTCATTCCTTTTCTGAATAATCCGTTCCACCCCTCTCATATCTTCGGTGTTACACTTCTGTTTCATAATCAAAGAAGCCATCTAAATTTTCTTAGAATCTAAAATTAGCAATGAAAATGGAAGGAGGATTTCGTTAAACTATTGTCAATAGAGGAATCAAAATTAAAGTTAGCAGTGAGAAGGGAATTAAAGGTTATTAAATACGAGAAGAGGTTGGATGCATCCATTATCAAGCTAGGATTCAAAGGATTCATCACATAAAAGGTAAATTATACATTCATGTTATGTTTATAAAAAGTAAATAAAAATATGTATGAATATTGATGTAATTGAATTGTTTGGTGTGAATGAGTATGAAGGAGGTGTTATGCAGGTTTTGTGGAGTAATAAGGGTGGAATTTTTTTTGCTAGACTCACATACAAACATCTATGAGATCATATTTTTAAAAAAGTGCATATGACATGTTTGATAAAATGCCCAAATAAGGTTTTCAAGCTTAAAAACGAATAATTACTTAAGACTTGGAACTAGAAGACATTTGAATAGGTGTTATGAGGTTTCCTAAATCCATTAGTGGAACCAAAACAAGTTTGAAAAGCAATGGACTGGAATTAAATCAAATGAAATTTCCTTAAAAAGGGTATGAACATTGAGTTTTTAGCTTTTAGTTAGGTGTCTTAATAATGTTGTTACAGACCAAACTTGAATGAAAAATGTACCTTATAACAAGGTCTCGAAGTAGGAACATGTTTTAAGTCATTTGGACTTGTATAGCAAAAGTTACGCCAACTGTTAGAATGCTTGAAGAAACAAAATCCGGAAAGTTAGTGGACTGCTGATCCTAAAAGGAAAATTAGGGGATAGCTAGATTGTTAAGAAAATTTTGGGCTTTTGGGGTGGTAGAGTACACTGAATAAGCTTTCCATAGACCTCAGAACGGACTAATTCTAACTTCAGAGCAAGGATTTATGACATTTCAAAGAAGTTGCGTCAAATCTGTCTAATAAATTCAGAGCAGTCCCCTTGCACGAATTTTCTGAAATTCTGCGTTTAGAATTTGGAAATAGTCAAACAATAAAAGTTAATAGCCCCGGAAGTTAGCTTCGCGTGGGCTCAAGAATTGCTCAAAAATGTTTAAAACGAATTAGTTATGACTGTTTTAGCGAGAGAGAGTAAAGCTGAAATTTTTTTTGAAAACAGTTGCGACGGGCTACTTTTGGGACCTATTTTGGGCAGCTTAAAGAGTCCAAATTGGGAGTAGCTAATATTTTTCTAACTAGCCTTCTGTAGTATCTACAACATGTTTAAAATTTAAGTATTTAACATAATCGGAGTTGTAGGCTATAAGTTATAAAGGCGTAAAGTAGCAACAATGTACAAAACGCTGCTACCCATAGCTGTAGGCAGCAGCATCACGCTACAGGACAACACACGGGGACTTCCCTTGTGCTCTTAAATTGTCACATGTTAACTACCCAAAACGTTTGGCTATTATTTTCTTGAATGGGTGGGTACACCACCTACACAATTTGTAAACTTTCAATATAACCAAATCAAAGTTGTGGAGGATACAGATTGTCAAAATGTGGGTCAAGTCAAAGGGGGCTGTTGCCCAACAGCAGCAACAGTCAACTAGAATCAGCCGAGATGGATGTTTGGGGGCAAGCTAGTTAGGCTTTGTAATTAAGTTGCTAGTTTACCCATAAAAGGTTACTTGTAATTTTCTTAATATGGACATGTAGATGAGTTATGGAATATTTAAAAATCCATTATGATTAAACGGATACTTTAGAAAGGTAAAAGATTACAAAGATAGTCGTTCAAACTTAGAATTACTTGACTAAGCAAGGCATGACTGCCGACGTTGATTGTCAAAGGGGCTGTTTTGACAGCGTATGAAAACGCGATGGTATTTAACGCGTTAGATCGCGGAGAGGTATCTATAAGTTATTATGTCATAATTTTTCCAAATAGATTATAAGTACACTCAATACATGATATTAAGCTATGAATCTATTTTATATACTTAAGTCAAGTATTAAAGTATAAAAATACCAATATATTGGTTTGTGAATAATTTAGAAATCGAAATCGTAGAATATTTATATTTAAAGGTCATGATAAGAGATATTAATGCGAAAGAAAACTTAAGGTTGCCTATAAAACTATTTTGTGGTGCAACGAAGGGTGGGAAATCATTAAAAAGATTATATTAATCATAAAAGTGATGTAATGAAGATTTTTGGGGTTCAAAATGGAGTTTTTGAGCCAAGATTTATATATATTTAATATATATAGTGAAAATGTGAATTTTTGCAAAACGAAAAATGCAATAAGTGTATTAGAGGGATAAAATGTTTATAAATGAGGCAATGGTCCGAGGTGACTCATGGGCGGACAAAATGATATAAGAAATATTTATATTACAGAGAATAATACATTAAATTGAGTTTTACTATAAAAGCTATATATTAGCTGTTTAAGGCCCGAATTAGCAAGTAAGAGCATAAAATATTCCTAAAGTAGAATATAAATGATTTAAGCTTTAGATGTAAACTATTTACACATTAAAAGTGTGAAAGGCCTTATTTGGCATTGAACGATTAAAATGAATTGAGTTTCTGATTAAACCAATATTGGTTTTGGAGTAAGAGTAAATAATATTTGTTTTGATAAACTTGTGACGCCCCCAAAATAGGTATACATCACCCATTCTGATTCGCCAAATACATGGTACAGAACTTAAATACAAACTCCATTTATACAATACAACAAAATGTAGCTGAGAGTTTTAACATGGATATTGTCTTCTATACAATATTCAAACTCAAATGGAGTCCTCATTACAATTATTATCACACTATTTTATAAAATAGTGAAGACTACTACAGCCACTATCTTGAACCGTCACTCCATTCCCCGACTAGTCCCGACTACGTATTAATTCCTGAAGAGCACAATGAAAGCAAAAGGGTGAGCTCAACTAGCCCAGTAAAAAATATTATGACTAAGATAATGCAGAATAAATTATCGTTAGCATTCAACAGTGTTAAACTGATAGAATACAATAAACAACAAGTTTAACTGCAGCGGAACAAACAATCCATTAGAAGAGTCAAGTAGAGCATAATATCTACTATCTTCTATGATTTAAAAAGTTTATCATTAATTTTATCGCTGAGACTCAGCTCAATAAATAATCCACATCACTGAATTATCCATTCACTACGGGCCAATGATATTCATTAGTATCACATTCACGAATTATCCATGCACTACGGGCCAATGATATTCGTGTTATCACCAATGGTCATGATCATGCCAACAACTGTCCATCAATGCACTACGGGCCAATGAGGACTTTTATCACATCATTTGTAACATTACAGGTCATGATTATACCTAATAATTCTTGGTCATAATCATACCAATCAACAGTCCATCTATGCACTGCGGGCCAAAGATTACTTTAATCATAATTTAAGCATGAGGATGATGACAATGATATAAGAATTCAGTTAAATGAGATCAAGGATAAATTTAAAGATTTATAATTCAGTTTATTCAGAATTCAATAATGTCTAAATTGTCAACATGATACTGCTTTGTGGAGTAAAATTCAAGAATAATATTGTATCAAAAATGATTTGGACAGAAAAAAAAATCAATTTTTGTCATGAATAGTACCCCGGGTGAATAGTACCCGAGTGAATAGTATTACGTGAATAGTACTTCGAGAATAGTATCCCGTGAATAGTATCTCGGCAAGAAAAGATTAAAAATTATCAAGAATGTTCAGAATAATATTTTTTTTGAAAAGATACTAGATGAAGCGCAAATTTCAAGGATATTCTACTAATTTTACAAAGTATAGAAGTAATACTTAACAAAATGAGTGTAAAATTCAGAATCTGAAACGAAATAATATTACTTACATGCTACAGAGTATGAAAGAAAATATTATTTCATACGAATATTGAACAAAAATAATATCCCTTACCTTAAAAAGAGAGTACTTCTGACTGGTATAGCGAGGATATTCTTGAAGAAAACTTGCACTATTTTCTTCAAAGCTTTTTTAAACTCTAAAGAAATACTCTCAATATTATAGAAGTAGAATTCTCTGATTCTGGTGTGATTTTCAATTCTAAACTAAGCATCCTATTTATAGGAGAATGACAGGATACTATTTGAAAAAGAAAATCACGCACTGCACAGTAGAAGTTTCACGGGCGCACTCTGGCGAAGAATTTTTTTTTTATTTTACTATTCAAACACTATGCAGACACTATGCATAATAAAATATAATATATTCTATTTTTCATAAAAAATAAAACTTATAAAATATATATATATATATATATATATATATATATATATATATATATATATATATATATACTCCCTCCATTCCACGCCATCCCATTCCCCCCACCCCGTGACAAATTAATATATATATATATATATATATATATATATATATATATATATATATAAAACAAAAGTGAGATAACTTTCTTCCGACTATTTTGAAAAATGAGTAAATGGAGATCCATATAATAAGCCAAATTTACAACAAATACTTTATAAAAATTCTCTCTATTTATCTCAATTCACTTGGCTTCACAAAACACATTTTTAATATCATTCATCATTAATATTATAACTTGCAATATTAACAACCAGATCATTCCCAAGAAAGAGGGGGCTTTCCGATAAGGATTTCTCCCTATTGACGCGCAATTAGGTAACCAAACCCCTTTCTTCAACAGAACTTTCTAGACATTGTGAATAATGTAAATAATAATATGAATAAATTTGTCGTCTCAATTATTTATTTAATAATATAAAATATTGTGACAATAATTGAATCAATAACGTGAGATACAATACAGCAATTACTGTAGCAATAATTGAGTATAACTGAGTGACTTCTCACGTAAGCATCAATAATCAATACCGTGTGCTGCTATGTAACCACACGTATTAAGTTACTTTTATCACCAGTTATTTCAACAGTTAACGGTAAAATTTTTGCAGTTATTTTTATAAAAAGATATTTCTGTCATTTTCTAACTCCGACTATAATTCCGTTGTGGGGTCCACCAATAATTGTGCCGTCGTTTGAATTTTCCCTTATAAAAGTTGGGGTCTTAAAAACTAATAATTATTAACGATGAATATATATGCATGTTTTGTAACATATTTAATTATCTAATATGTGTGTGCATGTTATCAGGAATATGCATGAGAATGTTATTCCTTATTTATATAATTTGATGATGAAGATGATGGAGTTAATGAATGAATATGCAAATATGTCTGCATTGATAAAAGCTGTAAATTCATTAATAGATGATAGACAATATGTACAAGGACTTAGAGTGAAAAGATCAAATTTGGTAGGTTGATCTTATATGAATAAATAGCTCTGTAAAGTCATTCAAAAGATCATAATGCACAAGGACTATGAATAGAAAGATAAAACTTGTTAGGTTGATCATATAAGTTGTAATAGATAGGCTTGAACGATCGAAGAGGACAACATCAGAGAACAAAAGTCTTGAACAGAATCGTAGTCTGTCAGAAAGCCACTCTCAAAATTATAGAGACGGTCTGCCGAGTGGCTACCGAGCTAAGTCTAGAATTATAGGCTTTACTCGAAATCATGGAGTCTACAAGCTATGACCAATTGAAATCTTAGTCAATCAAGTGCTTACAAAGACAAAGCAGAATCATAGTATATAAAAGCAAGAATCGTAGAGTACACTTGGGATCGTAGAAGCTATCTGCCAAATGCCTATCGAGCAAAAAGCAAGAATCGTAGACTACAGCAGAATCGTAGTCTGTAGAACCAGAGGCAAATCATTGTCAGACACTTCCTAAAGTAGAATCGTAGTCTTGTAGTCAAGTTTTAGAATACAATCTACTTGAAGATTTTCAGAAAGCATTCTCTGAACGGCCTACAAGCAAATAGAAGATCAAAGCACCAACTCTATCAGCAAGGCTGATTAAGAAGTGAAGAGTCGTTTAGAAGGAGTCTCCTACAAGCACTCATCAGGAGACAACGATCGTGATATTGAGACAACGATCGTAGTGTTTGCCAATCAGAAAAAGAGTATACTAAAGCATCTACATAGAACAGACGAAATGGATTGTCTCTGCTCAGCCTCACCTTGAAGAATGATTAAGAGATCACTGGGCAGAAAATTAAGGAAGCTGAGCATAACTAATCAAAAGAGTCATGCATACCAAAGAGCCAAAGCAGTTAGCCAACTTTCTAGTTCCTGAAGAAAGACAGGACAAACATGATCGTAGATCAAGTTGCAAGAGCTAAGTGAAAGAGGGTGCAACATTGTCAAAATTACAGAATACTCTCGGAATCGTAAAGGTGTCAAAGTCAAATCAATCCATGATTTCCACAGATAAACTACAATCAAGTACATGAACGTCAACATCGCGATCATAGGTTGTTTACTTCTACTAGACCTAGAAAAAGAGGCTCAGGCCCGCGGGCTAGCCTGGCCCGCCCGTTAAAAAAAGGGCTATGGGCTTTATTATTGCAGCCCACATAAAGGTGGCCATTTTGGCCCGACCCGTCCCGTCCCGGCCCGTCCGTGAATTATTTTTAAAAAGAAAAATAAAAACAATGCTACTTGTGAGGGTTGAACACAAGACCTCCAAGTCATTAAATAAGATTTCAATCCAACTGAATTACAACAGTTGCTTGTTTTAACATGCGTCTAAATAAAAGTACAAAAAATAAAAAGACAACCGTTTAAACAAAATGTACAATCTCTAGTTTTAATTTGTTTGTCTCTTTAAATGAGTTAAATTTGAATCATAATTAAAAATATTCAATTTAAATTATTTAAAAGTTAATTATATCCAATACATAAGTTTCTCAAACATCAATATCATTTATAAAATGATTCTCCATTTAACTTTAAAAATTATATTGGAAAATATATTTATTTAAATCTAAATAATATAAGTTTTTGAGATTAATAAAAATTTTAGATAGTTTTACTACATTCACAGTACTCTATATTGATTAAAATTAAATACATTTATATTAATCCTAAATTTAATCATATCATATATTTATTTTGAAAAGTTAGAATAACTCTTTTTATCAATCGGATGTTGTAATAATATTACTGATTTGGGCATGGACATACGAAGTACCTAAATTATTTAATTTAAATATAATAAAAAATATATTTCCAACTTTGCTCTTACTTCGGAGGAAAAAGAAAGTAATATATATATTTTTTAAACTGCTTGTATTTTTATTGTTCATCTTGATTGTTGTTATCTACTTGTCACCAAATATACTTATCATCAGCTGTTAAAAGCTCAAGCGAAGCAGAACTATATGGTCTTTATTCTTTTATTTTGAGTTAAATTGACAAATTGTGTAGCATGACTTTGCAAAAAAAAAAGAGGAAGAAGCCCGTGGGATGGCCCAGCCCGGCCCAACCCGGGCCACGGGCCTCACAATTCTAGCCCAAGAAAAGCTGGGCCATTTTAGCTCGGCCCAAATTTGGCTCGGCCCGCTTCTAGCCCGACCCATTTGCCACCTCTAACTTCGACATCCTTATATACAGCAAGACATCATAATTACATCATGAGCACCTCCAAATTATATTTGAAACATTGAGGAAGGAACAGTTGTTCATAAATTAGAAGAAGAGTTCTTATTTCACCACTTCAGTGACCTTCCTCGGTTTTGTTGTTTCCACCGAAGGTGTTCACGCCGATCCAACCAAGATCGAAGCAATCTCAGCATGGCCAACACCAAAGACCATATACACATGACGTCAGAAGCTTTCATGAATTAACATCTTTTTACAGACGGTTCATCCGAGACTTCAGCACGTTGGTTGCGCCTATCATTGAATGCCTTAAAGGGAAATCATTTCAATGGTCCCATGAAGCCGAAGATAGCTTCCAGTTGATCAAAAAGAAGATGACCGAAGCACCCGTACTAGCACTTCCTGACTTCGAGAAGGTCTTCGAAGTAAACTGTGATGCATCAGGAGTGGGTATTGGTGGTGTTCTTAGTCAAGAAGGTCGGATAGTGGCTTTCTTCAGTGACAAATTATCAGGGTCAAGAAAGAATTATTCTACTTATGATCTAGAATTCTATGCCCTAGTCCAGACACTGAAGCATTAGCGTCATTACTTAATATAGAAGGAATTCATTCTCTTTACTGATCATGAATCTTTAAAGTATATTAATGGCCAGCATAAGCTCAGCCGAAGACATGATAAGTGGGTAGCGAACTTGCAAGAGTTCACTTTCACTCTTCAACATCAAGTAGGAAGTCTTAATCGAGTTGCTGATGCACTAAGCCGAAGAGCATTACTCCTTAGTACTTATGCAAAACAAGATTGTAGGGTTTGAAGTCTTCACTGAGATGTATGAAGGAAACCCTTCCTTCGGTAAGATAGTTTAAGACATACGGGAAGGTCGACGAACTGATTTTATCTTACATAAAGGGTATTTGTTTCGAGGACTTCAGCTGTGTATTCCTAATTGTTCGCTTCGGCAACATATCATGAGTGAACTTCACAAAGGACACTTCGGACAACATAAAACATTGGCCTTACTCGCTGACTATTACTGGCCAAAAATCTAAGTGATGTGAAACGCTTTGTAAAAGGGTGTTCTACTTGTCAGAAGTCAAAAGGAGTTCTCACCAATACAGGATTATACACTCCCTTACCTGTTCTTGAAAGGCCTTGGGTGATGTTAGCATGGACTTTGTCTTAGGCCTAACCCGAACTCGAGAGCTTCAAATTCTATTATGGTTGTCGTCGACCGATTCTCTAAAATGGCTCATTTCATAGCTTGTTGGAAGACATGGATGTTGTTCGAATCGCCCATCTCTACTTTTCGGGAGATTGTACGCTTATATGGCTTTCCACAATCTATCACATCTGACAGGGATAATAAATTTATGAGTAATTTCTAGAAGAGTCTATGGGAAAAGCTCGTAACGCAATTGAACAGCAGTCGTGCTTACCATCCCTAGATTGATGGTCAAACCGAAGTGGTAAACCGAAGCTTGGGCAATATTCTGAGGTGTTTGGACGGAAATAAACCAAAGCAATGGGATCTGGCACTTCCTCAAGCAGAATTTGCTTATAACCGTTCGAAAAATCAAACCACCAACATGAGTTCATTTGAAATAGTTTGTGGTCAAAACCCTTGTGGAGTCTTGGACTTCGTTCCTATTCCTCGGATTGGTCGAATACATCCCAAAGCGGAAGAAATGGAAGATCATCTTTGGGTTATTCGTGATCAAGTGTACAAGTCTATCTTGGACAACAATGCTATGTACAAAGGTCGGGTTGACAGTCATCGGCGTACAGTTGTTTTTAAAGTTGGAGCTCTTGTTTGGGATGTACTTACCCGAGATCGTTTTCTTGTTGGCGATTATAATAAACTTAAAGATCGAAAAATTGGCCCTTGCGAAATTCTACAGCGAATAAATGATAATGCCTATCGGCTACACATTTCGAATCATCTGAGAACTTGGGACGTTTTCAACGTTAAGCATCTGAGCCCCTATTTCGAGAAGTTTGCTGAAAAAATTGAGAAATCGAGGACGAGTTCTTCTCAACCTGGGGTGACTGATGTAGGATGGTTCGAGATCAAAGATACAGAGTTATCGGATAATATGTTGATGGCCTTGGAGTATCATGAACGGGATGAGCGTCACAAACGAATAGGCCACCTTCGGCATTAATACTTTTAGTTTCGAGACAAGCGTTCGGTCGGTCAAGAGTTTGGCATTAATTCCTTAAACTTTGGGGACAGAGTTCGACTTCGGGAGAAAGAAGGGCGTCTTTAAGGCTCGACAGATTACTAGTTTAAATTGCTTTATTTTCTATTTTGTTATTTAATTAAGCATATTTTATTATTTGTAAGTTTGTTATTTTTTCCGTAAAATTAGAAAGTTTGTTAGAATCTTTTTTCACATCCCTATTTTATTTTCATATCTCTAGGAATATTCTAGAGTGACTTGGGGATAATGGTTGTTATCTATATAAGCACTTTAATTTTGATAAATACATTATACACATTGGAGAGATTTCTCTGTGTTTAACTGGTGAATCTCTTGTTCCTTTATTTATGAATTCAATTGTTTACCAGCCCGCAAGATAATTGTTATCCCGCCCGGCATCAAGAGGTTACAATTTATAACATGGAGCGTCTTTAATCCTTGAAAACCTAGAAGATCATGAATTCCATGGTCACGAGAAAGATTAGCATTTAGCCCCATAAGCTCAACTAAATCGATCGCATAGGATGAAATTATGAGTACCTGCAGTGTCTCTAAACTTGGAAATGAAACCTGCAATATATACTAACGCGATTCGTAAGTATAATTAATTAATTAATTATAAAAACTACAAAGATTCATTTGTAATTAAGACGAAGATCGAGTCTGTTTGTTGAAGTTGGTGGTGAGATTACTAACACTAGCTAGATATTTAATAATTCCCTTCATGTACGTACATACCTTTTGTAATATGGAGGGTTAGTGCTAGTCAGTATTAGTTCCCACGGTTGTAGTGCACCAGAAGTTATCGAGCACCGGCACATTCACGAGTTTGAGTTTTTAGAACAGGGAAGATGATCTCACTGTCGGAACCTTCTTCATCTTCCATCGTTGCTGTTTTTGCTCCATTAACAATACAATTTAGTGCAAAACAGGTTGCTACGTCCAGGATTTCCATATTCTGCAACCTTCGAAGCATGGCAAAGGGAATCAAATTCTCCAACTCATCGCACGAGCTCACCTTCAAAATCTTTAATTCAGGGAATGAAACCTGCAACATCCAAACGTTATAACTACTATTACTAGTGGAATCCACTACTATTATTATTAGAAATATATCCTTTTGCTACAATATCCTCCCTATAATTATTGTCATCGTCTAATATTATTTGTCTTCTAATTTATTTTTTAACTTTATCTCTCCAACTATAAAATTCTCTCATATTTCTAAACCACATGTACATCACTTCATTACATATTATATACTCCATCTCTTCCAAATTATAAGACAAATATTAATTTTTTAAAAGGATATTTGCAAATTCAAAATTGACATAAATTTTTTTAAGTTTGAAAACAATAAAAACTTATAACTAATAGTATTTTTAGGTAGTTTATGATATTTATAATTGTATAAAAATTTTTAGGAAGTTTATGATAAAAAGAAAGAAATTAAAAATTAAAAAGTTGAAGAAGCATACCATGCCATTAAAGTGAGAGTGGACAGGGACTATTGAGGTGTTCTGATCCGACCACATATTTATCCTTTTGCAATAGAAGCTTTTGAGCCTCGACAGAAATTGAAGTTGCATATGTTTTAAGTTGGGAAATTCTATGATTTCCTCTTCTTCTTCTTCTTCTTCTTCTTCTTCTTCTTCTTCTTCTTCTTCTTCCTGCTCCCTTGGGCGTATAATTTCTTCCATCAGCAGACAATTATCTATCCAGAGCGTCTAAAGTTGCACAATGTGTCTTGCACTTGAAGGGCAAAAGAGGTATTTAAACCCAGAGTTCTCAATTCGTAATTCAGTTAATTTAGAGAAAGACCTCATCCTCATTTGTTGGTAATTCTGTGGAAGTCTGCTAATCCCTAGATGCTCCAAGTCATCACATCCCCAAATTGATAGCTTCGCCAAGTTTACAAAGAAATCTCCTTCTCTAATTCCATGGTTGAAATATGTCTGGAAACCGTTCACCATCACTAACTTCATGTATTCAACACTTTCTAACATGATTTCTAAAGATGACGACCTGCCCCCTGCATAGCCACTTCGGACAGACATAATACTCTTTTTGAATCTGCTGAACCAAGCTTCACATGCGGAGATATATGTATAACATATCTAAGTAACTTCTGGCATATCTTTTCATTTGGTAAAAACATGACATCTGGTAAAAGAATATGTAAAGTCGTCAACTTAGTCAATTTACTTAGCTCATCATGGATGGGATTGGGGTCTTCTTCTTCTTGGGTTCCCCTCCTCTGACTGAACCCTCTTGGAATATACAATTCCTCTAGATTGGATAGACTTGATAGAAGATGTCGCAGCATTATCATGTTGTTGCAATCATTTCTACTCATATCCAATAGTCGAAGACGTTTCTATTCTCTCAACTCCAGTGAAAAGTCTTTAATATCATCATTAAATATGATAAGCATTTCTAAATTTTTTAATTCCTTGATCAACGACATGTTCAAATTCGCATCGTGTAAAGATAACATACGGAGGTTGGTTAGGCTTTGAAGAGATGGCGACAAGTGAGAGTTAGACTGGACATTGAGAACCAATACTTTGAGTTTTGGAAACCCACTAAAAAACCTGTCTGGAAATTGTTCACCTTTCCAATAGGTTTTCAAATTTAGCACAAGTGTGTGGAGTTCTGGACACGCGAGATCATCTTCCGGAGGAAAGTAATTGATACCCTCAAAACTTAATGAGATCAATTTTTGATCCTTATAGTCCACATCTGGCCACTCTGTGCCACAACTTTTTTCGAGGAACGCGTATCCTGAGTCTTTGGAAGTTACAGATTTTGCAACGTCTCTAATAATATAGTGCAGTTTGACTTTAGTGTCGTCGTCGTTTGGAAGCAACAAAGAAGAATCTTTGAGAGATACAACCATGGACCTTACCCTTTCCCTTGCATTTTCTAGTGTATCCAAATTCTCAATCAACCTATTTGCTTTCATAAGTCTCGCCAATTCTTCAATTGAAATCTTAGCATCTTCAGAGAATACAAAAACAAAGAAAAAAGCATGACTTAGCATCATTTTGTAAATGATTGAAACTTAACTCCAGGCCTATATACACTTTTGGATCAATACCATCAATGTTTTTAAGTTTGGAATCTTGGAGTTGGTGAAGTGTATCCTTCCACGAATCATACCGTTTGCCTTTGAGTGCTTTTCCAACATCAGCCATCACAAGTGGTAAACATGCACATTCTTCACACCTTTTTCACCAAAGATTCATCATTCAGAGACTTAATAGTATAACTACCCACATTCTTTTTTAACAGACCCCAGCCTTCCTCTTCTTTCAAGACCTTAATCTCAATAGGATCTTCGCAGTTGTTTTTAAAACATACATCTCGTTTTCGAGACGTCAACAGGATCTTACAACCCTTAATTCTACTGTCTCCAAAAGGAAATCCTATTTTGTTTAAAGGAAGCTCCTCCCAGGCGTCGTCAAACAACACAAGGATCTTGTTCCCTTTCGTGGTCAATCTATTCGTCAATAGAGAAGCTCTCATATCCTCGTTCTCTTCTGATGGTAGGTGCAAATTCAAACAACTTGCAAGCTGCTCTTGTAACTTTCTCACATCCAACTTCTAGGCTTGTTCCATCATTCTCGTCTTTCCAGCACCTGCCATTCCGTATATACCAATAACGAAACCAACATCTTTGTTGTTGAGCGCCTCCAAGATCTTCTTGTAAGCATCTTCTCTTGATTTAAAGCTCACATAGTCATTCTCAAATGATGTTGTACTAGGTAAGTCAGCATAAACCAAGCGTGGACGATAAGAAATTTCACCAACGACGAGCTCTTTACCTGGACCAGTTAGTGCAATCACCTTCTCGTTCTTTTTTACGGCTTCCCTACTAGTTCGAAAACGAGAGTAAAGATTAGGAAAATCCAACACTTTAAGGCACGTCCAAGATCTTTTGCTCTCGTACATTCTTAGAAATTCTTCCGCTTCGTCTTTGATTTGTTGCACGTCTTTCTGCCACTTCAACACATAATTCTCAATTGTCTTTCCATCATCTGTCTCTCTTTCAACTTTTCTTTTGATTTTCTCCTTTTGGACTCCAAGCTCCTCCATTTTGGCTTTGAGAGCGTTAACATTGTCCTTGTATCTGTACATATACAAAAACTCACGCTTCACTCCCTCAATTGTAGCACTCAATATATCATCTACAACTTTTTCGACAAACGAAATATCAGAAAGACTACACATGATTTTTGTTTATTATATACTTATATTTTTTTCTCTCTCTTTTAATTTGGGGAAACTTTAAATAAAGATGTAGACTAGGAATACACAAATACAAAGATAGTAGTCCTAAAAAAGGAAATGAAAACAACAAAGTAGGTCTAGTTGAGAAAGCAAAGAGATCAATTGGTTGACTGTAGTTTATAGTTTTCACAATGTATAAGCAAATTTTGAAACAGGAAAAGTGAAGAATGGAAGAATAATGGATGAGAGTTGATGTGTTGGTGGAATTAAGAGAAGAAAAAAGTGCAATGGCTAGCGCTACAAGAAAAAGGCTTAACAGCGACCAATAGTACCAGCGACCGCATGTCCAGTCGCTGATAATACTAATAGCGACCAACATCAACGACCGTTATTTAATCTAGTCCCTAGTTAATATCAGCGACCGCGTGCGGTCGCTGATCGGTCGCTGAGATGAATTTCCCTCCCAAAAAATTGGTGCCAAAAGTTGGCGCGTTTATTTTTTGCGACTAATACATATCAGTGACGGCAGGCGGTCGCTAACTTGTCCACGTCATTAAAAACCAGCGACCGCATGTGGTCGTTGGTAGCGGTCGCTGATCGTCTTAAACTTATTCAGACTCAGGCTTTCGTTCTTTCAACAGACGAGAGAAGAAAAGAGGGAGAACATAATAGGGAGAAGAGGGAGAAGGGGGAGAAGAGAAGAGGGAGGGAGGGAGAAATTGATGGCCGCCGTCGCCGCTCCTCGTCGCTGTAAGACCCCAACTTTTATAAATAAAGATGAATTTTCTATAAATATCATTTTTGAATATTATGGAGTTAATTTGATATAATGTTATAGTTGTGGGTAATATTTATAAATTTTGCAAAGTACACAAGTTGTTATATAATATTCGATTGGTCGGGGAATATTCGTTTTAACAGGGAATATTCGTACAACGACACAATTATTGGTGGACCCCACAACGGAATTATTGTCGGATTGAGAAAACGACAAAAATATTTTATTAAAAATAACGGCGGATGTTTTACCATTGTTACTGTTGAACTACTCGGTAGTAAAAGTACAGTAATACGTGTGGTTGCATAGTAGCACACGGTATTGATTATTAATGCTTATGTGAGAAGTCACTCAGTTTGATTCAATTATTGTCAGTTAATAATATGAATTATTTAGCGATAATGACGTTTTGTTTTATTCGTATTATTAACGTAATAAAACAAAAATATCTTTTTATATAAAACAGAATACTTTATTAAAGTTATTCTATAAATAGAATATATTATATTTTATTTAAAAGATTTTTCTTTAAATATGGACCGTCAGATTAAAGTAATCAATCTGGACCGTTCATGGATTAGTTACTATGCATTCTATTTTTCTATAAATAGCAGCTCATTCCTTCATTATTTCTTACGAATTCACTGAACTCTAGAGAGAGAAACTATAGAGAGAAACTATATAGAGAGAGAAGAAGAGTATTCTGCTACTTAACTACTTCCTTATTTCAGCTCTTCTTTAAAACGGTAAGGGGTGTTATTCTTTCTTATTCATGAAGAGAACTGTTGTTATTCCATTTCTTATTATTCTGTTGGAATAACCTGTATACGCGGTCTACCCTATACTTGGTGACATTCTTCTATTATTCTGTTGGAACATCCTGTCTGTGTGTTTTACACCGGACTTGGTTCCGTTTTTGTTATTATTCTATTGGAACATCCTGTCTGTGTGTTTTACACCGGACCTAGTTCCGTCTTGTTATTATTCTGTTGGAACATCCTGTCTGTGTGTTTTACACCGGACCTGGTTCCATTATTTATTATTCTGTCGGAATATCCTGTCTGTGTGTTTACGCCGGACCTGGTTCCATTATTTATTATTCTGTCAGAATATCTTGTCTGTGCGTTCACGTCGGACCTGGTTCCATTATTATTATTCGGTTAAGAATAACCTGTCTGTGCGGTCTACTGCATGCATGGTGATTTTTTTTGTTATTCCATTCTTTATTGTACTCAGTTGGTTAAGTTTTGACTTCTATACTCCATGAAATTTGTGGAATATCCTTGATAATTGCGTTTCATCCAGTATCTTTTCATGAAAATATTCTTCTAAGCATTCTTGAATTTTACTTCACAAAGCAGTATCATGTTGACAATTTGGACGTTGTTAATTCTTGGATAAATTAATTCTTGAACTTGTTTTATTGAATTCTTATATCATTGTCATCATCCTCATGTTTATAAAATGTTGAAAGTCATCTGTGGCATGTAGTGCATAGATGGACTTGGTATGATTATGACCAGGGATTATTCGGTATAATCATGACCGTAATGTTACAAATGATGTGGTAAAAGTCATCATTGGCCCGTAGTGCATTGATGGACAGTTGTTGGCATGATCATGACCATTAATGAATACACGAATATCCTTGGCCGTAGTACAGGGGTGATTCGATGATGTGGATTATTTTATTAAGCTGAGTCGCAGCGATAACAGTGTTGAAAAACCTTTTAAATCATAAAAGATAGTAGAATTTATTTTCTACTTGACTCTTTTAATGGATTGCTTGTTCCACTGCAGTTGAACTTGATGTCTATTATATTAACATTGTTGAAGGCTAATGATAATTTATTCTGCATTATCTTAGTCATAATATTTCTTACTGGGCTAGTTGAGCTCACCCTTTCTTTCACTGTTCTCTTCAGGAAATGAGAACGTAGCTGGGGCAAGTCGGGGAACGGAGTGATGGTCCGAATGATAGTATTAGTTAGTAGTCCTCACTATTCTATGTAATAGTGTGTTAATAAATGTAATGAGGACTCCTTTTGAGTATGAATACTCTCTAGAAGATAATATTTATATTCAAACTCACAGTTTATGTTTTGTCGTATTGTACACGACAGTTGTATTAGTAAGTTGTATTTGTATTCTGTACTATGTATCTGACGACCCAAGATGGGTGATGTATACCTAATTTTGGGGGCGTCACAGTTGGTATCAGAGCTTAGGGATATGATCCCTGGCTAAGATGTGAGAATAGAACTAGGAGGGGAGAGACGGGGAATTCCTTCGCTAGTATGACCTACCTAAGTATATTTGCATGGTATTTAATTGGTCGGTCATAATATAAGGATAATATATGACATATCAATTAACTTTTATTTTGTGGCAGTATCTGAAAATGGCATCTGAGAATGTTGAGAATAGCAATGGAGCACAGACGATTATTGATTCACCACATATCAATAATCAGGATAATGTTCATCAGGAAGGTGACAATCCTCATGCAAACAACAACACTGACCAGATGATGAATGATGGAATGTTCAGAGGTTTTATGCAATTCATGCAACAACAGGTGAAAGCGGCTCCTGTCCACAACGTAGGTGAAAATACTGGAAACTCTCAGGCGGTCACCGCTAAACAGTTTAAGGAGCTGGGACCACCGGAGTTTAAGGGAGAACCCAAACCACTTGTAGCTGAAACATGGATAAAGCAGATCACCAAGATATTTGATGTCTTAGGTTGCTCCGAGGAGCAAAAGGTTCCCTTTGCCGCCTTTATGTTGCGAGGAGAGGCAGATTACTGGTGGGAATCGATAAAGCGTACTCAACCTACCGCACTGAAGATGTCTTGGGAGAAGTTCCAAGAGCTGTTTAACGACAAATACTTTCCCGAGAGTATTCGTCACATGAAGGAGGTGGATTTCATCAAATTGGAGCAGAATAATATGACCGTGTCGCAGTACGAGGCAAAATTTGCGGAGTTATCCCGGTTTGCGTCCCACCTGGTGGATAATGAAGAAAGAATGGCGCGGATGTTTTTAAGAGGTTTGAAGCCGGAGATACGTCAACATCTTGTTTCTCATAAACTGTGTTTGTATTCAGATGTTGTAAATAGGGCTCAGTTGGTGGAGCGCGATAACGAGACAACGCAACCAAAAGAGAGCAGCCGGCAAAATGATAATACCAGTGAAAGCAGTCATCGAAGCGGTGACAACAAGCGTGGAGGGAATCAACAGGCCAGAAATGGTAACCACTTCGGTGGTAATCAGGGCCAAAATAATAAGAATGGGCATTTCAAGAAGAGGAGATTCAACAATGATGGAAAGACGTCAGCACCAGCACCTGTCATTAAGGAAGGAGAATGACCACCTATCATATGTTTCAAATGCGGAGGGGAGGGGCACATCAGTCCAAACAGCGCGATGCCGTCCAAAGCATGTTATAATTGTGGAAGAGAAGGTCATTTAGCCCGATTTTGTCGTTTACCGAAGACAAATTCAGCTAGGATGGAGGCACCAAAGGCCGTCCCAGAAAAGTCAAAACCGGTTGTGCAAGGGAGAGCGTTTGTTGTGAACTCCCAGGGAGCAAGGAACCCGAATGAGGTCATCACGGGTAAGCTTATCATAAACTCTAACGAAGTCTATACTTTATTTGATACCGGTTCTACCCATTCTTTTATTTCTCCTACTTGCGCTCATCGATTAAATTTGATTCCGGAGAAATTAGACTTTGACTTAGCAGTTGAAACTCCATTGGGAGAAACCTTCATTACATCCACGGTTTATAAGTCTTGTTTGGTTCAAGTTGGTACCCACACATTACCTATCGATCTTATTTCATTAAAAATACTTGCATTTGACGTGATTCTAGGGATTGATTGGTTAACTACTTATCATGCAAAAATTGATTGTTTTCGTAAGGTTGTTAGCTTTCATATTCCTAATCGACCTATTATGCGAATTCAAGCAACCAAACCATTAAAATCAATCGCTGTCATCTCAAGCCATAAAGCTATTCATTTATTAAAAAACGGATGTCAAGCTTTCTTAGCTCATGTCACAGATCTAAACAAAAATACGTCAGCTTTGAATAATATTTCTGTTGTTAATAAATTTCCTGACGTATTTCCCGAAGAACTTCCTGGCCTACCCCCAGAGCGTGAAATTGAATTTTGTATCGACCTTGAACCCGGTACAAAACCCATTTCCAAAGCCCCATATCGAATGGCTCCTATTGAACTTCAGGAGTTAAAGACCCAACTGCAGGAATTGTTAGACATTGGTTTTATTCGTCCTAGTACTTCTCCTTGGGGTGCTCCTGTTCTGTTCGTGAAGAAGAAAGATGGGAGTATGCGACTTTGTATTAATTATCGGGAGTTGAATCATGTCACCATCAAAAATAGGTACCCATTGCCACGTATTGATGACCTGTTTGACCAGTTGCAAGGAGCACAATTCTTTTCAAAGATCGATCTTCGTTCTGGATATCATCAGCTGAAGGTTAGAACTGAGGATATTCCAAAGACTGCTTTCAGAACTCGGTATGGGCATTATGAATTCTTAGTTATGTCTTTTGGATTGACTAATGCTCCTGCTGCCTTCATGGATATGATGAACAGGGTATTCAAGAAATATTTGATCACTTTGTGGTCGTCTTTATCGATGACATCCTTGTTTATTCCAAAAGCCGTGAAGATCATGAGCAACACTTGAGGTTGGTACTCCAAAAGCTTCGTGAATACAAACTTTATGCCAAGTTGAAGAAATGCGAGTTCTGGCTGGAAGAGGTAGCATTCCTTGGGCACGTAGTATCAAGTCGTGGAATATCGGTTGACCCGGCAAAGATTGAAGCTATTCAAAGCTGGGAGCAACCTAAATCAGTGACCGAAGTACGTAGCTTTCTTGGTTTAGCTGGTTATTATCGGAGATTCGTGGAAGGATTTTCTCGAATCGCTACTCCATTAACTCAGCTGACTCGGAAAGATACAAAGTTCGATTGGAGCGAAGAATGTGAGCAGAGTTTTCAAGAACTCAAGAGGAGACTCATTTCAGCACCTGTTCTAACAATACCATCTGGCTCGGAGGGATTTGTCATCTACAGTGATGCTTCGAGCAAAGGGTTGGGATGTGTTCTCATGCAACATGGAAAAGTCATAGCCTATGCATCAAGACAACTCAAGGAATATGAGAGGAATTATCCTACTCATGATCTAGAGTTGGCAGCTGTTGTCTTTGCACTTAAAATTTGGAGGCATTACTTGTATGGGGAGAAGGTGGAGATCTTTACGGATCATAAAAGCCTGAAATATTTCTTCACTCAAAAGGAACTCAACATGCGACAACGACGTTGGCTTAAACTGTTGAAAGATTATGATCATACCATTTAATACCATCCTAGAAAAGCGAACGTGGTAGCTGACGCATTGAGTAGAAGATCATATGCAAGTACGAGTGCAATATTGTCAACACAAGAGCCCATTTTGTGTGACTTGCAAAGGATGGAGATAGAGTTAAAGACTCCAGGGACCCATGTGATGATGGCGAATATACGAGTAGAACCGACTTTAATCGATAAAGTTAAAGCTGCTCAAGCTACAGACCTGGAGCTGATGCGTATAAGGAAGAAAGTGCAAGAAGGTGCTATGCCGGAAGCAAGAATCGATGAAGAAGGAATACTTCGAGTCAACTCCAGACTTTGTGTTCCTAACAACCCTGATTTAAAGTATGAAATCATGATGGAGGCGCACAACACACCGTTTGCAATCCATCCTGGAAGTACCAAAATGTATCATGATCTTCGTCATACATTTTGGTGGAGCAATATGAAGAGAGAGATAGCGTTGTTTATCTCAAGGTGTCTAACTTGTCAACGAGTCAAAGCGGAGCATCAAGTACCAAAAGGTCCATTGCAACCACTTGAAATTCCAGAATGGAAGTGGGAGCACATTACCATGGATTTCGTTACCGGTCTTCCTAGGGTTTCTCAAGGTATTGATGCGATTTGGGTCATTGTTGATAGATTGACCAAGTCTGCTCATTTCTTACCGATACGAGAAACTTATACACTTGAACGTCTTGCTCGTATGTACATAAACGAGATTGTAAGACTGCATGGTATGCCAGTATCCATAGTTTCTGACCGAGACCCAAGATTTACTTCACGATTTTGGGTTAGTTTACAAAAAGCTATGGGCACGGATTTACGATTTAGTTCAGCATATCATCCTCAGACGGACGGACAATCAGAGAGGACTATTCAAACTCTTGAAGATCTATTAAGACTCTGTGTCTTTGACTTCAAGGGAAGTTGGGACAAGTTCTTACCATTGGTGGAGTTTTTCTACAACAACAGTTATCAAGCAAGTATTGGTATGGCTCCATTTGAAGCATTGTATGGAAGAAAATGTCGTTCTCCAGTATGCTGGGATGAGGTGGGTGAAGCAACATTGTTGGGACCGGAGTTGGTACGTATGACTACAGAAAAGATTCAAACGATCCGACAACGTATAAAAACCTCACAAGATCGACAAAAGAGTTATGCTGATCTTCATCGAAAGGACGTGGAATTTGATGTAGGAGATCATGTGTTCTTACGTGTTGCTCCATGGAAAGGAGTTACGAGATTTGGAAAGAGAGGAAAGCTCAATCCTCGATTCATCGGTCCATTTTTAATCCTCGATCGAGTAGGAACTGTGGCTTATAGACTCGCTTTACCGCCAAGTATGTCTCGTGTTCATAACGTTTTTCACATATCCATGTTACGCAAATATGTGGAAGACCCGAACCACATTATTGAGTTAGAACCGGACGAAATAGCGGAAGATTTGACGTATGAAGAAGTTCCTGTTCAAATCTTGGATAAGAAGGAACATATTCTATGCTCCAAGGTTATACCTCAAGTCAAAGTTTTGTGGAGAAACCATGATGTTGAGGAAATGACCTGGGAGTTAGAATCTAAAATGAAATCAAGGTATCCTTATCTCTTCGACATACCAGGTATGTACCCTAATTTCGAGGGCAAAATTTCATAAGAAGGGGAGGTTGTAAGACCCCAACTTTTATAAATAAAGATGAATTTTCTATAAATATCATTTTTGAATATTATGGAGTTAATTTGATATAATGTTATAGTTGTGGGTAATATTTATAAATTTTGCAAAGTACGCAAGTTGTTATATAATATTCGATTGGTCGGGAAATATTCGTTTTAACAGGGAATATTCGTACAACGACACAATCATTGGTGGACCCCACAACGGAATTATTGTCGGATTGAGAAAACGACAAAAATATTTTATTAAAAATAACGGCGGAAGTTTTACCATTGTTACTGTTGAACTACTCGGTAGTAAAAGTACAGTAATACGTGTGGTTGCATAGTAGCACACGGTATTGATTATTAATGCTTATGTGAGAAGTCACTCAGTTTGATTCAATTATTGTCAGTTAATAATATGAATTATTTAGCGATAATGACGTTTTGTTTTATTCGTATTATTAACGTAATAAAACAAAAACATCTTTTTATATAAAACAGAATACTTTATTAAAGTTATTCTATAAATAGAATATATTATATTTTATTTAAAAGATTTTTCTTTAAATATGGACCGTCAGATTAAAGTAATCAATCTGGACCGTTCATGGATTAGTTACTATGCATTCTATTTTTCTATAAATAGCAGCTCATTCCTTCATTATTTCTTACGAATTCACTGAACTCTAGAGAGAGAAACTATAGAGAGAAACTATATAGAGAGAGAAGAAGAGTATTCTGCTACTTAACTACTTCCTTATTTCAGCTCTTCTTTAAAACGGTAAGGGGTGTTATTCTTTCTTATTCATGAAGAGAACTGTTGTTATTCCATTTCTTATTATTCTGTTGGAATAACCTGTATACGCGGTCTACCCTATACTTGGTGACATTCTTCTATTATTCTGTTAGAACATCCTGTCTGTGTGTTTTACACCGGACCTGGTTTCGTTTTTGTTATTATTCTATTGGAACATCCTGTCTGTGTGTTTTACACCGGACCTAGTTCCGTCTTGTTATTATTCTGTTGGAATATCCTGTCTGTGTGTTTTACACCGGACCTGGTTCCATTATTTATTATTCTGTCGGAATATCCTGTCTGTGCGTTTACGCCGGACCTGGTTCCATTATTTATTATTCTGTCGGAATATTCTGTCTGTGCGTTCACGCCGGACCTGGTTCCATTATTATTATTCGGTTAAGAATAACCTGTCTGTGCGGTCTACCGCATGTATGGTGATTTTTTTTGTTATTCCATTCTTTATTGTACTCAGTTGGTTAAGTTTTGACTTCTATACTCCATGAAATTTGTGGAATATCCTTGATAATTGCGTTTCATCCAGTATCTTTTCATGAAAATATTCTTCTAAGCATTCTTGAATTTTACTTCACAAAGCAGTATCATGTTGACAATTTGGACGTTGTTAATTCTTGGATAAATTAATTCTTGAACTTGTTTTATTGAATTCTTATATCATTGTCATCATCCTCATGTTTATAAAATGTTGAAAGTCATCTGTGGCATGTAGTGCATAGATGGACTTGGTATGATTATGACCAGGGATTATTCGGTATAATCATGACCGTAATGTTACAAATGATGTGGTAAAAGTCATCATTGGCCTGTAGTGCATTGATGGACAGTTGTTGGCATGATCATGACCATTAATGAATACACGAATATCCTTGGCCGTAGTACAGGGGTGATTCGATGATGTGGATTATTTTATTAAGCTGAGTCGCAGCGATAACAGTGTTGAAAAACCTTTTAAATCATAAAAGATAGTAGAATTTATTTTCTACTTGACTCTTTTAATGGATTGCTTGTTCCACTGCAGTTGAACTTGATGTCTATTATATTAACATTGTTGAAGGCTAATGATAATTTATTCTGCATTATCTTAGTCATAATATTTCTTACTGGGCTAGTTGAGCTCACCCTTTCTTTCACTGTTCTCTTCAGGAAATGAGAACGTAGCTGGGGCAAGTCGGGGAACGGAGTGATGGTCCGAATGATAGTATCAGTTAGTAGTCCTCACTATTCTATGTAATAGTGTGTTAATAAATGTAATGAGGACTCCTTTTGAGTATGAATACTCTCTAGAAGATAATATTTGTATTCAAACTCACAGTTTATGTTTTGTCGTATTGTACACGACAGTTGTATTAGTAAGTTGTATTTGTATTCTGTACTATGTATCTGACGACCCAAGATGGGTGATGTATACCTAATTTTGGGGGCGACACAGTCGCCACTGTCCACTGCCATCGCTGCCGCCACAGGTAACTAATTTATTGTGTACTAATTTATTGTCGAGCCGAGAGTTGTTTTAGTATAAAATTTCTCTTCATACTGTAATGTTTTAGTTCTTGAGTTAATTTAGTACACATACTGAATTAGGATTAAGACATTAGCAGACCTAACCTAGTTCTAATTATCTATTTATTTGATTTATGACTTTGTGTAATTTGTATTCAGATAGTTTCTGTTTGAATGAGCAAAGCAATGTTTTCAATAATTTGGAGGAGAAGTGATTTTAGTATACAAGAGCAGTGTGGGTGTTTTCAGTTGGGAGGTGGCGATAACATTCTGTTTTATTGGGGAAACAGAAAAATCGAGCCTTTTCTTGTGATAATTAAAATGTAGGGGACTAGGCCTTTGTTCATGTACTACAAGATTTAGACTCTATGCAGAAATGCCCAACTAGTTCTGTTTCCGTGTTTAGGTATAGCGGAGTTGTAGCATGTAGAAATGCCCAACTAGTTAGTGGCTTTGCAAGTGAAAATGGTTTATTGAATTTGTTGCAGTCAATAGTACTAAGTCAAAAAATTAATGAGCCCAGTTCATTATCGATATGACCTTGCTTGCCACCAAAAATGTAAAACAATCAATCAACCACATTTAGAGATAAAATTGGTTTAAAATTTTAAGGTTGCCTACTATTTGACTTAGAAACATTTATTAGCATTACAAAAACTAGGCAAGATCATAAACATGTGTCATTTACAAACAATAGGTATAAGCTATACTCTTTACTAAAAATATCTAGTAAAATAACTATCATATACAAAATGATCGAGGTGCAACAAATGAACCATATCTATTTTTGAAAAGGTACCTTCAAGCAACAAATTGAAGCTTTACCATCCAAACAAAAACCCATATTCAAATATGATTAAATATGATGGTGGTAATATAATAAAATTAAAATATAATATCATATCATATAAATATAATATAAATTAAAATATAATATCACATTAAATATAATACCATTATATATATAATTAAATTAAAATAAAATATAACTAAATAACATTTACTTAGTTCCATTACTAAATATAATAAAAATAATAGAATATACTATTGTATCCAAGCTATCCAAGCAATTAAGACACTCTGAAGATTGTAGTTCATTCTTTAGATCTATCCATTAGGAAGTTTTCCATTGCTAAAATAAACTAACTTCAATTTCGTTAGATATTCACTGCTAAAATAAACTAAGTAACACGTGCTTAGTTTCTCACCGAACCCATACAGATATTAATGAACAAAAGCAATATCATACTCTAAAGTTAAAGAACTAAGAGACTAGTGCTCTAATCAGAAGTAAGTTAATTATTTAGCTCATGTGTAAAGTAAAGATAGAAGCTTGCAAAAATGAAAGTGCGAGTTTTTGGAACTCTGAATTTGTAGTATACTCCTGAACTTTTTACTGCTTTAATTTGCATTCAATCGTTATTGTGTTAGTCTTATTATATTGGGAATTTGTATATTTCTCTTGGTTTGTGTCTTGGGTGCCTAGAAATGACTATATATACATACCGTCGTGCATGTGGCTAGTCCATATTATAGGGGAGACTCTGGCGAATTTTTTTTATTGGTTGGGTAGTTGCGAATATTTATAATATTAACGAGCTCTTTATGTGCTTACTAGTATGCTCAAGTCATATGCTCAAGTCATATGGTTTCAAGTATGCTCAAGTCATATGCTTACAAGTATGCTGAAATGTTAATCATATGCTTACAAGTATGGTCAAGTCATATGGTTACAAGTATGCTCAAGTAATATGATTAATAAGCTCATGTTGTCTGTAGTAGGTACCGTGGAATCATGGACCTCTATTCAGACCGTAGTTGGATGGCACGACGAAAGTCAAGTGCCCAGATAGGTGCTACAGCTGAATTTAGAGCTGGTTGTCAGGTATTTTTGGAGTATGCGTATAGTCACCCGGAATGTATGAATGGTAAGTTGTAGATACGATGTCCATGTTTGAAGTGTAAGAATGTAAATTATATAGACAGAGACATGATAAACTATCATTTACTTGTTTCTGGGTTCATGAGAAATTACGAAGAATGCTGGTGGGCACATGGGCAGAGAAGAGATGGTGGCATCACACAAGTACATAATTCGGGCAGTAATACGCATCGTATGAATGAAATGGTTCATGATATTGCAGGGCCAGATTTTGATTGGGAGCAAGGCAGACATGGAATCGTCGATATTGACCTCCATAGGTATGCGTACTCCAACGAACCGTTTGTTTTACCAACTCAAACAGTACAAGTATACTACACTCCTAGTCCTGTTACCGCTGTCATTTTTTAATGGACTGTCATTTTACATTCATATATATATATATATTTATATATATATATATATATATATATACATGTTTAAATCACTGTCATGTTTATGTACTAAACTATTTAAATTCAATTTTTGTTTATTGTCATTTTATATTCATATATATACATGTTTATATCACTGTCATGTTTATTGTCATATATACATGTAATCAAATATGACTCTGCAAAATATCTTGAAATTTGTAATATACAGATGGCTTCTGAAGCAGCGCAGAAAAAGCGCGGCTTGGGTAGGGGGCCTAATCATGTGCCCAAGGCCCCTACTAATCCGGATGATCGGATTCTTATTCAGATTCACCCTCCTCCGAATAGCACGTACGTCCCGCATATATCAATTTTATATAAGCATTTAAGATTCCATTTATTGTATATTGGTAATGTTTTGATTGATATTATATTGGTTGGTGTCTTGGGTGCTTAGAAATGTCCATATATGCATGTCGTCGTGCATGTGGCTAGTCCATATTGTAGGGGAGACTCTGGCGATTTTTTTTTAAGTATTATATAAGTAAAAGTTTGAAAAATGTTCATAAGTATTATAACTTAGATATAAATTGCTTTAATATATGCTAATTGATGTTGTATATTATAGTGATTTTTCAGATAATAAAATCGTCAAGTGCATATCACAGCTGTGTTTACAGAATTGGCCTACAGCTGTGATTACGTGGTCGAGCACACCTATCGCCCACAAGGATGCTGTTTGGGCAGAATTTCAGGTATATTTTTTATAATTATGACAGATAATATTAATATAATATTAATATAATATTCAAAGGATAATTATTTAGTAATGTTATTATTGTTGTTTTATTTGCAGAAAAGGTATAGATGGGAGGACGCGCATGCTTCGGTGATTCAGACATTATTCTAGCAGAAGTGCGCGGTCTGCACCAAGGACAACCTGAATAAAGAACGACAAAAAGCCATTCATAATGCCGAGATCGACCATCCAGGCCAGGGAGAGGATTATATGCACGAGCATAGCCCCTGGTGGTGCACCCAGTCCATATGGGCTGAGATGTGTGCCCAATAGAGAGCTGAGAGCTGGGTGAAAAGACGAAAGACTGCCGCCACCAACAGAGCCTCAGGTGTATCCGATGGCACAAAGGCTAAAGGAACATACAAGGGCGGCAGTATTTCACAGTTGCAGCATATCACTGCCAGGGTACGTATTTACAAGTTTTAATATATTTTCAATCATGAATTGTAGAAAATATATCCCATTTTTACTTAGTAATATTGTGTTATTTTTGTATAGGAGTCTCAGTCTCAAGGTCAGCCTATCCATTGGCTGGATGTGTACGTGGCCACCCGTGATGGTCTGCCTGAGGCTATCCAGATAGTGGTAATAAATTTTAACAACTTGATCTTTAATTAATGCTTACAGAATTAATTTATTTTTAACTATTTAATTGTTAACATGATGACAGGACACTTATAAGCGTTTATTGAATGAGCGCTATCCTGAAGGCACTCCACGTCCGTCTATCGATCAAGAGTTGTGGGAGAGGGCGTCTGTTGTGAAGAAGAACTACATTAAAGGTCAAGGACAACGACGACGCCCATCTTTCAGTGGCTCAGGCTGCTCTTCTACCCAGTCTACACAGTCATCGAGCCATCCAGCTGTTCATACTCCGGCTGACTGTGTGAGAGCTATCTGTCAAGATCAGGATCTTCTGAAGATACTGGGCGGACATCTGGGGGGTCTGAGTGCTGAGGAGTTAGCTGAAGCAGTAGCGGCAGCAGCAGCATCACAACACGGGGATGACGACGAGGTATAAAATCAATTTGTTGTATATTGTCGTAATATACCAATATTAACATAATTAGTATATATTTGTAACTTATTTTATTATTTTGTTAATTACAGGGTGATCAAGGAGGCGGTGATGCTTGACGTACCTGCTTTAGATTAGTTTTATAGTTATAGTATAAGTTTGTACTTGTATATTCATTTTAGGATGTTTGTATGTTACTTAAACAAGTTTTGAAAGGTTATTATATTTATTCAAAATCATATTGGTTTTGAATGGTTTATATACTAGTTGGTGTATGTGTTGGTGGACGATGGATGTTTATATTGTTGTGTATGTTGTTGTTGGGTATGTGTGTTGGGATAAAACAGGTACAAAATAGGTACAGGTTTTTGGGATTTCTGCAAAACAGCAAAATTCTATTTTTTTTTTTATTTTTCCATATCAGCGACCGCATGCGGTCGCTGATAGGTAAATAGCGACGGATAACTATTTGTGTATACCAGCGACCAGATGCGGTCGCTGATACCGGTCGCTGACACGTGGAACACGTCAGCGTTGGCCCTGGACCATGCTGACTCAGCTTAGCGACCGTATTTGTCATTACGGTCGCTCATAGTTGTCGCAAATATATCGGTCGCTAATAGTGGTCGCGGATGTGCATCTCAGCGACCAGATTTTGTGCAACGCCTTTCAGCGACTGCATGCGGTCGCTGATGGTTATCTGCGACAGTATGCGGTCGCTGATAAAGCTTTTTCTTGTAGTGTAGGAAGCAGACACAATTTAAAACAGAAAGAGTTATGCAACCAAATGGAATGTGATGGAAGAGAAGACAACTAGGGAAATAAAAACCTAACAGAGATTATTTAAAGGCTTGCCACAGATTTTTTTTATACTTTCCCAATATTGAAGCTAACAAAATATTCTCCATTGAAAGATCTTGGAACAAAAGAAAAGAAAAGATACATTAGAAGATTGTGGAAGCAAAGAAAGGAATTTTGTATATATAATTCTCATCCCTGTTAGAAATAAATTTTCATTTTAGAAAGCAAATAAAAAGTAATTACAAATAAGTATAAGTTCCTTCCTTATTGAAAAAGTTTTTGCATATTCTTTTCCTCACATTCAAAATATCTTAACTAAGATAAATATTTGTTGTTAAGAGATGATGGAAGAAAAGAAAAGAATAGATACATTTAATCCAATAGATATATGAGAGAAAAAACAAAAGAATTGTGTCAATATTCTTGTCCTCATTACTCCAACTCCAAGTAACTACTTTAACGTACGACCAATTAATGTATCTTTACTATTTACATTCCAAAAGAATAAAATACAATTCAATAAACCACCTATGCTTTACTTGAATGTTGGAATAGAAACCTAAACTTTAGTAAAAGAAATTATTTTTTTCATCTGTTAATTAATTTTAGAATTTTTTCATCTATTTTTTTACTATCATAATTATCTACTTACCACTATTTATTATTCTTATACATTTTCTAATTTAGTTAGTGTTCTTTAAAATTCATATTATTGATAACAATAATATTTTTTTATTAAATTATATAGGTATAATTATTTGAATTTAATTAAGATTTTATTATTACATAAATAGATGAACATAGAAATATAGAAACAAATAAATCATTTTAAAGAGGAATACTATCATTTATATTATATAAGTAGAAGATTATTATTGTAGATTTTTAAATTTATTTATTTATTCATTAATAATTAGTTATACATTACTAGTTAAATAGGTATTACAAAATGAAATATTTGCTTTATATAAAAATCATTGTACACAATATTAATCTATTATTAGTAGAATTTTTATATTAGTATATTATAAAAATATAAATAATTCAATAATTTATAACAAAATGAAGCCCGTTATTCGCACGGGATCATGAGCTAGTTGTGTGTTAAAATAAAAAAATATTTTTGTACTAGTTAAATTTTAGGGGTTATAAATTTAAAAATTCCTATAAAGTGCCTTTTAAAACCTATTTACCAAATAATGTTTCGCTTATGTTTAGTAGTGAAGATGAAAGTAATTGAGGTCGCTACACCAAAAAAGGCATATTTTAAGGACTATTTAGTATGTTATTTTTAGTGAAAGGGTGGTTTTCTTCCTGAATAATATTTTAAGAAAGACTATTAATTTGAAATTTATGAACTTTATTCCTTCACATGATATATTGTGACAAATAAATTTATTTAATGAGAGAAGATTTTCCTTCCTAACTATAAATTGAGAATATTTCTTCAATGAGAGAAAAATTCTTTCATTGATGACTAACTAATTAACTAGAAAAGATTTTAGTAAGGGAAATAATTCTTCATTAATTTCCATTTCTCTAGTAAAATCCTTCGCAAATTATAAATATGTAAATAAAAATTAATTGCTAAATAATCAAAATTCATTGCAAATTATCATCAGATGGTCGTGACCGTTAAGAATTGAAGCGTTAAAAATATGGAAGTATATCCTTTCTTTTAAGGAATAGGATTTATGTCAAACAGTGCATTGTGTTGCAAGTATAACAAGTTGCATAAATTCTAAGGTTATTATTTTAGAATCGATTGTAAACTATACATTTATTATCGTAAGTACAATCAAATGAAGGATGCACGTATTATGAGAAATGATTTGTGTATATTAAAAATTGAGTTTTATATACTCTTATTTTAACGTATTGAAATGAATCATTGTTCATATGATTTTGAAAAGTAAGACGAAATGAATCATTGTTCATATGGTCAACCTACTTTGATAATTGATAAACATCATGGAATACATCCCAATTAAGTTGTTGTTATTGAAGTTCATCCATTATACATGTCTTCAGTCTATCTTTGTCACTAATTTTTAGCATCATCTTCTGTATTGTCTTGATAACTGTTAACTCCAAGATCCGTCCACGCGCTCCAATCACCAAAGCGTGCCCAATCCTGCATAAAAACGGGTAAAAACTAAAAGTTTGACGGCTTGAGCCGCCGGGGGATAGCTCCGGTATGAGAATAAGTACATGTTAACAATGGAGGAGGCTTAATGCTCTAGTGCTGGAAAGCAATAAATTGCATGTAACTTAAAATCAATGAAGTGTCTTGTATTTATAATGATCTCACCACCTTCATGCAATCCTTCTCCGAATCAGAATTAGATTAAGGTTTTCACCCACTGACCAATCCTTAACAAGATTGTATCAAATCTTCTGTTATTAAGGAAGTGGATTCATAGTCTAATCCTTCCTTCCAAATTCAGAGACCAAATAAAATTAGGATCCTCAATCCATAAATCCATGTCCACTAAATTCACTCCTGGTCCAAGCCCATATAATTCCACGGGATTAATGACCCACTATATTCCAAAGGCCAAAATAATCTTGGCCCAACATTGCCCCCCAGTCTTCCACCAAATAGAATGTTTGATGGAAGAGTACTCAAAACATGGCCCAACAGCAACAAGAACACCTAAGCCAGGCCAAACAAAGCCTACTCACCGAAAAGCCCAAACAAGGCTAAATAAGGCCCAATCATCCAAGAGACCCAACACCAGATACCAAGCCAAACCTTCAAATCCACAATCATTACCCCATTAATGTGCCGCCCTCGAGATACAAAAATAACTGAAAAGACAACACTATAAAAATTCGTTTCCCCTAATTCATACGGTTTCGCCTACTCAATTGAAATTCAAAGATATTTTTGCTCTCTCCCTCCTCCGGTTTTCTCTCTCCAAACTGCAACAATGGCTTCCCAAAACCCAGAAAACTCCATCCCCATTTCTGCAACTCCTCTCTCCAGCATCCCCACTACTTCCAACCTCCCTACCACCATGCCTGAACCAACCCTCAACACCACTCCATCCTCCAGCAAAAACCCATCAGTGACCTACTCACAGAAAACACCACTTCAATACCATACGGAAGACCAATTCCCCCACGCCAACACTTTCTCTCAACTCACAGAAGCTGACCTCCTCGTAATCCGAGAACATTATCAAATCCCAGAAACCCATCACCTGAGAACCCCCACACCCACCGACCGTATGTACTACCGTCCCGATGGCTGGACCGCCATGCCCCTCACCCTTCTGGAGAAAGGGGTTCGTCTACCTCTCCACGCCTTCATCATCACCTTTTTAGGTGGGCATCTGACTAGCCCAACTGGTGCCTAATTCTTACATCCACATCATCGCCTTCATCGTCTTCTGCCATGAGATTGGAGTTCCTCCTTCAATAGAATTCTTCTCCTCCTTATTTATAATCAGAAACTCCCATGAACGGGGTTTCAAAGTGTTAAGTAAACAATCCCCAAAATCCAACTCTAAATTTGACAAACGCCCCCTGATGGACACTCCCTCAAGCAACAAATGGTGACATAAGGACTGGTTCTTCGTCACAGGACCAGAGATTCCTAACATCCAAGACCGGACTTCAGACAAACGCCCCTCTCTGGACTTCAGCGACATCTCAGACGAACGTGTGATGAAGATGGCGAAGCTGCATGAGAAACTTCCTCTGAAGGAATGGAGCTTCGGCCTCTTGAGTAAACAAGCTTGACTGTACGACCATAAACGTAAGTTCCTAACTTGATACTTGCATAATTTTAAATTCCTTTCAGTAATTATTCTAAGAAATCCTTCCTTATCTTCTACAGTATCCCTCATCAAACCAACCTCGAGCGACCGAAGAGACCTCGAGGAATTCTTCTCTACCAACCCAACTCAAACTTTTGCCGAACCCCAAAACACCGAACCTGAACCAACTATCATTGAAGACCCAAATCACCCTCGACTAAAGAAAAAAGCAACCAAAAAACCCAAAAACACCCGTCCCTGCTCTTACAAAAAGCCTCCTTGACATGCCTATTGTCGAAAGAACCCAAATCCTTCGAACCAAGAAGAAACGACCCAAAATCACCCCCTTACAGCTGAAGAACTGAGGGTTCCTTCCACCAAAGCCAATCAAACCCAAAACATACATGTGGAAATCGATGAAGCCGACGAACCAGCCGAACCCATCTCGCCCCTCATCAGAAAATGAAAATACACCTCAGACAGTCATCCTACTCCACAATCAGAAATACCAACATAAACCCACATCCTGACTCAACACCACCTCCCCAACAACCAACTTTCTAAGAACCCACAACACACACTCCCGAAGCTGTACATTCTCCCACCTTATGGCCTGAAGACAATGAAAAATTCCCCCTTCATCTTTACGACCACTTTGTCCTCGGCACCGATGACCACCGCTTCAAAGATATTTCCACATCCGAACTTGTCCGTGATGCATGATCCATCAAGCTCGCGTAAGTTACACATAACCAAAGAATATGAATAATCCCTTTTATTGATAATCAGTCATACTAATCCACTAAACAATTGTAGGCTAACGGGATCTTCGGGTGGCTCAACCAAAAATATAAAGACATTAAAGCTGAAGAAAAAGCCGCTCGAAGAGAAAACGAATTCCTAAAAACTGCGTTAGCGAAGGAAATGAATCTGCACGGCGATCCCCTGTTCTTCATTGAAGGCCTCAAAAAAGACAATGCCAAGCTACAAGAACAACTAGCTGTAGCCACCACCCTTCAGCAAACCACTTCGGAAAGAAACTTCGAACTTACAACAGAAAACGAAGTGCTGAAAAAGAACAACCAAAGTCTTACCCACGAAGTCCACGACGCAAGAAGAAAAGAGTAAACACACCTTCAACTTCGAGGCAAAGTTGAAAAAGAACTTCGCAAACTCAAAGCCCTCGACCCTCCATTAACCGAAGAACTAAAAATGGAAATTCGAAGCGAGTATCGAAAATCTCCAGAACTTACCAATGAAATTATACAAATGTACGCCGAAGGATACGAAGCAGCCCGAAGTAAAGGGAAATCAAAGCTTGCTGCCGCCGCACTGAACCCATTACTCCTTGATTCTTCTGAAGACGAAGACGAGGATAATACCGAAGACGACCCCCCACCTTCTTAAATATTGCAATAAAATACAACTATCCCTTTTTACTCATCTTACAACCATCACATACAATTACTTTGTCAAACAATTGTTAATAATCAAAAAATCTGAACCCAACACTTAACAAAAATCAACTAATACTAAATAACTCTATTCACCATCATAAGGTTGAACAGATCCTATTCACCATCAAAGGGTTGAACAGATCCCACCTAACCTCCAAACTATCATGTTCGTCATCATAAGGACGAACAAGTCATGTTCACCATCTTAAGGATGAACAGATCTCACCAAACATCAAACGATCATGTTTGCCATCTTAAGGACGAACAAGTTCTGTTCATTATCTCAAAGATGAACAGATTTCACCGAACCTCCCAACGATCATGTTCGCTATCTTAAGGACGAACATGTTCTGTTCACCATCTTAAGAATGAATATATTTTACCGAACCTCCAAGCAAACCTGCTCGTCCCCTGTTCGTCATCTTAAGGACGAACAGGTTCTGTTCACCATCTTAAGGATGAACAGATTCCACCGAACCTCCCATTGATCCTGTTCGCCATATTAAGGATGAACAGATTTCACTGAACCTCCCATCGATCTTGTTCGCCATCTTAAGGACGAACAACTCCTATTCACCATCTTAAGGATGAACAGATCCAACTTACCGAATAGCAATCAAACAAAATAATAGTGGAGAAAAATGTTTCTTTTACTGATAACTGTTGAAAGGATTACAAACTCCAAAATTTTGACGACGACTCTACTGAAAATATTTTCGAAGCCTTCCCGCATGCCAAGTGTTCTTTATTTCAGTCCCATTCATTGCACACAATCGATAAGTTCCCGACTTTGGTACTTCAATGATCTCGTAAGGTTCTTCCCAATTTGGCATCAGCTTTCCCACATTCTGAGGCATAGAAGATCCACCAACCGAAGAACCAAATCACCTACTTCAAACCTTCGTAGCTTCACCCCTTTGTTATAATACCTTGCCACTTGGCACTGATATGCTTCCAACTTCACCAAGGCTGATTCTTTAACCTCCTCAAGAAAATCTAGATTGACCCTAAGTCCTTCCTCATTATATATTTCTCGAAACTGACCAACCCGAAGAGATGGGGAGCCAACTTCCACAGGAACCAAAGCATCAGAACCATAGGCCAACCTAAAAGGTGAGTCTCCCGTAGTAGTTCTCGGCGTAGTACGATATGCCCATAATACACTAAGTAACTCTTCAGGCCACCTTCCTTTTGCCTCATCAAGTCTTCTTTTAATACCATTTAGGAAGGTTCTATTGGTCACCTCAACCTGCCCATTCGACAGTGGATGTGTAACCGAAGTCTTTCGATGCTGAATCCCCAACTTCTTTAAGAATGCCTCAAACTTGGAATCCACAAATTGACATCCATTATGCGAAACCACCACCATAGGAATGCCGAACTGGAACACCATATACTCCTTTAGAAACTTCAAACATTCCTACTCCGTTATCGACCGAAGAAGTTTGGCCTCCACCCATTTAGTCATATAATCAATCGTTACTATAACAAAACTGACTTGCTCCTTGGCCTTCGGCAACAGTCCTAGTATATCCACCCCCCGCCCAAATAGCAAAAGGTATGGGAGATAAAACTGAATATAATTTCTTCGGTGGCTGATGTGGGATCGGACTGTTCAGCTGGCACTTCGGACACTTCTTTTCATATTCAGTTGCTTCTTTGAAAATCGTCGGCCAGTAATACCCCTGTCGAATCACCTTATATGCTAATGACTTCGCTGATATATGATCACCACAAATTTCTTCATGAATCTCTCGAAGAACATATTCAACTTCAGAAGGTACCAAACACTTCGACAAAGGAGACAAATAAGCCCGTGGATAAAGGTTCCCATCAATAAGCACGAAGTTCGGGCTTCTATACTTAACTTTCTTTGCTAGCATTCGATCCGAAGGTAGTACGCCATCTGCCAAATAGTCGAGATATGGAGACACCTAACAATTAGACCGCTCCACACACATCACCTCCACATGCTAAACACTCAACTGATTCATAACCTCTAAATAAACAGATCCGTCGAATGTACTCGCTTCAGTTGTAGCCAACTTTGCCAGTGCATCAGCTATTGCATTATCTGATCTGTCTATCCCTTGAAACACGTAAGAATCAAAACACTAAAGTCGATCCTTTAATTATGCCAGATACTTTACCATTCTTGAACCTCGAGCCTCGTATTCCTCTGAAACCTGCTTAACGACCTGAGAGTCACTGAAAATAACCAACCTCTGAACATCAAGACTCTTCGCCAGTCGTAACCCTACCAATACTGCTTCATATTCAGCCTCATTATCAATGTTCTAAAAGGCGCTAGGCGGGCGGCCGAGGGGGTCCTAGCGCCTAGGGAGCCTAGGCGAGATTTTTTATTTTAAGTCAATTTTAATATTTTATCTTACATTTATCCAAACAAAACAATAATATAAAGCAAAATAATCTATAATAAAGATAATAAAGGCATTTCCTTAAAGTTCAAACACATATCCATATTGCTAATATCAAAGTTCAAACACAAACATGTAATTGTTCAAAATTCAAACATATTTTTAACGTGTTAGTTTTATTCTTAAACAAGATTGCTATTAAATAATAAAATTTAAAATTTCAAGAATTTAATTCAATATTAAAACTTAAAAATCTAAATATAAATTTAAGAATTATATTGAATTAAACTAAATATTATAAATATATCACAATTTATATAATTTGAAGTTGGTACAAGTTCAAAAAATTACAACTATAATAAAGTTATTCATTTTGACTTGATATTGTTCACTTCTTGTTGTGATTTGATAAACTATAACATGTATTATGAATATGATAAATCATTAGAAAAATAAATATATCAAGACCTAGTTTGGGTAATTATTAAAATAAAAAAAATTTCTCCGCCTAGACCCCACCTAGGCCCCGCCTAATTTTTTAGAGGGATTTTTTGACGCCTTGGGCCTAGGTGAGGCGCTAGGGGGGCCTAGCGCCTAGGCGGGGTGCCAAAGAGGGGCCTATCGCCTAGGCGGGGCGCCAAAGGGGGGGCCTAGCGCCTAGGCGGGGATTTTTAGAACACTGCTCATTATTCGTCATCCTGAACCCAAACCGGATAGCCTGTTGCACTTTCAAGGACTTGTCAAGATTATCCCAGCCCCACTGACACCCGAAGTGGACGACCCATCTGCATACAATGTCCATAAATTATGTGCCTTCTACCCTTATCAGGCCCCTTACTGGTGGTGGAGGACAACTTCCTCCTGACATCATCACTATTTTTTGCCATTTCCAACTCTAGAAAAATGTCATAAACAAAAAAAAAATACAAGAATGTAAGAGCATGAATAATATCTCCACATAACAGTAATACATGGGGTTGAATAAGAATATAAGAGTGATCCACCATATTACATACCATAAATAGTTATTCACATAAATGACAAGAAAAAAGTTCATACTATATATCATTTTCTTTAAATTAGTAAAGGTGTATGAACATAGAATTGTAGGTTCTTTAAATGCTTACTAGTAAATACTGTCTGTACAAAGCATGGGGTTTTATTATAGAATGAAAATATTGTTGGTATTTTTATTTTATTTTTATAAGTACTATATAAAATAATAATGAGTTTTAACTTTTTATTTGATATCGAATCATATGGTTTTAAAATTATTTTATTTAATCTCACCTTATTATATGTGTATATATTTTAATAATACTAATATATAAATATTAGGTGCAATGATCTTACCGTTTTATAGAATATCTTACTATTTACTAAATTATAATTTAATCGAAATATGTAGCTCAATTTATAAAATAAACTTGATAAGTAAATTTTAAAAAAATCGTCACATATATAGACATAGTCGTCATTTTCATTTGGAGATTAAAATTAATATATAGTCAAAAGAGTTCTAGGAATGTGTGTTAGTTACATTACATACCTCCTTCCAGTCGGTCCACAAGTAATGTTTGCAAGTATTTGTTGAGGTCCATACATCCTATAACCTTCCAATTGTTACCATGTATTGTCAACTTTGGCGTGGTTAATTGTCGGCAAGTGAAATTTATCATCAAGAGACACTTTTTAAAGCAACTCGGGTCAAATCCCGAGTCAGGAACAAATCTCGGGTCAAATCTCAAGTCTGAATAGAATCAAATCCATCCAAATAAAACCTTAAACCACTGGCTCAATAGTATTTTCTTGGGGA